>JAZDUH010000152.1:27937500-28405000 GCA_036419115.1 Scarus forsteni
ATTGATAAGGGGTCCAGAATCATTCACATCTTTTTTGAAATTTTCCCTTTTTTTATTTTTTGTGGGCACCGATATTATTTCATCATGGAAATTGGAGGATATTGAAATGCTTCAAAAAGTCATTTGAGGCAGAGGGTACATAATCTGGAATAAAGTCAGCATATTTGAACATTTACTGAGAGAGGACCAGTTTAAGTTTCGCATTTTGACAGTGAGGATGCTTGGACTGGTCTTCATTGTCAACTAATCTTTCCAGATCTGGGATGTCAGATTGCTTCATGAAAAGAAGTGTCGAGTCAAATATGGAGATATTTCCTCGAGCATGATGATCAGCATGTGCCTTTGCAGCGTCTGCTAACACGTGTCTGCATGAACTCTCCTGAGTTTGCAGTTTGTCTGTGCAGGAACATGGGGACAGAGGATCATTCGTATGCAGAGCACAGTGAGGGTCTAATGAGACCCTCTGAGAGGGACAGGAGCCTGGACAGCCATGTGAGGGTCCCTTAGAGTGAAACATTAATAGTAATGATGTTGACAGAGATCGAGACATGAAAGATGCATTTTATCATTTTCTCTGTTTTGTCTTGATTCCTTTAATACACCTGGCATCTGTCCAGTATAGTTTCAGCCTCATGAATCTTTAATATTGGTCACACTATATGACCCGCAATTATCATGCAATAGTAGTCATTTGTAAATACGGAAATGCCATTTATACATCATTTATTGATGAGTCATGTTTGATTTACTAACAGACAAGTAGTGTATTGATGCATAATTGAAAAATTACTAAAATATAAATAAATACCAAACTCACGATCTGTATTAAACTATGAAGATTTTATTTCCTTTTAGTTAAAGCTTTTAATTAACTAAGTACTAACAATTATTTCACAAGGTGGCACGGTGGTGCAGCAGGTAGTGCACATGCCTCACAGCATGAAGGTGCCTGGTTCAATTCCCTGATCAGACAGGGGCCTTCCTGTGTGAAGTTTGCATGTTCTTCCCGTGCATGCGTGGGTTCCTTCTGGGCACTCTGGCTTCCTCCCACAGACCAAAAACATGCTTGGTGACTCTAAATTACCCTTAGGTATGAGTGTGTGAGCATGAATGGTTGTCTGTCTTTCTATGTAGCCCTGTGATTGACTGGAAAATCTGACTGGAGTAGCCTGGTACAATTACTATGACAGTGGGTCCTCTGCCTGATTGGTCAGTTGGCCAATCAGAGAGCCTAGGGAACAAATCATCAGTGTAAGTCTGGATTTTACAGGTGGAAGATACACATTAAGAAAATATTCAGGCTTTTCCACTTAGTGTTTCTGTAGTTACATAGAGACTTAATTGTAACTTTTTCTTTATCATATTTTATTATCCCCCAACCCCGAAAGGGATAAAGGGGTATAGAAAATGAATGAATGAATATTTCATTATAATCGATTAAATTCATTAAACTGGAAGGACTTTTTAAATACCCATCTTGAATGATAACAAAGAATTGTGCAGAGTGTTTCATATGTTTTGTTCCTCCTTCTTCCCTTTCTTACTTCTCAGAAATATGTGATTTGGTTGAAAGTTCCAGATAAATTGAACAACTGTGGACTGTTTTTTTTATTTTGCAGTCTTCTGGCAAACTTTAAGTAAATTGTGTGATTAATCTTAAAAGAGGATATTGCCTTCTCACCGCCCCGCGTCTCTGGTCCGCAGGATGCACATCATATGTGATGTAAGATGTTTGTCACTGCATCCATGTGAGCGTTGCTGTGTTTAAGTAATGCATGCACACACTGTACAGGAACTCATTATTCTAATTATATTCAGCGTGATTGTTGTGGATAAGACCTATTGCTAGCTGATCAAATAATTAAGGCTTATGTAACATAGTAAAACTGTTAAATCAAGAAACTGAACTTTTTCCATGGGTTTTACTGTAGAAATCCACTATATGAAATATGACGTAGTAGAGTTGAACATAAACCTCAGACATTATAGTGTATGTAATCATGAAATTATTCTAACTGTTTGTAACTATTGACAGTGGGTTAATTAAACTATTGAAACTAAGTGAAGTAATTCCATTGACTCTGTAAGAGGAGTTTCTTAAAATAATATCCGTACTAGTCCAGAATTTCACATCTCCACCACTCATTATGGTAAAACTTGACAACCGTTTTTTAAAAAGGTCCATATCTGTAGATATTTTGGTCTGAAGCATGCCCCTGAGAGGCAGCTGGGTCACATTCATTAGCTCCTGAAGGGTGCCAACCACATATGAGTAATTATGCTTGTGCGTTTTCTTATTCGAACTCCAGTGAAGGACATTTTTCTGCATTTTATTATGTTTGGTATAATGTTAAGGGACACCTGCCTGATTTTATTTAAGCATACACATCTGTCTGCCAAATCTTCAGAACATCAATGACATATTTATCACATTTTAAACATTTTTTTCTATTATTGAACAACAGGAACCCAAATCTCACAAACTGGAGAACTTGTGCTTTAGGGATTTGGAATATACATATTGTAGTCATTCTGGTTCATTGTGAGACGTTAGAACTTACTTCTGAATTGAGTGTTTTTGTATTTTTTCAGGTAAATCTGTGTTTATGTTCTTAGAATGCTATCATCTTGAGCACTACAGACTAAGGCAGACAGATAGACGAATAAAAACTAATAAGTTATATTCAAGTGGACAAAGAAATGAGGATGCCAGCAGGAAAAGTAGCTGAGAATATGTGTATATATATATTATGTGCAGAAATACATACACAGCTATTATCAAGCCATTGTTTATTTTACAGGAAAGAGCAGTATGAATTATAAGTGGAGTGGAGGCAAGGGAACACATCCACAAACTTTTTTAAGTCAGGATTAATTAAAATTCAAGACTTTGTGGAGTTACAGACTTTATTAGTTATGCTCAGGGTAAAAGGCAGAGCGTTGACAAAAAACGTACATCTTTTTGCTTTTACTTCAGAAAATAAGGATCATAGAAGGAAATTTGATTTTAAACATTGCATGCACTACTCTAAAACAAATGTGTATTTCAGTGTGTGGTGTCAAATTATGGAATTATTCAACAATTGACTTAAAAGCCTGTACCAACATTCATCAGTTCAAGAGCACGTATAGAGACAAAATGATAAGAAATAGTAAAAAATGATGGGTAAAAGATTTGCTATTGCTTTGTATGTCATTGTTGGTGATGGTGAGTTTCTGTGTATTTTTTTTTTTTTTTTTTTCGTTTTGTTTTTCCCCCCTGATTTTTGATAAGCAGTAGTTGTTACATATCTGATGAACACACCATCTAATTATTTTTTGTTCTATTATTTTGAGATAGGGGCTGGTAATAAGAAAGCTTTCTTCATCCTTGCCCTTTCTAATCACGGAAAAGAGCATGTGGCAGAATGTGGAATTGTACAGCATGTGTTTTGTTTTGTTTTATGATATGGGAAAAATGCTAAAAAGAAAAAAAAAGTCCAGATCCTACCTGTCAACAGGTTTGTTTACACTAAAACAGCAGTTCCAAGACTGATGTTGGGTGTTAGGTGTCAATTACACCTTATGTGACCAAACAGAATTTCTTTGCTCACCATAGACATTGATCTGATCACCACTGCAGCAGCTTTACAAGAACTGAAAGCCCAAGTTCTAAAACTTGAAGAAATACTTGAATGAAAAACCAAACTACATCAAACTATATGTCAAAGACATCTCAAACTGTCAACAAGCAGCAACGAAACAAAATCTGAATATGTCACAAAACATAAAATACACAAATCTTTACACAATTAAATTATAAAGTGCAACTGAAAATGTATCATTAGTCTAGATTTGATTCTTCTTTAGGAAATGAAAAATTATTTGGCATGAAAGTGTAAGCTACAAGTCCAAACACTTGTGTGAACTAAATATCTGGTATAAAGCATTTGACTTGAAAATTAAGGTAAAAGATTGTGATTTTCACTGGAGTACAATGAGAAGTAAACATTAATAGTTAGAATGTGATTTGAAACTGGATTTGTTCAAGCAAAAATCGAATTCAAAGTTTTGAACATGTTCTTTTTAAATCAATAAATCTAAAATAGAACATCAAACTCAAAGTGATAGCCTTCAGACATGATTTTATATAGCCTATCTGGACAATAGACTGTATCTCGCTAGAGAAATCTTTCTCACTCTCTGTCACAGTAGCATCAGGCAGAGAGGGGAGACTGTTCGCAGGAGCAGTGAAAAACTGAACAATTCACAGATTCATTGCAAACCAACATGAACAGCTGTGCCATAAACATAAATTAAATGTATTTTTCAAATCAAAACCTTAAATATATAACACAAAGTTTCTGTAACGACTAAAATTGTTTTAGGTGTATTTTTAACATGGTAGCCTGTAAAACACAGAACGGTCACCAAATATGATGTTAACATAAAATTCACCACACAGAACATTTACAGATGTCAAATATTTCACTCAAAACATTTTTCCTTATCGTTCACTTGTATTTTACACTTAGAGCTCCAGTGCTAATTCTAGTGACTCATGTGTCAGTGTTTTATAACAAAACATTGTCTTCTTTAATCAGTATGTAGACATATTGTAAACAGCTCAGCAAATAGTCATCAGCAGTTCTTTGCCAGATGCCGTTTCCATCTCTGAATCAAATCTATCTACACAATATCTTCAAGTGGTTCAGATGTTTGTCATTCTTCATCTTGAGCTCTTACAGTCATTAACCGTGGACAGCTGAGATCATGCAAAGTCTTAATATGTGAGAGATAAATAATCAGTCCGTCTTATCACGTGCGTGTACTGTCCCGGGGGACACTCGCTGAAAAGCGCAGAGAGGAGCAGCTTCACCGAGCGCACAGTGTTCTCAGGCAGTCCGTCTCCGCTGGCTCTTTTTCTCATTCTCTATTCTCCCCACATCAAATGTGTTTCCTTCACTTGGACTCAGAAACATTTTTGAAGCTCATGTATAACGTGCTGACCAGCGTCGCCTCATCGTGCATTGAATCCTTGCCCTTTGTGTGTCTTTGGCACAGAAGTGTGAGCAGCCTCTGAGGAAGCTGACCGCTGAACAGCAGGTAAATGCAAGGATTTGCGCAGCTGTTCAGACTGGCCAGCAGCATCAGGATGGTGAAAGTCGCAGCTGGAATGATAAAAGACATTTAACAAATCAGCAACTTGCGAAGAGGTATCCCTTACCCCCTGTTAATGCCTTATGAGCGTTGTGCGCAATTACGCATTCCTAAAATACTGCGTCGAGAATTTTATATTTTGTAATAGCTGATAATTTTAGAGGGTTGTTTCTTTTTCAAATGAAATATCAAACAAACTTTGACAGCAGCATTTGGAGATGGTCCATGACTTACTTTCTGTTGGCGCATGTGAGTCCCAGGCGGACCAGAGCTGGACGGTGAAGAATGGAGCCCAGCAGACAATATAAGCCACTACAATGACCACCGTCATCTTCAGTGTCTTAACCCTGGCTTTAGACATGCCGGCAACCCCGCTGGCCCTGGGGGGCAGTGGGAGGCTCACACTACCCTGCTGTTGAATTTTTTGGTACAAGTTGATGTGGATGGCTCGGCAGATGCGCACTTGACAAACAACAACTGTGATAACGGGTAAAACAAAAATCACCATCGTGGTCCATGTAATGTAAGTCTGCAGACCCCAGGGCTGAATGAATTTAGCCCAGCAGTCAAACACACCGGGTGCCACTTCGACCCGGGAGAAGATGAAGATCTGAGGCAGGCTGCCCAGCAGAGAGACCCCCCACGCGATGCTCACGGGGATGTTCAGCCTCGTGCGCGCCCGCTGAAACTTCACCATTGGGTTACACACCGCCTGATACCTGTCCACTGTCATCACCACGATCATATAAGTCGATGAAAACATCCCGAGGACTTGCAGGTACTTCACCACGCGGCACACCAGGTCTGGTCCCACAAATCTGTCCGTGATGTCCCACATGAGCTGCGGACACACCTGGAAGAAGGCGACCACCAAGTCCGCCAGGCACAGGTGGAAAACGAAGACGCGCATCCTGGTCATCTGTTTCCGTTGCCTCCACAGGACGAGCAGCAGGCCGCTGTTCAGGATGGAGGCGCACACAAAAATGACGCTGAGAAGTGCGATCTCCACCCGGGCAAGGAGCTCATCTCTGGCCACATCTTCAGTCTCCACAACCTCACTGTCGTTTCCAGGAAGCATTTTGTTGCTGCTAAAGTGACTTTTCTTTTCTTCAAACTTTGAAATTTACCCTAAACTTTATGAAATTGTAGTTATTGAATTTGTTAAGGATTATAAAACTCTTTTTCAAGAAAAGTCCTTATACTCTTTGAAAAAGCAACTGAAATATGAGATCATTAGAGCAAATTGAAAGCACATCAGATTTCTTTATGTCTTACAAGTGATGATGAAGGTGATCTTTAAACGCAGAATGTATTGAGAAAAATCTTCAGGGAAAGCCACCTCCTGCATGTCAGCGTCTCCACAGCAGCAACTTCTTATATATGAGGATGAAACTGGGTGGAGCTTGATTTATCTCGGATGGCTAATTCAGCAAGCAAGTTATTTCCCCACCACATTTTCTAATGAATCAAAAAATATATCCTTGAACGCACAAAGTTCCTATGTGTTAAGCAGCTTAAATAATTAGACAGTAAATACCTGTCCTTTCTGGTCTTAATTGGCAAAAAGCAAAAGTAAGTCATCTTCTGCATGGATAGACCTCTTAAGATAACAATTATAGCCCATAAAGGTGCCCGTTTAACATTCATCAAAGGATATTGGTTACATTTCTACATTTTGCTGTACCAAACATGTTAAAAATATGGGATCTTGATTTTTTTTGCAGGGTTAAAAGATTATTGATTTATTAGGACTGATTGTACGTCAAATAAAACCTTTTGCCTTATTGAAATGCCTGAATGTTCTACACAGTACGTACTGTAATTCGCCATTCAGTTTTCTTCATTGTTTTAAGCTTGTTTGTGCTTTGAAAAATATTTTGGTTGCAATTTTAATAGAAGGTCCAATATGAAATAAACGTTGCTGTATTTATTTATCTATTTGCTGTGTTTGGTTTAAGAAACTACGTAGTTAAATTGGGATAGGCACAAACTTAGATCTTTTTCCTGTGGTCCCATGTTTCTAAGAGTACCCAGTTATCACGGCAAACTCACTTGTATGTGTAGTGGTGAGTGAATCCCTCCTCCCTCAGCCGGATCTCACCTCCGCGTAATTTTTGAGACTCGATGATGACGTCAAACCTCTCGACCAATCACAGCTCCGAATATTTTGACGTCCCAGGGCCAGGTCCTAAAACCGGAAGAGCGTATGTAAACAAAACAGAAACAGGAACAGGGAGTTTTACCCGTTCTGCCGCTTTACTTTTACTGAAATGCTGAATGCGACCCCCTTTACATAATGCTTATTCGTTTTGTGGCTTAATTAATATTGTCAGTGCAGACGCGGGGATCTTCGTGCGTCGTCGCCACGTCAAACACGGATGCTTCTGCAGCTAGCTGCTGGCTAATTTAGCTCAACAGTCTCATTACTATTGATGTTTGAAGTCATTTAGTTTTGATTGCAGCAATGCCTCAGGACGAGGAGCAGGCTCTCCCCTTGGTACGGTCCCTGAATAGTGATATACTCATTAGGGCGGTGTTTTGTAACCGCAGCCCTCGGGTCGTTCGGCCGATCTGGATCGACTTTCGAGGTGAACCTCAGGCATACGACGACATACAACCAGGGAGAGGACGAGGAATGAACACCTACATCAGTAAGATGCCTTTTCTACATGTGTGATGGATTACAGCATGAGATACTACTGTCCCTCAGATCTTCATTGATTTCACAATAAACTGTGAAATAACTTCAATGCTGGAAGCTGTGGTTCCTGTTTGACCATAGTCTCTTCAACGATCTGATTAAAACCTTACACACAGCCTCTATATTCGCTTTATAGGTCATCCATGGCTGTTCAGAGATGCAGAGACTGATGAACCACTGAGAGTAAACACCAAGGAAATGTACATGCCAAAACCAGCAGAGGGTGCGATTGCCAACATCACTCTACCAGGTAACGTTGAACAAACTACGGTGTTTTTTGGTTTAAAAGCTTGTTTAACCCAGAAAACCAGGTGAAATCATAAGAAAAAAACATTACGAGAAATCTGTCCCTCAACAATTTTATGACAAAGACGGACAGAGGCGTGTTTCACTTAAGTTATAAATACAGAACAAGCAGTCCAGAGTCTCAGAGCAGAGTCACACTATACAACCTGATTCATATTTCTTAAATAACTGACTGACAGAAACATGGGACCTCAGACACAAAATCCTCCTGTCACAGACTCAAGGCATGAGAGCTGCTTGTCTGAAGCTCCTTTTGCCAATTTACAGTTGCACTTTAAGAGCAGGTAGCAGTGTAGGCTCTTATGGATATATTCCAGAGCCAAGACCATAGCCACCTGCATGTCTCACCTGACTATAACTTTGCCTCTATGTGAATGAACGAATGAAGTTTTATTCCTCTGCAGTTGCAATAAAATTATTCAGAAGACCAATGTAAAAACTGAAAGTTTTCAAGCTGACCAAAGGAATGTAGGCAGAAGCCACAGCTTATTTAAGCCTACTCCTTCTACAAAAACATAACCATCACGGAAAAAATGTGGGTACTAAGCTAAGTAAAACAATATGAATAAGAATATGGTAATGATTACTAACTGATTTGTTGATTAGGTCAAGCCAGCTCTACTCTACTCTCACGGGTGAGTAAGGGCCTTGAAATGAGTGATTTGCCCAAGAAATATTTGGCTACCTGGAAGGCTTTTAAGAGTAATACTAATAGTTTCTCGCAGTAGCATAATTTGCACTTCTTTTTTCCCCTCCTCCCATCTACAAACAGATTGCTCAGGTTTTCATCATTACCTTTTTCCAGTACATGACTCTGTAGGTTCAACACTAAAGTGAGGTCAGCTTGCGGTTTGATAGGTTTTAAATGCAGGACTTGTCAAACCTCACCTCTACATTTGCACTATATGTACTTGGGTATAACTAAATTGGTCAAATCCCCTTTAAAACACTTAGATTACATTTCTGTTAAGTAAAATAGATTTAAAATACATATTAGCTCCTTAAAAAAACAACCTATCTGTTGGCTTACTAACCTCTGTTTTTTTCCTGCAATTAATTAAAAAAGGAATGGGTTTCCTCTTTATCCTGACATATTGTTTTCATTTAGATTTTAGAGTTTGGCTGTTTGAATTTCAAACCAAGAACTAAACCTCGAAAATTCTTTTTTTTTTTCTAAACATCTGACAGGGCACTTGCTGCACATTTTTTTAATCATTCAAAGGGGTACAATGAATTAAGGGGGGCCTCATTGCCCCTAAAACAGATCTAAAATCATCTGTGCTTATTGTGTCGTTTTTTTCTAGTCATATTTACTATGCTGAATTGGAGACTTCGAAAGTACTGTTCCAAAATAGGCCAACGTATATATACATATGTATTTTCAAAAGATTCTCAGGGCTATTCTCACATCCTGTTGTGAACTGCAGTCAAAGAAATTATAAAGGTTAATTTGTTTTCTAATATTGATTTTTAAGGGCAAAAAATAATACACTGATGCCAAAGCTTTTGACCACTGTAAATATCTGCACATTCAACAATATCCATTGACAAACATTAAGAGTGTTTTACCCTTAAAGGAGGTATGGTTATGTTTTGCTGAATATAGTATTTCAGTACAAAGCAATCATGGCATTGTGACTTTTTGCAGTCAGGCACCCTCTTTGTTCCTTTTCTGTAATCATCAGTAAAAGAGACCGTTCTATCCTGAGTCAGTGGTCCTTGTAAAATATTTCCACAGCATTAAGCTATCATTCCTATATTGTTATTTACAGTTTACAGCTTGAAGGAGCGAGCTCTTCAGGTAATTCGGCGCCTGGTACAACCAGAGAACTACAGGAGTCTGGAAATAGCTCGATGTCTCCATGAGGACCTGGAAGATCCACCCTGTGTGACCAAAGATCTGCGCCGCATTAATCAGCGAGTGGAACAACATTTGCAGGAGAGAATTCAAGGCCAGGAGAGTTGAAGCATAAAACTGGATGGCTTTAATCATCTCTTATGGGCAGCAATAGTTTTATTTACATCTTTAATAAGTAAAGAAGCCAGAAATGGAAGAGTAAAAGAAAAGCTTAAAGCCAGTACAGGGTAAGTGAGTAGCTGTTGTTAAGATTCCTCCAGACTTCTTCTTCAAACTTTTGCAAATCTTTCCACTGCTAAGAAAAAGAAACAAGTAACGTTTACTCTTTTTGTTAAAGGATGATTTCATATGTTGGTAGGATTGAAAAAAAAATGCTTTTTTTCCCTCTAGAATGCTGTTTCAGACCGTAGTGTCTGTTTTTGGCCACACATTTCAGAAATTCTGAAGTCTGCCTTCAGTAACTAACATGTAATTATGTTTCTGCCTGGGAAGGTCTCTGGAAAAACTCTGGTTGCTTAAGTCAAATTTTAGCGGATGGATGTTGTTGTTTTTAGCAAAACTTCTGTCCTACAAAACAGAAAAATCTCACCAAATTGAAATGATACAGTCAAAAGACGCGGCTACAGTTGCACAGAACTGTTAAGATAGTTCCCACTGATTTAAGAGTCCTCTAGAAATATGTAGTAGAGGGGACTTTCCTACAGGACCTACTCTGTAAATAAAAGTATAAAAGCACCTTATAGCAAAAAATGAGTTATGTTGTTGATTTAAAAGGATTAAAAAAACATCTTGTTTGTTTTTTTTAAAGATTTATCTCTTGAAGTACACTGATGCCACTTTTCTTAATTATGCTTTTTTTGTACTGGGCAATTCTATGTCTCTTTTCTTATACTGTCATCTGGATTTAAATCCATGCATCGCTACTGATTTTCTGTTTTCATTTGTGCATTAAATAAATAAATAAAATTAAAAGATATATTTCTTAAATGTGTTTTGAGTTGTGGATTCTTTAGAGATGAGTTTGGGAAGATCTCGGAGTCTCTATGTACAGCAGTTGATCATCAACTCGCTTTTGAAATATCTCTTAAGGTTAGAATTAACCTGATTCACTCCTTTACAAGATTTTTCTCCCTGCTTAAGAAAACAACTCAAAATGTGCTTTTGATTTTACTGTTTTTTTCATTTTTAAGTAGAAGTTCAGGCTTAGCAAACTCACATCCAGTTTATGAGGTTTATTTTTAAGCTGTTCATAAATGTAAGATAGCTTATCAGTCAATCACATGGCAGAATCTCAGTGCATCTCGGCATGTGTACATAAGATAACCTACTGACGTTTAAACAAAGTGTCAGAGTTAAAATGATGATTAAAGTGACTTTGAACATGACATGGTTGTTGATGCCAGACTGGCTGGTCAGAAACTACAGATTTTCTGTGGGTTTTATATACAACCATCGGTAATGTTTACAGAGGACAGTCTGAAAAAGAGACAATATCCTGTGATCGGCATATCTCGGTTGAAAGAAACTCCAAAGTAATGCACATAACAAGTAGTAAAAGCATTATTAAATGGGCTCTGGTATAATTGAACATTATTAATTCTGTTTTTCCCTTGAATGTAACAATTTAAGTATCATTTAGGCAGTAAATGATCAAGCAGTATTGATTAAGCTCAGGAACCCAATAACAAAAAACAAACAAACCAATAACATCTAACTCTTCTTAGAGCACATAAGAACTATGAAACAAACATCCAGAGCATTTACAGTGTACGATTTCTTTATAAAAATCCACAATTTAAATTAAAAGTTGCTACAATTTGCACTAAACATTTTGTATTTTATGAATATGACTATCAGTACATTATTGGGTAACAGAATTTCCAAATTCAGACTAGCAATTTAATCTGATATTTATGAATTAGATACTGAAGATATTGGTAAAATGTGTTTTGTGCATCCTGTTTTCTCATTTGCATTAGGATATTGTATATGACCAAATTATATTGAATGCTAAAATACCTTAATATTAACAATTTTGCCTGAAACTTAATGTTGAATGGATTCTTACACTTTAGTCAAGAAAAGGGTCTAAAATGTGATCTTTATGAAACTCCTTTCTTTTCTACCCGTCTTAAGCCTTCGTCATTTTAGGTTCAATAATTGCTTCAGTATTAAGTGCATCAATACAAAACTTTGCAACAACCCTGAAGCACTGAAAAGGCCCATCCCAGGATATGTGTCAACTCTGGAAATGATGATCTCCTCCTGTTTACTGCAGCAGGTTCCCTCAAGCCTCAGGTGTTGCCCAGCAACGACCTAACACAGCCCCACCATTGTTTGCATGTGAACTGACGTGAGGAGTGAACAGAAATACCAGGAACATGCAGGCCGGAGAGAAGAAAAAATCATGGGACTGGAGTCGTTTCCGGCCAGAGCAGTAAGTACTCCATCACTGCAAAGAGCTCTCTGTGTCTCACATATATGTGCAGCATTTGTTTTGTGGCTGAGAACCATTTATAATTTATACTCCTGACTCTATGATTTTTCTGCAACAGTATGACACATTGGCAAAGCAGCCACCCTGTCATGTTTCCTCACCTGCAGACTGACCACTGGAGCAAAATGAAAACAATGGTAGGAGAAGGTGAA
Source organism: Scarus forsteni (assembly GCA_036419115.1). Lineage (NCBI taxonomy): Eukaryota > Metazoa > Chordata > Actinopteri > Labriformes > Labridae > Scarus > Scarus forsteni. The sequence goes on from JAZDUH010000152.1 coordinate 27,950,154, forward strand.
AGTCAACAGAGCTCAAATAGACACACAATTAGTACTTACCTGATACAATGCAGTTTCTCCCTGATAGGTCCCGGGGTATTTTGCTTCAGTTCCAGCTGCTTTGTTGAAAGACAAAGGTCTGTTAAAGTGACCACATTTCTGCATGTTCTAATAAAGACATGTTAAGAAGGACTGTAAACTGTAAAAAATGTGTCATTGATTCAGCTTCATTTTATGCATCATAGTGGATGACTCACGAGAAACAGCTCTTAGCCACCTGTCCAGCAGCAGCCTGTTCCCTCCTCTTACACAAAATGAATCTGCAGGTAATCATCGTGTTCCCTCTGTTGTGCAAATTGCTGGCAAGTACCAAAGGAACATTACTTTTTATTTCATTATTTGCTTTCATATTTTCATTTGATGTGTCTTTCTGCAGATATGCATCAAAACAAAACAAGCACCTCCCCTCGAAATATGCCTCAGTACAGAAATGTGTACAATGATCGGGCCAGGATGGGCTTCTGCTACTGGCTCATTGAAAAAAAGAGCTCCACATGTAGGTACTAATGCAAGCTCTGCCTGCAGTGATATGTAATATGTTTTGGATTAGCGTGGCTAGTTACACTCAACTTTAGCGAGGGAGTGTGAGCTCTAATGTGAATTTAGTGAAGGGGTGTGAGATCCATATTGTACATTTCTCACATTGCCAACCCTGCTGCTTTGTGACACAGTTTAAAAGTTTATTTGGTTAATGTGACTCTTCATGCTCTGTCCCTCTGACCCACTTTGGTGATTTATTTTAACAGTCTTAAAACAACACTGCCTTTTATAGATGTCAATGTCTGCATGGAATAAAAGCCCTTTCCTCTTGTGTTAATTAAAACATCTTCGAGTATGAGTTTTAAAACAACTGTTTCGATCTTTCACACGGATTTCAACACATAAACATCATATTTTTAACATCATATTTTTATCTTCACAGGTAAAGGACACAGCTTTGGAGCCCACAAGACCTGTCTGGGACTACCAAGATTCTAAGGAGAAATGTGTCATGTCTAAGTCCGTATTTCTTACCATTACTGATGTTCATTTAATTTCATGTAAGCCCTTTACATTACATTTGACTATTTCTTGTGATAATAATTGTGTTTTGCTTGTTTTCTGAAGTGCTCAACTTAATATCTCACTATTCCAGGATGATAAGCCTGTCATTCTCTTGTTAAATAAGTTATTCTATGGATCTCAGTGAATTAAATTGCTTTTTTGAGTGACAGATCTCGTAAAGATTTCTCATTTGGTATTCTGAGCCTCGTCTGTCCTTGTGCGCCTCTCCTGCAGCTCTCTTTCATTTCCTCTCCAGGAGAAGCTAAGATGTGAGGAAATGATAAAAGATAAAAAGTCATGGAAGGATAAACTCCTATGGACTCTGCGTACAAAAAGAGCACAACAGCACCTCCACCTGCTTAGAAAGAAGAGGACTTTCAAACCTTAGGTCTTAATAGTCTCACTCACTAAGCAAAAAACATGCTCTATGGCTTGCTTTTAAAAATCAAGATATAAATATTATTATATTCTGAATTCATTGAGCAATTTCCCCCAACATCTGACCTAATTATTGATATCAAATACTAATTATTTTTGAAAAAAATGTATTCTAACTCCTTGAATGTCAGCTTTTTGTCATGATGCCATCATAGTTTCTAATGGAAAAAAAACACAACAAAAAATAAACTTTTCAAGACAGCCCATGCAACATTATTATTATTAATTATTAAAGCAAGAGATATTAATGTGTTTAGCAGCAACACTTATCGTTAAGAGTGGGTATTTTCCAATGGGTTATGATTCAATTCTTTTCACATTTTAGGGGAAACAATCAAAGTCAAAACAGATTTTTGAGTCACACCAATTCAAAACTCACAACAATTTCTTCTGTTGAAAATTAGGCTGGATTATATAATTTGACAAAATGTAGCCCTACAATAAAAAAAGATAGTATGAAGAATGCAAAACGATTTTATGCACAACTCTACTGACTTTCAAGAATGATTACTTTTGCACAGTGTAAATACTCAAATTCACGTTGGGTGAAGCCAAAATAATTAATCCCAAGTCAAGAGCATAGAATGACACCCGGATATCATACATGCATTTACTTTAATGGAAGCGAGATCCAAAATGTAATTTTTTTTACACAATGTATTTTAAACTTAAAGAGGAGTTGAGCTGGAAATTACACCAAATAGACAGACAAAACTCCAGATACATGCCACTTGAACACGGCCTATGACCCAAAAATTCTTAACCGCGGGGAAAACTCGCACAGTAGTAACAAAGCTAAACCTAACCTTCCACTCCTGTTACAGATTATGAACAAATGCTACCATTTTTTACAATGCACAGTCCTTGAGTTATGTCATTTTTATGGTGCTTGTAATTTCTTATTCTTAAACGTTTAAATTTCCTCACGCGGCCGGGGCCTACAAACAAACCAAAAAAAAAAAAAAAAAAAACCCGAGAAAAAAACTCACTATCCAAGTCTCGTTTGAGTGTGAATCTCGCGAGATGTACACAGAACGCTGAACCGTTGCACGGGAGCTTACCTCCATCTAGCGGTTAATCTGTACAAAAAAACTTCCTCAATCAACTTAAATTTTTACGGAAAATCATTCGAGGAGTTTCGACTTTTTCCTAATCGGTTACAACTCCTTTCAGAGAATTTATCAGGCTGCCTCTACCACGTGAAGAGAAGAAAAGTTCCTGTATGTGCACTTTTCAGCAGTTTTCCCTCCTGAACCCGCCGAGACCGAGAAGGTAATTTAAGAACTATTAAGTTTTACTTCGTGGATAATCATGGGATAATCGGTCAGTTTATCATTTCACACTCATAACAGAGTTTGGTTTGATTAATATATTACCGTGATTTAACACTGATGAGTCTGAGTGGACAGCGTTAGCTGGGACTTAGCTAGCATCGTGCGTTAGTTAGCTGAAGTGTGGTCTTACCTCCATCATGTCCGCTGACAGTTCGAGAGGGGTCTGGTTGTCTTGGACCGGTCAGATCAGGACACGACGGAGCCGACACCACGGTCAATGCTGGCCTTATTTATTTATTTTATCACGTAGCCCAGTGGTTCCCAAACTTGCGGTTTCAAACAGCTGTTTCAGCAGTTCAAGGCATCTTGGAGAAGGAAATCTGTCCTGAATATTCTAAGATTCTTACAGTAACATGAGTTCAGTCAGACAGCCTTCTCATTAAAAGTGTGGTGAGTTTATAACAGCTTCAAGTTCAAAACTGAATGTGTTCCAGAAATGTACATTTCTTTTTCAAAAGTGAACTGGTGTTGCCCACTGACATTGCTGGTAAATCTATCTAGTGAGAAATAATTCATTTTAAGAGATTTTAAATATGTTATGCATGTTAAATGTGGGAGACGGGGGTGGCAGCAGGCTTACAGACACACTTGTTTTTCTAGTTGCTATAAGTGCGTGAGAGTAGGGGGTACATGGCTGGAGGTCAAGAGTCTGAAGGGGTACAGGCTGCGAAAAGTTTGGGAACCACTGACGTAGCCTATCCGTCTGCATCTGCTGTTCATCTTGTTTTTGAACACATGTGAATACTTTGGCCTTACACCTGATCAGATGAAGCCATCTGAGTGCCTGAGCTCTGCAGCATGATGATTGGATTAGTTGGACATTGACAGAAATCTTATTTCAGCTCAGGGATGAACAGAGATGTAGTAATCTATTTTAGAGAATAACTTTTTTACATGAGTGTTTTTTAAGTATGTTTATATAAATATAAATATATTGCTCTAAGTTACTTGTACCAACACATTAAGCGCGAAGAGAAATAACTAATACACGAAAATGTTAACAACAATGCTGTTGCTAAGTTTTGTGCTACTGTATTTTACACTGAAACAGTTTTTGGACCTGAAATGACACAGGCTTAAGATGGATCCAAAAGACAGGAGGTTCACAAAGATCACATTTTAAACCCTCTTTATTAATCATATTTAGTGTAAAAGTGCATTCAACATTAAGTTTCACAATACATCGGAGGCAGTTGTTGAAATTAAAATATTTTTGACATTCTATATTATTTGGACAAAGACAATGTACTTATGGAAATTAAATAAATACAGGATGTACAAAACCCATTTTACTGACCTCTTTAGTATCTAGCTGAATAAATGTCAAAGTTAATTGCTACTCTGTACTTGAATTAAATGAGTTGGGTCACATTCATCATACTATACTCAAATATTGTTTTACTAGAACATACTAATATTTTTAGGCCCTACTTTATAAATAACTGTTTGAACCATTAAACTCCAGCTGTTTATTTTGTATGATGATGATTCATGGTGTCCTTCTTTTTCTTCTGCTTGTGTCAGTGTTTATCAAAGTAACTGCATTTTTGTCAGCACAGCATTTGTGAAATCTTTCCAGTCCTGTCTAAGTCAGGCATAAGTGAAGAAAATATATGTTTCTGTCCTGGAGCACCTTCACCAAAAGAAGGCCACCCTCTGACAGATTAACATTTGTGTGACCCCTCAGCCTTTGTCCCCCCGCAGCAGCTCTTTTTTAGGTACATTATCTTTGAAATACTGCCTGCCCCTGGGTTGGTGCTGAAACATTTATGGCACATGTCAAAAACTTTGAATAGATGGAGTGAAATGTGGGAAACTAAAATAGTAAATGAAACTGAAATCCAGTTCATTGCCGAGCACTTCATACTACTACAAGATCTGCCTCAACACTTATCAAGTGATATGTCCCAATAAAATTGCAGCCACAAGGAGTGCAGTTATGGCTAATAATACACATTTTAACTTATTTCTTTCATTTGTAACCAAAGTTTTCCAAATTTTCAATGTTACTTTTCATCACAACAGCTTTTCAAATGATAATGTCTCTTATTTTAATTACTATTCAGTCCCGCCAAAGCCTTGAAAAATTACATAATTCATCAAACTGATCGTGGAATGGAATTCAATTCTTGTTATTTCCTACACAAAGATACATGCAGAAATTGATATCCTCTAAAGGCAAACAGAAACATCAGGCATCACTCATTAACCTTAATACAGTAGTATTATATAGAAGTTTGAAATTCTGGTATCATTTCACACAACTTGATACCTCCAAAAATTATTGAAACAAACTTCCTTATTGAGGAAAATATTAAAATGATGTGAATCTGTGTTTCTTCCTTGATTTAAAGGTTATTGAAATACCCTGTTCAAGCAGTAAATATGTAAAATTAGACCCAGATAAAGGGGAAATGATAAACAGTAAACAGTTAAACGCATGTGCTCTGCTTTGGCTCAGTGCAGTTTGTTATTGTTCTCTATGGTAAACCCAGACCTTGCTTAGACAACTCTTCCCTTAAGCCGGGCATCCACTGTGCGATTTTTGGCCCTTTTTCACACGATTTTTCCCCTGTGCGACTATTATGGGGATCGGGCTGAGTTTCAGCTCAATCGTTCTTCTCATATCGTGTAGTATACACGAGGTAACGAGAAGTGATTAACGCCTCACGACCACCTCCCGATCGATCGATCGAATGAATATGAAACCTGTTTGAAATCCTGGTCGCCCCTCAAGAGGCTATGTCACACTACACATGTGCAAACGTAGTTATGGAAGACAAAACAAATGCACAAGACGAAGCAGCATGGCATCACAGCGGAGCTGGACCCAAGTAATGGAGAGTCAACTTGTTGAGCTGTGGCAGGCACTGCGGAGCTTATTCGGGCAATGCGTTTTTTGTTTGTTATTCATTCGCATCTGTGAGCATCCGACCACTTTCCACTTCTTCTTCTACTACTACTTTAACGTTGCAATTCATGCATTCCATGTTGTCATGGATGCATTATAAGACTTTTATAAGTTCTTATAATACATCCATGCAAGTCGTACATGGACAAACAGTGTGAGCAGTCAGATTGCATCAGAGCATCAGGTCGTATAGTGTGAGAAGAAGAATCGTGAGCTGGGAACTGTTAACCCCTGCGATTCACTCGTACAGTATTAGCAGCAGCTGAACGCTGCGATCGAAGAAGTCGTACAGTGGATGCCTGGCTTTACTTGGTTGAATTTCTGTGTATCCAACTCACTTCATGGCTGGAGCAGCACAATATGGCTTTGTTATTCTGTTTTTTGTTGCCAACTTTGTGGAAACATATTTGCACACCATTCCAAAACCAACCTGAATCAGCCGTTTGACTGAAAACAAACAAACAAACAAAAAAACCCACATAATTCTGCCCACAAAACATATAATTTACTCTTGCATTAAATGTTGACAGTTGACCTGCTAGTTGAGTCTTCTGTTTTCTCCTGGTAGCTTTTATGTAGCAGGCAGCCATGCCAATCTCATCTGTTATGTACTTTTGTTTTCCAGACATGAACAGCAGCAGGAAGAAAGTGGTTATAAATTGGATGCAAAAAGCAGGGACGTCACAAGCACACATTCAAAGAAAAGCAGTTGCTTCAGTCATGTCCTCCTGCTTGAATGTGTCGCCAATCAAAGAATCAAAAGGTCTGCCCTGCAGTGATTCTTCTGGACCTGGAAAACTGGGTTTGACCACACCAAAGAGAAGCGCAGAGGTCCTAGAGGAGAATGAACCCTCCACTGGCAAAGTGAAGCTGCGGAGACTGTCCAGGGATAACTCTGAGAACTTCATCTCCTCATTGGTAAAACTGGAATTTATATCATTCAGTGTTTTTGTTCTTTGGGGAGTCAAATCGTCAGGATGGGCTTTCTTGAATTGCACATTCAGCTCATGATTTATTTGATTGTCTTTTCCCTGTAACTTTTAGGAGAGCCCCACAGGCGGCTCATCTCAGGAGCCTGAATCACCTGCTCATTCTTTCATAATGAAAAAGAAAGAGAGGACACCTGAGGAGGGGTCAAAGGCTATCTACAGGAGTGCTCTGATTGCAGCCTTTGGCAGCTCGACAGCACAACACAACACTACAGATTCCCCCAGAGCTGAGAAGAGCCCGTCTCTGTCATTTGAATCTTCACCAGTGACTACTAAAGAAGAGAGTCCTGCTCCAGTGCCACTTGACGGGACGGTCATGACTGTTACCTGTTTTTCGATCAAACCTGAGGATGGATTTGAGGACGACAGCACTCCTCAGGAAGGTCAGTGGACTCCCCGTCGAGGGTTTGAGGAGAGAGAAGGCCAGAGCGACGTTGTGGAGCTGAAAACAGACACAAGAGTGAGTCACCTCTCAGCCGGGAGCCTGTTCTCTCTTTCCTTTTTGTTACCTTTTTATGTTTTAACAAAGCGGTGTAGTGTTGTTTTCTTTTTCCCTTGGCAGTAAGACTTTATCAGCTTTATCACAATTTGTAGATAAGTGACTGCAAGTATTTCCACCTAATGTCTCTATAAAGAGTACTGTTGTCAACATTAGGAATTGATGTATATATCTAAGCCCCTATAGTTTCATTACCTCAAAGCCTGTTTCACTTCCAAATGACTGTTTTGTGCTGGAAATAAGTTAACGTTAAAATTACTGAAAGTGTCCCACTACTTATCATTTATCAAAGCTTCAGATATCTGAAGGTGGAAAGAAAGTATTCAAAGTTAATTAAACAAATCTTAAGGCCTTTAAAAGTATGTAAAAGTCATAATGCAGAAATTCTAGGTTTTCAGTTCTAGTGGCTTTTTATATTAAAAAGTTAAAGGACTATTTTTCACACATAACTTTTTTGCTCTATTATGCAGTTGGTAATAAAAGTTATAAGATCAAACCTTGCACGGAGTTATTAACATAAGTCATTAACTTGCACTGGTCCCACCTTAAAATCTGAGCTGGGCTACACTGATTGGGCTTTAAAGAAGTACACAAGTACAAAACACACTCAATGTGTTTCTGTTGCAATCAAGCGGAAATTAAAGATTCAGTGAAATGTCTGAAGAGGGTCTTAAAAAGTATTAAAGCCAAAGATTTTCTGGTCCCGCAAAAAGTGCTTCTTGATAAGAAGCTGAGTTGAATTCCAGAGTCTGTCAGCGACATTCAAGTCATCACCTCAAATTAAAATGTCTCAAACTTATTTGTGGTGACGTATGTCACTCAACCATTATGTAGTTCCTTTATGGCATGAAGTTAGCTTTTTTACTTCTAGATAGTGTTTTATAAATGTGGTGTCTATTTGGAAGATTAACATCACTGTATAAAGTTTTATTTTGTAAAGTTTTAATTTTTAGCAAAGATCCAAAAATCTGTTGAAAAAAACTATTGAACTGTTGTCTTTTGATGATAACTTCTGAGTTTGACTACAAAAATATACAATCCCATTCGATTTTTTTCAGGTAGGCTGTAGTCATCAAGTCACTGTTGATGAAAAGCTAAAATCTTCTTTGTTCATGCTTGTAGGACTTCATGCTGACAGAAGAAGGTTCAGACAGGGAGTTTGGTGCTTTGGGATCAGCATTTAACGAGACAACCTCTAAAGAAAACTTACTTGCAAGAGGAAATGCCTTGGAAGTGGAGAGCTGTCCCCACTCTGGACCTAAACACACCCAAGATTATTTGTCTTACCAGAAAAGCTCCTTTGACAGCCAACAGTGGGGAAGTCCTTCATTAAACACTTGGAGAGCTTCAGCTTCTTCACCGGCCTTGTCATCATCTGAAGAGAACACTTGGAGCAGCCCAACAGCTGCTGAGGATGTGTGGTCGCCTCCCTCTCGTGCACAGAGGACTGTCAGTGTTTCAGTAAAGACCTCAAACACTTCAAACACAGGCCCTTCAAAGGTATCCAGATTCAGGACTGAGAGGTTCTCCTCCTACAACAGCATGGCCTCTTTTTCAGACCCTTTTGCTCTGCCAGTCTTCTCAAAAAGGAGATTATTGAACTCTAATTTGAAGACCAAACGCAGACAGTTGGATTATGGTGCTTCCATGTTTTACAACCCAGTCACTCACAGAGGCATTCCTAAGAGAAGGCTGTCCTTAGGGGCAGAACCCCTCTGGAGAAATTCTCCCAACCAGGAATATCATGCTGGATTCATTGATACTCACTGTCATTTGGACATGCTTTATGGAAAACTTGGCTTCAAGGGGACGTTCGGCTGCTTTCAGAAAAAGTATCACTCCAGCTTCCCTCCAGAGTTCAGAGGCTGTATCGCTGATTTCTGCAACCCAGGGATCATGATGAAACAGGCCCTGTGGAAGGGTCTGCTGGCTGAAGACAAAGTTTGGGGGGCGTTTGGGTGCCATCCCCACTTTGCCAAAAACTACTCAAATGTCCATGAAGAGAATATAATGGAGGCTATGCAGCATTCAAAGGCAGTGGCGTTCGGTGAGATAGGTCTGGACTACTCGCACAAAAACTCCACCGATGCCTCCAGGCAAAAAGAGGTAAGTTTTGATTGTAAATGTTCTGTTTTAAAAACCTGGTGAAGTGGTCTGACCTGCATTTCTCATGTGGGTGATAAATGGTGAATTTATTGAGTACTGATTAATGCTCTGTGTATGTGCCCTGCTGTGAAGGTGTTTGAGCGACAGCTGCATTTAGCTGTGAGGATGCAGAAGCCTCTGGTGATCCACTGCAGAGACGCAGATGAAGATCTGCTGCAAATCATGAGGAAGTGTGTGCCAAGGAATTATAAAATCCACAGGTAAGTGAACAAAGGAAAGTTTCCTCTGTCCTACTCTCTGTCCCCTCTCTGCTCAGGGGTCGAGCATTCAGTCATGGAACTCCCTCCCCCCTGACCTCCGCAACACTGAGTCCTTACCCCTCTTTAAAAGCAGACTCAAAACTCATCTGTTCGAGCTCTTCTACTCCCTCTGTTCTTTTGCACTGTCTGTTGTTTTGTGCTACTTGTTTTTATGCCTGTTTTTACGTCTGTTTTTAATGCACTTTTTCATTTGTAGTTTTGTAAAGTGACCTTGAGTGTCATGAAAGGCGCCCTTAAATAAAATGTATTAGTATGTGTAGCAGCCCCTTGGCATCAATAAAATCAGCGACGGAGTTCGACTGGTGCTTTAAATTCATCTTTATTTGGACACCGTGAAACTACAAAATACAAACATCAATATTAGGCATAATAAATACAATATCAGTGCAAAACAACAACAACAATACAATTCTCAGTTCATTTAATAAGTTAAAATACAAACATGGAAGGCGCTAGAAAAAATAGAGGTATGTGTTTAGAAAAATATACTATTCTTTACCTCGAATCGCCTGCCAAAGGGTGCAGAAGAATGCAGACAACAACAAAAAACCCCGCTCGTCATCATTCGCTGCTGATAAACAACACCATAATACAATTAAAAGCATGAACAAAAAAAAACAAAACAAGTTTACATAATTAAGGCAGCTACATACCTTTACATTTCTGTTCGCACGTGCACACACGAAGGCTCCGCGCAACAATCAAATCTGGCGTGTGACGACACCTTCCTGACCTTCATAGCATTTCCGGAGCACAGAAAATAGGTGCTCCCAAACAGCAGGGGACCACCCACATGCCACTTACAGTATGATTATTGTTATTATTATTATTATTATTATTATTATTATTATTATTATTATTATTATTATTGGACTATATATGTACACTTTTTCTTAAAGCTCATGAATCATTGCCACCTATACTTACGTGACAAATGTTTGTAATTTTGCACAGCAGATATGTATGTCTTTGTCTTCTTTTTTGAGGAGAATTCTTTTTGGCACAGTATGTTAAAATGTCCCATCAGTGGCGATCAGAACCATTTTAGTATCATAGAGTGACCCGCCACCCCCCTGCCTGCCCTCTTCTTTCTTTCTTTTTTTTTTAAATCAAGGATGCTTGTCAACAAGGATGGCCCTCTAGGAGCTGCTTGCAAAGCATCTCTTATATAACATTGCATTTTCATTATTTCAGTCTCTGATCAGTTCCCCTCTTTCTGTTTCTGACATTTACATTGTATTATGAAATATCCTTCTGTTTCCCTCTGTTCACAAAACTTAAGTTTCCTGCTGGGTGTTTGCCTTAATGTCAATATGTTCTTAATTGTTTATGCAGTCAGTACTGGACCGTGTCAAATACTTGCCAGGATACTGAATGGTTGGAGAGTATTATTTCAAGTAGCTTCCGGGATGGAATGTCTAACACAGGAATCAAACGCTCTCTTCATAACCTTTATACTGCTACATGACTTTACAAGCTGTTCTGCACTTACTCTACAATATTTTATAACTACTTGCAACCTTCTCAGAAACATAACTCTTCTCCTCCCTGCTGTGACAAAAAGCCGTAGGATCTGAGAAATGTACTGTATCCACACACTGTCCTCTGATTTAATTGTGTTTGACATCACCACAGTTTTTCAATCACACAACAATAACCCTGCCTTTTATGAGGGGGTGGAATCAAACTTAAGTGTATGCTGTGATTGAAAACAAATTGCTTTGTACCAAAACAAGAAGAGCTTAATTGGGTTTAGCTGACACACAACTACAAATGCTCCATTTTTTTATGCCTGTGTTTAATGCTCAGCTGTGTCGGTTCTGACGTGCACTTTTGAGTATGGAGTGGTTATTCTCATGGATGGCCAAGGGTAAGGCAGAAAGAACTGAAAAATCACATCTCGGGATGAACTCTGGCTCCTGGCTTATAACCAATAAAATACCCTGAATATATGTCTTATTTTCAAAGATTTTAATTTAGGGGTGGGCAATATGGCAAAAATATCATATCACGATTTTTTGAAAATAAAATCACAATCACGATTTTATCACAATTCTTTTTTTACTTTGATTTTTCTGGACTAATTTGCATGTTTGACCATTTTTTCCCTATGTTTAAAGGGCAACTCCGGTTTTTTGACACCTGGACCTTATTTACAGGTGTGTGCATGCTCATATACTCACTCAGACAAACATCGTGCAGCTCGGAGTCCTTCAGAAGTTATTTAGATCCAACCGATGCTTGCACTTAGCGGGGAGCTTCAGCGTGGGACATAATCTCAGCAAAATCGCTCGTCTCTACCACAGCCCAGTTTGTCATTGCAGAGAAATCCTCCAGAGTAGTCAGAAATATATTCCTGGATAGATCCATACGCGTGTCAGCCGGTTTCAAGTCCCACTCTGAGCAGCTAACACACTCCTCTTCTGTTGCTATAGGCGAACACTGTCCACAAGCGCACCACCAGTTAGCGTTGAGTCGTGGACGTGCTCCTGTTTGTTGTTCTCGAGCCAGCTGTTCGTCTCTCTCCCTCCGCATTCTTCTTTCATGGAGGTCCTCATCCGTGTACTCGGGCTCAAACCGGTCAGCTGACCCACCTGAAGACGGTAGACGAGCTGACTTTATGACAACACTGGCAATGGATGAAAAAATATAGTCGAAATGAGCGATTTTGCAGAGATTATGTCCCGCGCTCTGCAAATCTCTGCGATCTCTGCAAAATCGCTCATTTTGACTATATTTTTTCATCCATCGCCAGTGTTATCATAAAGTCAGCTCATCTAGAATATTTATCTGATGCGAAGAGTCAGACTGAGACGATGTTTGAGTCTGAGTACACGGACAAGGAGCTCCATGAAAGAAGAATAAGGAGGTGTCAAAAACGAACAGCTGGTAAAACATGTAAAACCCTAAAAGGAAAAAAAAAAAAAAAAAATGAACAGGTTTTAATTTAAATAGTGTCGTTTTTATAAAAATGTGCAATAAATGTAAACATAAAAGGTAATGAACAACATTATCTCTTAAAGTGCAACAATTTAAAACAAATGTTATCTAACTGCAATGTCTATAACCTGAGTGAGTAATACAGTTGCTTTAGAACAGATTTTTTTTCAGACATCTTCAAGCTTTTATCTCCTTTTCTCTTTCTGACATGGCTTCACGCTACATAACTAAACAGGAGATACTACCATGCACTGCGCGAAATGTGCTACGACTGGCTAGTCGGGTGCGCGTCAAGGTCTCTGCGCCCACACAGACGATCTGACGATCTTTCTGCTTTATGAGATCATCCCCACGTTATAATCCTTAACGATTTAATATCGTCATATCGCACACCCCTATTTTAATTGTACCATTTTGGAATAGTTTTAATACAAGCAACATCAGGCTCAAACATGCACAACAAATGAAACTTCATGCAACTGCATCAGAAAAACAAAGAAAAGCAGGTGAATAAAGAGAAGCAGAATAAATTGTTGACGTCAGAGCTGCCTGTGAGACAATACAGCTGTCTGAGTTTCTGATGAAGTGTGCTCGAAATGCGAAGTGTTTTTTCCCCCTGCATTTCGACACACTTTTATGGTTGTCATTTTCTCCGCAGTAGCTATTCAGTGTTCATTCATTCAGTAAATGTGTCTCTTTATGTTCCATCTGTCTTTGACAGTTTCAGTCACTTTCAGTGTGATGAATTCAAATAGCTTTTTTTCTTTATGAATGACAGACAGGAACTAAAGCACATCATGTTTCAGTGTACTGTTTGATTTACATAAGAAAAGAGAGAGTGCACTTGTGAGAGGGGTTGACCGAGAATGTGCTTTTGTGTCATTTGGAAAAAAAAAAAATTGACAATAATATAAGTTAATTTCTTTTACTTACTCTTTCCAAACCAGACACGACTGAACTGTCAATTTTCATTAATTAATCTGTCTTTCATTAATCTGAATCTTCTGTTTTCCAGGCACTGCTTCACAAACAGTTATCCAGTGATCGAGCCCTTCCTGACAGAGTTTCCAAACCTGTATGTGGGCTTCACAGCCCTGATCACCTACCCAAGAGCCACTGAGGCTCGGGATTCTGCCAGTAGGATCCCTTTGAGCCGCATCGTGCTGGAGACAGACGCACCGTATTTCCTACCCAGAGGGGTATGTTTAAACTGAGGTTCAGGAAAATGTTACTGTGCTGCTCTGAGTTTTATCCGTTCGTGTGAATCATTACAGTTTACACATTGAATGAGCGTCTTGTGTAGTGTATTTGCAGCTGTTGACGGTGTTGCTAGCATTGGCACATATCAAGAACTTCCTCCATGCTGCACCTTTTTTGTGTCAAGTTTAAGGCTCAGTCAGTAAAAAAGATTTGTTGTGTATCAAGGTTCAGCAGACATCCAGTATGCGTAAAATCATACATCAACACCCTTAATGTAAAAGATAGTGACTGTTTTAATTTCTTTTTAAAGAAGGGCAAGAGTTTTCTCTGAGCACTGAAGGGGTATTTATTACTTTGCCGTCCACTTAATGATCATGTTTAAGAGGTCGTATCATGCTTTTTTTTGGTTTTATATCCCCTTAGTGTGTTTGACATGTGTCCTTTGTGTTATAAAGCGCCTTTGTTCGTAGAGACTACAATGAATGTAGAGTTGTTGACAACATGGCACAGAGCATCGCTAAACTGACCAGCTACCACAAAGTTGACCTCAAGGCCCATGTGGGACAGGGAGACGCAAAGCATCAGGGGCTCCAACAGAGTGCCTCAGACACATGAGCTACATTTCCTCTTCGTGGTTCGGCTTAGTTCAGCACAGTTCAGAGCAGTAAACCCTGATCTCACTTGAGTTTCCACTGCCATCTGTACTTGAGAGTGAGGATGTAAACTGGACAGAGAGGATCCTGCTAGCAATGAGATATTGAGACATCGCTGCAGGACAGCACCGTAAAGCGGTCTGAACACTGTGAACAAACAGTGACAGCGGTCAGGACTTACTCACTGCAGATGTTACTCCAGGGAGCACTCATGCAGACGTTCTTTAAAGCGTTAGCAGTGAACTAATCACGCTTAATCCACAACTTATTTAAACAGTTTGGTATATATTTTTGTTTTAGATGCTGTTGCTCAGAAATTGAGGATCTCTGTGACCAATCAGTAGACTGCAGTGCTTTTAGCTCCACTGTTGAGGGTCAGTTTGATACATTTAGAAGTGGGACAGTCGATTATTTGGGTACCTTTTCTCCAAATTCAAGAGTTGAAGCACCTTTAATTGTGTACTAGCAGGCCAAATTGTGTGATGGAATTATGGAAATGCAGAAATAGAGGACAGCACTGTCATGGACATCTACAGTTTTATGAACATTGACTTGGCAGTCTTCAAAAGTCAGTATATGGTCCTTAAGGCAAAATATGACCTCTTTAATTTCAGGTTTAATTTGAATGCTTCAATGAGATGTTTGCTGCTGCTTGAACTGAAAATAAAAAATGCCAGAAGATAAAGGCTATTGATTTAATATTAACATTTTGATCATACATTTAGTTTTTATTATCTACAAAATAATTGTAGTTTTTTGGGTTGTTGGTTCAACATACAACTTTCAAAGGCTCCCTAAAGTCCGTGATTACCTCCGCCAGGAGGTTATGTGACTGCCGGCGTCTATTTTTTGTTGTTTTTATTAGTTTTTTTGTTTGTTTCTCTGTTAGCAAGATAATTCAAAAAGTTATGGACGGATTTGGATGAAGTTTACAGGAAATGTCTGGATTGGGACAAGAAACAAATTATTAGATTTTGGGAGTGATCCGGATCCCCGTCTGGATCCGGCATGATGAAAAATTTGATTTTTCGTGAAGAACTACTGAACTAAAATAGATATTATTATGAATCCAATTGCTAATGGTATGTTTTCATGGTCAAGGAATCTAAATGTTTAGATGAAAGGTAGGACTAATATTTATGGTGAAAATCACAATATGGGTGAGGACTTTGGCGCTGGCGGAGGTCTGCGCTCTCCGAGTGCTTTTCTAGTTAATTTTAAAATGTATTGATTGTTAAAAAAAAAAAGCCATTATGAAGTAAATGTCATGGGTGATGTTGTAGCATAATCTACATTATCATAAAGCTTTAAGATCTGATGAGGAAAGAATTTATTTGTCATTGTTATTATTTCATTTTATTAGATTTATTTTTCCCCACCGCTGAAAAGGCACAGAGATGTTGTTCTACCTTAAAGCGTCCTAACCCCCCATAATGTTAAGCCATGATCATGCGAACGTTGACTAAAACAAATCAAAGATTTAGAAATAATTAACTGTTTACTTGTTAACTTAAAGTTGTACAACTTAAGTGAATACATGTAAAAATCATTTTATCCATTGTAATTATGAGTTGCTTCAATCAGAAGGGACAGTATTTTAGGTCTGAAGACACCGGGACATGAACTAGGTCACACTGCATTTAAATTACTGATGGTTTTTTTTATTTCGCTTAGGTCAGCAAAGACGTCTGTGAGTTCGCACATCCTGGGATGGGCATCTACACGCTGCAGGAGCTGAGCAGACTGAAGAAGGAAGACATGGACACCGTCATCACCACCATCCGAGAGAACACCACTCATCTGTACGGCATATGAACTTCAGCTGCGATGAAACAGAAAGATGAGTGACAAAAAACAGTGGCACTAAAAAGTCGCCCTATCTTTCCTAGTGAGTTGTAAGGAAATGGATACAGTGTCCTGATTTTAAAAGAAAGAGGCACAGATTAGTTGATTGAAGAAATAAAAACACATTCCCCTTTGCCATCAGTGTTTTTCTACATGTTTTTGATGTTGTTTATCGCTGATTTAACCTTAAGCATTTTGATTTTTATATCGACGTTCTTGCTGTTTTGCCTAAATCCTGCCTTTGTTCTAATGTGTCTGGATGTTTGTGTTGTTAAAGCGTGATCAGGTAAAAGATTAAAAGACTTGAAATATGTCTTTCTTATGCAGATACAGTATTTTGTGTCGAATGTTTCTTGAATGGACATGGTCATCTGAATTTTTCAGATAGAAGAGAGTGAAGTAAGATCTATTTAAATAGGACATGTGTTTGTCATGAATACAGCTCCTCTGCACACATTAAGAGGCTGAGAGGAAAGTCCATTAGCTTGTTTTGTTCCTGTGTGTTAGGCACACACATTTCCCTTGAGTGCTTTTTATTTTGGGAATAATTTGCTTCGATTGTTTGGATCTATTTGAGTCTTAGAGTCTTCTACCAGAGGGTTGCATTAACAGTTGATGCCTCCTGATGGAGTAAAAGCATGTTTTCTTCTCTCTTCAGTTTCCTAATGACAGCCTTTGATTTCGGAGACTCTCCAAAATGTAGGACAGAGCACTCCAACTCATGGATGTATATATCAGATTTATCAAAGGGTTCAAGATAAACTCTGGACAGACGGCATCAGAGTGCTAAATATGAGCCCTTGTTTGACCTAGTTTTGGAGATCGGAGCAGGGAACGTGCAGAGTTAAATCAGGTTTGTGGACATTAGCGACTTAAAAGCACTGTGGATAATTTCTAACCAGCATTCAAGACTCCAGGACTACTTAACGAACAAAGATATAAAAAGAAAAGCGGGATGTATTTTTTAGTCCAGCGTAATGTATTTGAAGAGATCTACTTGGAAACTCCCCAGATGAACCAATAAAATGTAAACAGGCTGATTTTTTATCAGCACAAATACATTACATCTCTGAGAACAAGAACAGACTGCCCAGTACATACTGTGCTGTTATGTCTAATTTAATTCTGTAAAGAACGGATCATTACATAGGTTTAATGATGAGTGGCTCATCTGTTTACTGGAAGACTAAAGATATTGATTATTAAGAATACTATATTATATTTGAGAAAACGGGAGTTTTTATAAAGATAACTAACAAAAATAAAAGTGAGGCTCTACAGAAACAATGACCAACTAAAACTGTCTTATTTATTCAGAAACATTACCAAAATGCATTTAAAAATCAGGTCTTATATTAAATTCAAGGTTTTAGGAAGTCTTGAACAGTCTAATTTTGAATTTGAATGTTCACTGACATGTTGAGAAAGACCGTCTTTGTAAAATCTGCTTTGCCAGTTTGAAGCGGTAGTTCGGTTTTTGAAATCGGGTTGTTTGAGATTCATTTGGACTGTGGTACATCAGCCACAGTGATTCTGATCAGCTCTGCCCTGTGAGGAAGGAAGTTTTGAACCTCTACATAAGTGTGGCTTCACACTGCCGGAGATGGGACCAAGAGCTCTGTATTTCATTGAGTTTTAGGTAAGAACAAACAAAAGAGAAAACCGAAGTTAGCATGATTGTCCACTGTATGCTTTGATCTGATGCTAGCATGTTTTTTCTTTCAGTGTGACTTCACAACTGGTGGTTTGACACAGAGGTCATGCAGTTTGCTGTAGTACCAAAACAGGAGGTTGGTAGTGGAAAAGTAATCGGTGTGAGTGGGTTTAGCGCAGTCTAAGCTTACATGTTACTTAATGTGTTTACTTCAAAGTTCAGTATATCAGCTGGTGCTCTTCAGCATTTATGTCTGTTCTTTCTTGGGAGGATGATGTATTTACTATTGACATGGACTACTTCAAAAATACTGCACTATCCTTTTAAAGACTGCCTCAAAAAACTCAGGAACAAACATTGGCAGCAAACTGACACTTTTAAAGTAATCATGAAAAAGTTTGTCCACATGCATGTGCCGCTCCTTCGTGTCCCTGTCCTCTCTTGGAGAGCATGCACATTGAAATTGAGTTACTCATCAAATA
The DNA here is from genome assembly GCA_036419115.1 of Scarus forsteni. Classification (NCBI taxonomy): domain Eukaryota; kingdom Metazoa; phylum Chordata; class Actinopteri; order Labriformes; family Labridae; genus Scarus; species Scarus forsteni. The sequence continues at coordinate 27,968,608 of JAZDUH010000152.1, forward strand.
GTTTGCAAATTTGTTTAATACAATATAGTATATTTATAATCACTCTTAAACAAATCCGTATTTAGTACTGGGTAGAATAAAGGTTTACACTATACAACAGGTGTTGATTGTGTTTGTTGAGTTTGTTTTTCTCATTTTTGGTCCTTAAAAGTTCTTAAACATCAGTTTAACTCCAAAATGAGAGGAAGCTCTAATTTTTAATTAAACGAACAGACCCATTTTATATTGTGTGATGTATCATATCTATCATACCATTGTCTGAACCATTTTTGATAAAACACCAAATAATGGCACGCAAGGTTTTGCTGTTTAAATCTTAAAAGGGTGCAGTTATTATGAAAAAAGGTCATTTAAAAGTAAAAGTAGGTTCCAAAATTTGATATAGTTTTGCCATTACAAATGGGATACCACAAGGCATTATCAGTCCAAGTCTTTTTAATGATTAATGATATTTTTGAGAATACAGGGGTAGGAATTCACTTCACTTTATGCAGATGATGACGCAATCTGGAAAAGTGGGAAAAATGTGTCATATGTTCTGAAATGCATCCAGAAAGCAATAATAGGTGTAGAGAGATGATCTTATGGTTGGGGATTTACAATCTCTGTGTCATCTCTTGTTGTATTTTGATCACCAAAAAGAAAATAGACAACAAGCAAGGGTTAACTCTTTATAGCAACCTCACAGAAAAGCTAAAGTATTTAAGTACCTTGGACTATGGCTAAATGATAAATACACATGAAACACACCCCAGAATTTGATAAAGGCATTGCCAAAAGAATTTCATTTAACATGTCAGAATTCACAGCAGAAATGGTGCAGTAATAATGGGTCCACAGTGGGTTGAACAGGTCAAACCAATTAAAGTAGTCATATGTTCAGGTTTCGCAGCTGCAATGAAGAGTATTAAAACTGGAAAAACATCTCAAGAAGATCTGCTAGAACTGTATGCATTTTTTTTAAACTAGCAGCATCTGGGGATAGAAGTCCACTTCTGCTGGATCCCAGCGCATGTAGGTATCATGGGAAATGAGATACTGGACAAACTGGCTAAAAGTGCAATAAACAAAAATGAAAAGGATATTTTAGAGCTTTGTTTTGGGAGAGGTGAAGCAAAATCAATCATCCATCGGGAGTGTTGACAAAATGGCTGGAAATATGGAATAAGGCCACAAAGGCAGGGACTACAACAAACTCAAAAGTCTGTCAGAGTCAAAAGGTCCAAAGGGAAATGCAAGAAAGAAGATGTCACTTCACTAGGACACACAGGACTAAACAGTTTGTGTATGTCATGAAAAATGGCGAATGTGAAGCTTGTGGAATTAGGGAAAATGTTGAGCATGTTCTATTTGGGTAAGACATACATTTTTAAAAAAAGAAAGGAAAAGGCTCAACGATACAGTGGTTAAAACCTATAGAAAATAGAGTACCGAAGGGCTTGTAGAGGTAGGAGAAAAACAAATGCTGGTACAAAGGATAATTCGTAAGATTACATGTGACAGCGTTCAAGAATGTCCAGAATATGGTTGTTTATAGGTGTACGTTTATCATTATTATTATTGTTATTATTATTATTATTATTGTTGTTGTTATTATTATTATTGTTATTATTATTATTATTATTGTTGTTGTTATTATTATTAAATCCAAAATCATGATATTACACACTCCGATACAGTAAAGGGTGGCATGCACCTCCAACGCTGGTTTGTAACCCGCATCTAACAAAGAAGAAGAAGGATACTACTTCATCTTAACAGCAGAGGGCGGCAGTGCGCCTGCGCATTGGTGGACAGCCGTGTTTCAAGTGACAGAAGAAGAAGAAGGACGTCAGCTAGCGAGAAAGTAGCATTAGTCCAGAAATAACCATGTTGTAGAAAGTAGAGAGATTAAAAATGGATAAAAGAAAGAAACCATTTGACGTGACTGCCTCGTCTGTAAGTTACTTCAGAATAAACAACTCATAAATATGATACCGACGTTATTGACAGGCATTTATCGTGACTTGTCAGCTAATGGTCAGGTGTTTGCTATTATTCAGCTTTTAGGTTAACTTGTTTTGATATAATGTGTCTTCTTTACAGCTCGTGGACCTGAAAGCTGAACTTTACAGAAAGCAGGAGCAGTTCAAACACGACAGGCTTGGACAAGAGTCTGCTGGTGCTGGACTCTCATCAAAATCCAAAGTAAAGGTAGTGTGCGTTTGTTTTGTCCACAGGGAGGGAGCGAACTGTGCCTAAAGTATTTGTGAGGTGGGAAATGCTGCAATGTAAGAATGCTTTTACAAGTGGAAACGTTAACAGGTTTTAATGAAAAATAAGTTAATAGAAGAGAAGTGACAGATCAATATTTGGTGTGGCCATCCTTTACCCTAAAACCAGCATCAGTTTGTCCAGATACACCTGAACACAGTTTTGAAAGGACCTCCTGGAAAGTTGTTTCAGACATCTTAGAGAACAACCACATATCTTTTCTGGCTGTAGGCTGGCTCAAATCTGGTCTGGCCTCTGAAATCAGGGCTCTTTGGGGTCCATGCCATCACTTACGTGTCTCCTTGTTTTCCATTACTGTAAATATAGATCTTAATGATGTTGGCTGTATGTTTTAGGTCCTCTCCCTGGTGCAGAATACATTTTGGGTCTATCAGATGTAAGGATGGAAATTGATAAGATTTTATTGAGACCAATTCCATTAAAAATTCTGCTTATTAATTTGATTCTTTTACAATTCCATTATCACTTTCAGATTCAGTTCTGTGTGTGAAAAAAAGGCCTAATCAGGTTTTCATTGGCAACAATGTCTAAAAAATGGCAAGTATTTAATGCAGCTCTGCAAAGATTAATACTTCTGCAAGTTGCTGATGTATCCACTTCCTGAAAAGTTGGGCATGAAGTGTCCTTTTGACAAAAATTAAGGCACAATTTGATGTCACTGATCAGATCATAATGTCATTTATTTGCAAAGCCTGGGCACCAAAGTGAAAAAAATTGATAAAGGATTTCATTGTCAAAAAGATATTGATTTCTTGAGGAAGTTGTAATCCGTTCTCGACTGGAACTTTCCTTCGATTCTCATTCCTAATCAGATGCCTCGGTGATGGTAAGGCATAAAGGATAAGTGATCGCTTGTATTTCTTGTTATTGAGGACAACATTAATCCTGACCAATTCCCAATTCCATTTTAAAACAGCCCTAAACTTGCTGGAAATGTTTCACTGTTGCTTGCAGACACTCATTGTACCTCTCCTGAGCCCTTTGGTTAAAAAACATTCTTTTGTTATAGCCAAATACGGCAAATTTTCACTCATAAGCCCAGAGCCCCTGCTGACACTTTCTGCACCCATTTTCTGTGCCTTTGTGCCACATTTCTATGTCAGAGGTATGACTATGGGGCATCAGTTCATTTGTGACCTCTTCTGGCAAAACCTCTCCAGACAATAGATGGGTGGACCCTCTTGCTTTGTGCCAGTGCTGAGCTGATTGTGGTACACGTCATGTTCCTTTGATTTGATGCTCAAATTTTTTATTGGCCAACTGTTGCGGCTACTGTCCTCAACCTCCCATAAGATGCCCAAATGTGAAAGAGTTTGAACATCATATCATGAAATTTCAGTTTGCTTCGAAATGTCTGTCCTGGGAGAGACTGTGCTGATGTGGAATAACTACCCTGTGCCTTGTTGCTGTTCTCTTTCTCTTCATGTTGTGTGACCTGTGACACAAACTGTCTCCCACAACCTCACTTTGGAAGCACAGTTTGGCTGTTCCTCACCCAGGCTTAAGCCTCCTACACGGTTGTTTCTGTTTCACTTAATGAATGTTTTTAACTCACAAATCTAAGGCTTTTATTTGATTTAACTAGTTAATCATACACCAGACTATAATCATAGAAATGCCCTTATTTTGTACAAGTATACCTAAAGAAATGATGCTGTTTTGAAGGTAAAGGTTTATCACACCAGATATTGTTATGATTTGGGATTCTCTCTGGTTCCTTCATTTTTCATTTTGTAAATCAATAAAAAACAGTTCCTACTTGACAGCATTTTTTTCACGGCTGCCTTAAACATTTGCATGAAACTGTATATTCATAGATTTTTTTAAATAGTTTCTCTGCATCTTTGTTCAGAAACCTAACATCTGGAGCAAACAAAATGCTGGTGTTTCAGCCAGAGCGGAGAAAGATAGTGAGCAGCTGTCTGAGGAGCAGAATAGTCTCAACACATCCAGGTGAGATAAAGATATTTTACTGAACATTGTTGCCATTATTCATATGTCATCTAAAACTTAAGCTCCACGTTTATCCTCTTAATCCAGGCGAAAGCTGGAGGAGAAGGCCAAACTCTATGAGCAAATGACAAAAGGAGACTTTCCAGGTGGGTGCAGTGAATTACACCTTCAACGTATTTAATTAGATCATAATTAAATGTAATTAAATGTGTTTGTAAATGTATTGTCTTCAAATTCAGATGAGGAGACAGAGGGACTATACCTGGTTGATTTCACACAGAAGATTATTGACAAAAAGAGGGAGGCGGTGGCAAACAAGGAAACGGACAGAGAACATGAGGAAAGACACGACTTGTCTCCAATCCCTCCCCCTCAGAACCCAGACGAGGAATGGTAACGTACATTTATGTGTTCATCTATTATGGCTGTGTTTTGTTTGATTTTAGCAAGAGAGAGAGACAGAAAGGAAGAGAAATGTCAGAGAAATCAGTTAAGCTTTAAAGAGAGAATTCAGTTTTTTGAAGTGGGGTTGTATGAGCTTAGCCTTGCACAGCAGACAGACCTGCCTGATTCTGAATTGAGCTGTCCATCTGGCTTGTCAGGTTAGTATGAGCTCCACATGGCCACCAAATACATTAAATGCCATAGAAAGTTCTCTCCTCTCCCTCAGTAAGACACAATTTGTAAAAGTTTGTGATGCAGAACCAGTCGCAAACAGGAAAATATAGTACCAAATACAAAGAGTTTTTTCTCCGCCTACAAGAACTCCCACCAAAAAATGATACCACGGTTTAGGAGGACGCTGCCTCGGAATTTTTTTGAGTGCATTAACTTTTGAAAAAATAAAGTTTATCTGGAACTAGGAATATGAGGGTACATGACGTGAGTCGGTTAGTTGCAATATGGAGCTCATACAACCCCACTTAAACAAATCTAAACTATTCCTTTAATGTCACGTTAAAAATGAAGCCTCCTGTGCACTCCTTTGTTATTTTTCTGCTAATGCTTGTGGTCAGTGTCAACCTGTATCAGTCCAGTACAACTATTAATTTAACATCATCATTGATAAGTTTCCACGTACTATGATCACTTCATGAGATGACTGAATGTAGAAAGAAATATTACAGAACAAATGCACAACAGAAAGAGTGACTGAAAGAGTGGCTCTCTGCAGATGAATGTTGTCAAAAATGTCTCAGACAAGCAGAAGAGCAGGACAAGACGCTGTGAAAGATGTGCTGCAGATGTGTTTGTATGTGAACGTTGATGAGTAGATTGATTTTGGTTGTGACTTTTTATTAAATAGAATTAGAGAAAAAGTAAAAATGTGTCATATGTTGCACTATATTTTTTTAAGAAACTTGACAGATACATATTTGAAAAAAAAAAAAGAATTAGAAAAGGAAAAAATAAATATATAATTTAATTTCCACAATCAAACCAAGCACAAGTACTAAATTCATTAAAAAAAAGATAATTTAAAATTTGGATTTATTTCTGGTATTTCTAACCAGTTAGTTATAATTATTCCTGTAAAAGTCTTTATCAAAAATGCACATACATTCATTTAAAAATAAAAAATGACTTGACTCGTCTTCATGACCAAAGTTGCCCATCCCTGCCGTAAGTTTTCCCGAGTGTTTGGAGCATGACATTTGTCTTATGAGCTTTTCTCCTGCTCTGTTCCTCTGCGCAGGGTGGATTACGTGGATGGTCTGGGCAGATCAAGAAGATGCATGAAGAAAGACCTGCCAAGTTTTCAGAAAATGGACCAAGACCTCACAGGAAAAGGGTAGACATTTACAGGGTTCTCACGCATCTTGGAAAACCTGGAAGATGATTGACCAATTTTTCAGGCATTGAAATCATATGGAAAAAAATCAGAAACAAATTAAGTCGTCCTGGAAAGGTATTTACCTTTCTTACGCTTCTCTCAACCTTGTTCATGAACACAAACAGATAAAATAATTAGCACCCTGTGCAGCGCCCCATGTGAAGCTGCCAGCCAATCAAATTTTGCATGTCCCCTCAGTGCAGGCCCACCACCCAGTGTTTTCATATGACTTTGTCACTAGACTTAGCAACTTTTTAGACCCCACTAAGGACTTATTTTTCACCAAAGAAGCGCCTAAAACTGGTGACTCTGGCAACATTCGTGTGACGCCCTGGAAAAATCTTGGCAAATAATTTTGGGAGAAGAGTGAGAACCCTGATCTATAATTCTTATAAAATACACATTCAGGGGGTTCCTTAAATGCAAGTTATACTTTCCAGGTTTTCAGTTTTCAGGCTGGAAACTTTCTAAATATCCCAAAAAACACTATCAGAAATGTACCAAACAGTATCTTTGGTTAGAGGATCCAACAACATGAAAAAAAGGTTCAGACCCATTTGACTCACTTAAATCATACCAAAACATCTATTAGATTGTTAAAGCACATACACTACACTCATGAAAACAGTGTCTTCATAGCCTTGTTTGAAACACATGCTGAGTAGAAGAGAGGCCTTATAAGATCTCTTTCTGGCTAAGGGAACACTGAGGTGGCTGAACGAGATTTGAATGAACTGTTAAGGGTCCTCAGTTGATGTGGAAGAGTAAAGATCAGTTGGGTTCTACTGGTGCTTTATCTGCATCAGGGTTCCCAAAGATGCCTTCAATTTGATTTTGAAATTTACAGCCATAAAAGTTTTGATAAGTCTTATTTTTACATGTGATATTTTTTTTAATCTTCTTTTTTAATGTCTGTTTTGGGCTGTTCTAAGGACCACTTCAGAAAACACAAACAAATTCTGAGTTTGGGTCTGAAAACATTTTTCTGAAGTTTTGAATTTGATTTTGAGCCCTGTGTGTTTTCTGTACAGAAAAGCCTCAGTGGATAAAACGCTGCTGTCAGAGGACATGCGTCGAGAGTTGCAGAGGCAGGAGTGGGAGAGGGAGGAGGAGGCAGCGATGCAGAGACCCGTTGGGCCGATCCACTACGAGGATATTAGAGGCCAAGGTAACTGCTGAAGTATTGATGAAATACGTGTCTTTATATTTGGATTTTTACTTAATGAATCATTTCCTGTTTTCCCTTCAGAGGCTCGGGAGCTGGGTGTGGGTTACTTTGCGTTTGCTCATGATGAAGAGCAGCGCAGGAAGCAGAGAGAGACTCTCGACATGCTCAGAGACCAGGTGAGCTGTAGACAGAAAAATAGTCCCTTTGAGAGTGGGCTCAGGATTTCAAATCCCCACTTTCTAAATGTTCAGCCCTAACTACAAGAAAACTACAACCTTTTTGCACATTACAAAATATTTTCTTATTAGATTTGATTCAGGGACAAATTAACTTTGAATGGATACTTCAATGTTGCCTAATTTAAAAATAATCCAGTACAGAAGTTTGGCTGGTTGTACCTTAACACACTGCAAAGCTCATAGGTGTGTTCCATTTGATCTCAGGGGTCAGATAATAGAAAACTACCAAACACTGTGACTCTGTATTCCTGTGTCCCTGGTATTGAAACAGACATGGATTATATTTTACAAGAATTCTTTAACATTGATTTAGCACTAAAACAATTCAAAGTATATTAACATTCATGCAGTGTTTCTTTTGCTGTCTCTTGTTCTGCCATCTAAAGCCTTGTGCTAGTTTAAGTGTTAGTTTTTTATGTGTAAGACCTTCAGAAGTCTCAAACTGTTTGATAAATGTATTACTGAAAGTTTTTTTTATTTTTGTTTCTTTATAAATCATTCCATCTTTTAGACAACAGAGCAGCGCAACAAGAGGGAGCAGCTGAAGGACAAGAGGCAGGCCATCCTACAGGCTCGACTGGCCAAGGTGAGACAGAGGAAGATGAAGAAGGCCAAGCTGGACGGCACTGAGGACGAGCAGAGAGAGGAAGAGCAGGAAGGTTCGTACCTCACATTAGATATGCTCTGTTTGTAACGAACAACAGCTGTTTGTGCATTAAAGATGCTTTCTGTTGCCCTTACAAGTTTGTTTTATTGCTCCAGTTGAGGAGGAGGAGCCAATAGGACCTGCTCCTCTACCTGAGGACTCTCCAGAGGTCAGCATACTGAAGAAGGTGGACGTGGAGATTCAGGAAAGAAAAGACACCAAACCAGGAGTTCCTCATGTCAGAGAATGGGACAGAGGAAAAGGTTAGAGCTGTTTTACAGACCTTCAGACCTTTAACACCCCTGCTGATCTGAGGAACTCTTCATAGTCCTTACATGTATTTGTTAACTCATCTATTTATATAAATCTGCTGGTGGCAAATTAGAATAAGGGTTATGTATAAGCCACGTTTCCAAAAGAGCTGGGATCCTGTGTAAAATGTGAATAAATATACATACATATACATGTATAATTTCTGTAATTACATACACATTCTGATGCATACAGAAATTCATAAAACATTTGAAACAGGAGCATGTTTTTCACTGTCTCTCGAGAAGCAGGACTGGTGGCAATATTTGATGTGCTGACTGTTGAATTCATTCCCATTCTTTCCTGGTGTGCATTTTGCGTCGTTGAGCAGAGCAGGATTACTGTGACTTACTTTATGCTCCAGAATGTGTCATAGATTTTCAATGGGAAACAGTTCAGACTATGTTCAGGCCTGTCAAGTACCCACCCCACTGTGCTGTGAAGCCATGCTGATGTAACTTGTACAGAAAGTTATTTGACATTTTCTTGCTTAAAAAAGCAGACCAAAACCTTTATCTATTTGTCAGCTTTAGTGGTGCCCATGTGCATTTACACAGAAGTGCCAAAACAGAGCTCTGCCATCACTCTGCAGCGTTCACAGTGAAGGTGAAATGTCACTGGTGTAGATGTTGGTTTGAAATGGGCTTATAATTGGGTCTCCAGTCTTTTTTTGTCTCTCTCCCGACTGTTTTCTCTGATGCAGATGTTAAATTCAGACTCTTATATATTTCCAGAAATGAAACTAAATAGGTTTTAACTTTGAAGATCTCGCTTTTGTGTTTTATTAAACTGAAAATAATTGGTTGAAATGAATTCAACATTCATTGTATTCTGCTTTGCTTTACGTTTCACACAAAATCCAAACTGTTGTGGAGTTGGCGTTCATATTTAGAATATCTCATCTTAGTCCAGCTTTGCAGGTCCAGCTCAGTTTTACAGTGTAAAATAGGTAAGGGTTTCAAAGTTTAAACTATTACTCTTTGTCACTAATGACTTACTTTCGAGACATGTCATTATAATTGTGAAGATAAATTGTGAATGCTGGCTAAATTAACCGTTAAGATTTTGACTAAACGCCTTCTTTTATGTCTCCTCCCAGAGTTTATGTTCAGTGAGTGGAAATCCCGCCGACGTGACGAGAGAGACTCAGAATTTGCACCTCCCTCTGCATACTTCGCTGAGCAGACGAAACAGAAACCAGAGAGGAAGAAAAGTCAAGAGAGTAAATTTAAGATGTCTTATAAGTGGACTAAAGACCCAGGAGGAACTGAGAGCAAAGAGGAGCTTCAGACGGCTCCTCCCTCTCCTCCACAGCATCAACAGACTCCTCCTCCTGCTCCTCCTCCTCCTCCTTCACAACCACCAACCTCGTGGCAGCAGTCACCCCCAGATTCAGCTCCAGCTTTTAACCCACGTTACCCCCCTCCGATGTTTTATCCTCCTCCTCCTCCTCATTTTACTGGACTACCTCCAACATTACTTCCTTTTCCTCCACCGTACCCAAACCATTACCCACCTTACTATCCACCCCAGCCCCAGCCCCAGCCCCAGCCTCAGCCCCAGCCTCAGCCCCAGGTACAGCCTCAGCCTCAGCAGACGCCCCAGCCCACAGATGGCAGTCAGACGCAGCAGCCTGCCCAGAGTTTGGATGACATGTTGTCCTTCTACAGAAACACTTCCTAATCTTTTAAGTGCTATATTTACTATATTTTTAACATTGTAAATGTAACCAGTGTTGAAGTCACAGAATCAGAATTGACACCAGCAGTAAGTCTGCTGACATAAAGTGCAAATAGAATTAGAAATGAAACATCAAATCAGCTCAGTGCCCCAACTCTGTAAAGTTATATCCCCCAAAAATAAACAGTTCTCACTTCTTTGGTTGTTAAAGTTTGTTTGTTTGTTTTTTTTAACCAAGTAAGCTTCAACCATCTGCAGCTTCAGTCTGGGGGTCTGAGTTGTAGTTCAGTAAAAATCCTCTAGATGGCTCTATGAACTTGCATGCTCAGCTGACTTTTGTAGGTTGTAATGATTGTCAGAGTTTCAAAGAATTAAGTCCAGAGATGTGATTGTTTTAACTGCACAGTATTTTATCCATGAAGTGTTCATTATGTCAGCTGGAGGTCACAAAACTGATATGATTTGCTCCATACTGACATCTTTCAAATACTAGGGGCTTCACGGTGATTAAGCAGGTGGTGCTGATGCTTCAAACCATTTATTTCAAGTTTTTTAGGGTGACATCCCAAAGTCAATGATTGGAGAGAGCAAACCCTTCAAGAAAAGCTGAAAGTTGATCGAGCAAATCTTCTGTTGGTCACATTTATTGCGACCAATCAGAGGCTTGAAGAGGATAAGGGCCATCTTAGATGGAGAAAGTTATTTTGGCAAAGTCAAGATTAAAGTGAATATTTCAAGATTAAAGTTGAAATGACGACAATAAAGTCCAAATAGAATTTTGGGATAAAAGTTGAAATGTTGAGAAAATAAGCCGACTTTCCACTTTTTTCTCTACATTTCAGCTTTTATCTCATTTCAACTTTTATTTCAAAATTTTGACATTTTCTTGACATTTCAACTTTAATCTCGACCTCCCTAAAATCATTTCTTCGATCTTAAATGGCCCTGATACTCTCCCGTACTTACTAAATAGATTTATTTACCTGCAGCTTAGTGGGCAACACCGGTTCACTTTTGAAAATAGATACATATTAATCAATGAATGTGAAACTGTTAAGTCCAAACACACCACAGCTTTATCGAGAAGAATGTCTGACTAAACTTATGTTAACATAAGAATCTTAGACAATTTGGGACAGCTTTCCTTCTCCAAGATGCCTCACAAATCCATCCTCCGGCCTCTCTGCCAACACCTCAGGCCTTTATCAAATCTCACAATACAAGCATTTGCCAGTTTGAACTTAATTACTGAAACAACTGGTTGAAGCCTGACAGGTATGCTCATACCCCCTACGTCACTTTGTGTACCCCCGGGGGTACAAGTACCCCAGTTTGGGAATCACTGCCTTACAGGATGAATGAGCTTCACAAGGTTGACTCTCCCTGTGCGTGCATGGTTTCTGTGGGCTCTCTGGTTTCCTGTTTTTGGCTCCCCTCAATTAAAGCTCATTAGATTAAGTGGTGATTCTTATCTGCCTGTAAGTGAGTGTGTGAATGGTTGTCTATATTTCACCTGTGGAATCGTCTGATAAGTCCAAGGTCAGCTGGGATTGGCTCCAGGTCTCTGAGACGCTATGAGACATGAGTTAATAAATTATCATGTTAATATTTAGGGTTTTTTATCTAAAGAAAAGATGTCTAAAGAAACTGCATTATTATCTAATGAAAATAAGGTAAATTATTTATTTAATCACAACAAAATGTGTAAAACAGTTCACACACAACAATATCTAGGACATCTGTACCTTATAGACTCTTTGCCACAGTTTTTCCCTGGCCACACATTTAACCACTGGTATAGAGCAATCTAAAGTTAATAACTAACAGAGAAACAAGTCAGCTGTGCATCCTATCAGCTACGTTTGACTCAGCACTTTGATAAATCCAATCACTGTAAGGGACGGAGTGGAGTGTCCTTTTGACAGATGTGTCCTCCTACTGGGAGACCATCTGCACTAAGAAATGATCCCAGGACCGTTTTGTGTCAGTTTAATCTGGCTGTGGCTGTGGAAAATGGCAACCTGCTGCTTTCATATTAGAAAAGAAATGATAAGTGTATGGAAGCTGTTTCTCCATGTTTCAGTTTTGAGAAGTATTTTTGGTTTAGTTGTGTTGTTTTGCCAAGGAGCTGTCCTATACTCGTATAATGCATGTTTACAGTTAACTTTCTGTACAGTTCAATCATGAATCTTATAGTAAAGCACCTAATAAAGCCTCTGTGAAGATGGTTATAAGGGAAAATGGTGTCTGACTTGTCTCCCTATAAAAACATCTTGTGCTCTGAAGCCCAGAGCGGGCATTCAGTGCTGCACTGTTAATGTTAATAGCACTACAGGCCCTACATCCCATGACTGCTGTGGGAGGAGAGGGGCAGGTATAGCCACTCAGTGATACAGTCTGACTGATATGAAAGACCCCAATGAATGGCCGAGATGTGCAACCTCCTTTTCCAGCCAACTCAATGTTCTGACCTGAGAAGATCCAAAGTAGCCGTACACTGAACCTGTAAAAGTTGAGATACATTCATACATTTGTAGTACGTCACAGTTTTCTAGTGGTCGGTTTTATCCCAAATTGTTTTTTATTTTTCTGAATCTGGTTGGAGCTGTGTAGTCTTAAAATCATGAAATGTCCCATGTCCTGTAAAATCAGTTTCTTTGGTTTTAATCTTGCTAAAAGGGGCTCGAGGGATGCAGAAGACCATGACACCTTTTAATAAACTGTCTGTTCATACCTCTGTAAAAATGCCCTTCAAAACATTGTTTCTTTCTTCCTTGGGTTTATTATGTAATAACTAAACAGCCTAAACCGATGTGTGTGTTTTCTGCTCATCACAGACAGATGCCATGACTGTGTTTTACAAGTCTGCTCCTAAGCTTGTAAGCCCTCCTCCCCCATCAGGTAGCAAATCAGCACAGAGCTCATTACCATAACCTCCCAGCCCCACTAGATCTTTGTTTACAAAGTGGAGGGAAACAGTGTTACATTTGATCAACTTAAATAAGATCTTTGCTTAACAAAAACCCAAGATATGATGTAAACAGTCAAGCACGTGGATGCAGACATGGACCTTTCAAGCAGATGCTGTGCATCTTGTGAGAATTATTTTAGAGATTAGTCATTTTGGGGGAAATCTACAAATAAAGCCAATTTGACTAATCTCATGCAGATATTGCATACTGCATATTGTTACAAAATAAAATATATTGTATTAATAAAATAAAATGTTAATGATAATTTTTATGTATCATCTGATACTTGTCCAAGACCATGCAATGTGAATATAGCAGATTATAGCCAAAGGTTAATTTCTGTCCATTGTACCCAGGAGATTTTGTTTTAAATGAAAAACAAAAACAAAGAAACAAAAATGAGATACATATAAGATTCTAAGATTCTATGCGTAAAAGAATATGGACATGTAATTAAATACACAAAATCAGCAATATGTTATTTCAACTTAGAAATTAAAATTGTACATCAGTGTGGCCTTAAAGTCTTTAGACAGCTGCCCCTGGCCCCAAACAGCGGAGGTCTCTTGAACATCATGCTAACTTAAGGGCTCCATATTTTACTACTTTTCAATAACTTTGTTGGTCCCAGATGCCAACAGAATATAACCATAAAAGGACTGTGTAGTGGAATTGCCTATAAATCCCTCTGTTTCAGCCCTGCTCAGAATGGGCTGTATTAGTGTGAGGCCCCATCGACATGAAGACAAAACGCTTAACAGTTTCCAAAACGACCGTCATAAAGACGAAGGCGTCTCAGAAAATGTGTGCATCTATATGAATGCACTCAATACACATCAAAACACTGTAAAACACATGCCAGACCTCTAGGGCCTCTGTAACGATATGACGGAAACAAGTGCAAACAGACGAAAAAACAGTGGGCATGCGCACTTGCGGCAAAAGTTGTAAACAGAGATTGTGATTAAGTGATCATAAAGTGCCGTAATGTGTCCTTGATAATTGTTTGTTCAACTCTATGGTGATCAAGAAGAAGGAGATTTTGCTGCAACAGGGATAGTAGGGTCACTAGCTTCATCAGCACATATGCTTCACGTACGCCGCCATTGTCATTGCCGCGTGTGGCACATGCGTGTCAAAGAAGATATGAAACTATGATGTAAGCGTATCTGAAAAATTGCGGAGAGCCAGTAATCACGGAGCTGCGTATACGGCATTTCAAAATCTTTCCACTCTGGAACCTGGTTTAAAAAATGATCGTTTACAGACCCCCAAAACACCGTCTTCGTATGGATGATACGCAGATTCAGCAAAAAACGTCGACCTCGGTTTGGCTTCGTGTGGATGGGGCCTGAATCCACTGACTTGTTTCATCATGTCCCTCCTTAAAAAGTGATCATGTGCCTTAGCTGTCAATTGCTGTGCTTTAATGTTTACTGTTTAACAAAGTGGTATATGCTGTATGTCCCTGTCCCAGCTTATTTGGAACACGTTAGAAAATGCTGCAGACATCAAACTTAGAATAAGTAATTTCCAAAACACAATGAATTTGATCACTTTGATCATCACATATCTTGTCTCTGTCGTGTGTTAAGCAGAGTAAAGCTCGCATTGAGCTTGCGATTCCGATTTGAAATCGTTGTATTCTGTTGTTGTTCAAGTTTAACACAATGTCCCAACTTCCTTGGAACTGGGGTTTGTAGATTAATATCTGTGAAGCTCAAATGAATATTGTGATTTTAAATCTCATGTAAGTTTTATGATCCAGATTTTTAATGATCCAGCTGAGGACTGAACTCACAAACTGAAGGAGGGAATCAAACTCGTAAATTATCAATCCCAGGACGCCTAACACTGAGCTGAGAGAATCCCTGAATTGAAAGCGCATCCCTTCAAAAGAGCAGCACAATTTACTCCCTAACAACATGACAGAAATAGTCTTAAGAAACTGGATTTTGGGCCTTGGGGATTCTTCTTGAAATGACTGGCATTAATGTGAAAATCAAGTGAGGAGAAAAGAGTGAATATTACAGCTCCATTAAGGATAATGGCTGCCATCAGGACTCCATCAGTAAAATCAGCATATTAAGGCAACAAACAAATTTAGAAAACAAGAACAGGATAATGAGAGGTTTATAGAAAATTAGAAAGATTGTACTCCGTAAGGGCTGTCTGAAGTTTTCTGTTTATGTCTCTGTTTTTGATCACACACACACACAAAAACACGTCATAGTTGAACAACTCACAGTATTGTCAGAGGTCTTCAGAGATTTGAAATTATTTGGGTGTAATATTGGTGTGTATCTGTCATTTCCAAGCCTATTTGATCTGTAAGAAAGAAAGAAAGAAAGAAAGAATTGATCCACGCTGATTCAGTACATTTAAATTCTGTTTGATTTTAATTGGTCATAAAATCCCAAGAACTTTGTTAATTTTATGAAACCTGGGACAAAAAGGGAGAAACAGTGGAGCTACTGTTTCACAACAAATAAGTATTTGAGCCATTTACAAATGAGACTTAACATCTTTACCTTCATTATCTGACATTGTATTTTATTATTTTGTATGTTTTTTAACATGTGCTGTGAGGGGCTTAGTAATGAATGTTATAAAATGTATTTTCACCTCTTTTTTTCCTTGGAATTTATTGTGTGTAATTGAGGTTGCCAATAAGTTTGATATGTTAAATTGTATTTATAACCTCTTTTCTGCACCATGTTTGTAAATGAATGACCTTCTCTGTTACCTTCTGTATGTATGTTTGTATACTTTTTGAGGAGCTGTGTGTTTTTTGTTGTTGACCTTACTTGATTTTGTTGTGTGTATTTTGTGTGACTTTGTGTGTTGGACCCGAGGAAGAATAGCCAATGCTTTTGCTAGTGCTGATGGTGATCTTAAAGAAAGAAAGAAAGAAAGAAAGAAAGAAAGAGTTCATCCATAATTGTTCTTCGATTGTTTACCTTGGATCTTGCCATGTCTTGCCTCATCCAGCACAGATTTGTGAAATCTGTCTCACCTAAATAACGTAAATGTCAGATGAAATGAGACATAACTGTTCAGAATGATGTCACTTTGAAACATATTTGTTTCTCTGATTTAAGGCCATATATGAAAGTGGCCTCGGTCTGATTTGAAAAGATAATATTTTATAAATTAAAAGATCAGATATGGGCGACATGTAGGCAAAAAGTCTAAATTTGGGCCATTTTTGCCTGCAGTGTGACTGTAGTCTATGTGGTGCTGCGATCAGATGCCCACTGGTTCAGGGTGTACCCCACTGCCTGCCCAGTGTCAGCTGGGATGGGCTCCAGCCCTCTGCGGCTCTGAAAGAGATACTATGTGGTATAGACAATGGATGGCTCAATTATTCTTTATGATCAAGGACTGACAGATGGACTGGTGCAGCATTGGCAGTGTTGTAGGACTTATATATGACCATCACTGTAGAAAGTAGCTATGCTGTGACATACATCTTTGATTACTCATCTTTTGTCATGGACTTTGAATAATGACATTAAAAATGAGATGGTGAGCTGTTGACAGGTGGTTGATATGAGTCCTCAGAGGGGGCCAGGAAGCTTAAAGAAAACTGCTGAGAAAGTGCTAAATTAAGTTTTGGATGTTTCATTAGAGGGAGCCATTAAACAGTAGGGGGGCTTTTTGCAAGGTCCAGTAGAACTTAAGAACAGAGCCATGTGAAATCCTAAATTAATTAGATCATATTACATTCATATCTGAGAAGTAAGCAGATTTATCCGTCTGTTCTGTGATACCAGAGATGTTCATGTGTCTTAGACACTTGTGATCCTCGCTCAGGGATGTGAGTGGTTCCCCTATGTGCTTATCTCAGCTGTGAAGCTGCAGGAGTTTAACTTGTCAAAGTCCTCAAAGAAATAAACTAAATGAAAAACAGCAGGGGAGTGTAAATATAAAGATACACAGAGATGAGTGGCAGCCAGCATTAGTGATGTTTCACCAGTGACTTTTGTCCCTGTTTACTGCAAAATTTGATACAATTACAAACAAACTCATGCTGTTTCTTCAATTGAACCGATCTGTGTGATGTCACTAAGTACTCCCTGCATGAATGTATATTGAATTTGGAAACATTCTCTATAGTTTAATCTGCTCATATGTGGGAGAAATTTACCGAGTAAATAAAAGAAAAAAAATATTGTGCAGTTTGACCTGAAACTTTCATCTAAATCAACAACTCCACTACAGATCATCCAGACATAACATCTTTCTGACATCCCACTCTGTGCTGTAGAGGCACTGTTTCCTGCTACAGGCTTCTTTAATGGACCATCAGTGAATAGGGTCTTCCACTGGCATGTATCGTCTCCTCCACACTGTAACACGCTGCTCTTTGGATGGAGGCCCTCCGTCAGCACCACCCCACGGTGAGCTGTAATGAGTTGGTGCATTTGCTTAATGAGAGCCAACACTGTCGTAGCCATCGAGCCTCTCCTGCCACCAGGCCATGATGCTGCTCCTGCTGCGCTGTGTCAAACAGCAACGTGTAAAACAGACTGGTGCCACTGAGCTTGATGGCAGGCCTGCTGCAGTGTCCAGATGGATCTAGGGAGAGGGACAAAGGGACAGAGTCTCTAATGACAGCAGTTGGCTGTGTTTTAGCTCACCACAGGGGCTGACTGATTTTATGCAATAAATAACACCTTTGCTCTCTGTTGACCACATGGTGTTGATGTGGGAGGCGGTGTATCATTTTGGATGACTGAATTCTGACGTTTACCGTAACACTCCAAATAAAAGCTCATTCCATTTTAAGGCAAAGCCCTTTTTGCTGGTGTGTGTGGAGATGCTGCATATAAACACAGTAAGAAAAAGAAATATGATGGACTACAACAGCAGACCAAAATATAAGTGTGGGGGTGAAGGTTAAAGGCCTCATGTTTGCTCATCCAGGAAATGAGTGCACTGCTGTTCAGAGTTTTTTGGGTGAAAGATGAACACGAGGCTCTATGACCTTGACCTTTTTCCTGTGACCTGTAAATCTAATTTATCTATCTCAATGTAAAAATGGACATTTGTCCAAGCATTGTGAAGATATTGCATAAAAGTGTAGGTACAAACACTTTATGGACTATTTGCCATTCACAAATAGAGATTAGCCACAAGACTTGATTTTAATGATCCTGGACCTGGGAACTCAAACATTTTGACAGATACTTTATCTCTTGGTGGTCATTTTTATTAAGTTTGAAATGTTTCACTTGAAGTATCCTCGTGATATTGTGTTTCCAAGGTTAAATTTACAAGCAAAAAACAATGGCATACATCTGTTAAAAATCTGTCAAATGGCAAAACCGTTTATTGATAAAACAGGCTTAAGTTCAGTACCCAGGTATTCAGTCAGAAAGGCAACAGTGTCCAATTTGGGATAAAAATCAGGGATGTGAAGCAGGCAGGAGTCGATACACAAAAAGGGAATCAGATCAGGCAGAACAAAACAAGAAATGTAAGGCAAAAAGTGAGGTCAAGAAACGGACAAGGTAATACACGCCAAGACAAGCTATGAAGAATGCTAGAATAGACTGATGTGAGATGAACTGCTGATGAGACAGTGAGAGATATGAGGTTAAATACAAGAGGGGTGATGAAAGACAAGGGGGACACAGGGGCAGGGCAAACAGGAACACACCTACAGCAGAGACAAGGGTTAGTGATTTAAAATTAAAACAGGAAAGACATAAACAGGAATGTGCAAAAAAAAAAAGAAGAAATCTTGGCGGACATGACACAAAGGATGACCAAGAGGTTTCTTGAAATTGGACCCGTGAAATCTAAAATGTGATCATGTTATCTTGATTGTAAGTTGACATTTGTGCAAAATTTCAGGTAAATCCATCAACGTGATTTTAAACCCTTTGAGTTTCTGTGGCCTCCAAAATGCTTTATGCTTGCAGACATTTATGCAAAGTTTGATGAAAACCCTTTAAATTTGTTGAAAAATAACTTTAACAAGCAAAGGATGATCATGAAACTCAATGACCTTGACCTTTGATCTATAACTCCTCAAAATCTTATCATGTAATTCTCAAATACAATATGACATAGATACATACTTTGTGAATTCCCTTTATTTATACTTCTGGAGCCTCATTTACATACAGACAACCTCAAACATAATGCCTCTGACCTTGACTGCTGCTGCTTTAGAGCATTTAATCAATAATACTTGAACATAAATTCAGGAATCTGAAATATGTTGTCTAAAAAACAAACAGTTAATCTTTTTCTGCCATCTAGGCTAACATACATTTGAACTATAACCGCACTTTATGTTTTGAACAATAATATTAATAACTTTTGTCATGTTTGTGTATTAAACTAAAGTTGTTTTAATCCTCTTGGACATTTTTATACCCAAATTCACTGATTTATTCACACATACATGGAATGAATTCTCTGTTCAGGTTGCTCTCTGCTTAAAAGAGGCAGACGGATGTGTTTAAGATGCTGCTGCAGCATGTTAAATGTCTTCAGTGTGTCCAGCTTGTCTCCTGGGCAGTGGGTGTGAGTGGTCTGACAGGCCCCCTGCCACCTCGCCTTGCTGGATAAAGATATTAGCTGGCGACTGTTGACACTGCATGCACACTCGTAATGGCCTCATAAATTCTGCCGGTGTGAAAGGAAAAGGGGAGTGAAAAAGCAAAGAAAGGGTCTGTGGACTCATTGGTAGTCAGCTCTCACTCTGAGCCTGTTTCAAAACCACCCACCAAGCTCCCTACCTGCAGTTAACGCACAACAACGCTTCAGATCATAGATATCTTGAGTTTAAGTTTCCGAAGCAGGACCACACCTCAACCACACCTCTTTCCGTGACCCTCTAAATTCAAATCTGACCATTTCCTGCCTTTGTTTCATTCACATGATGCACAGCGCAGAACAGAGAAACTTCTAGTGTAAATTCAAAAGCAAATCGCCATCATGCTTCAATCAACAAACTTGTCGATCAAGAGGTCATTGAGTTTCATCGTCTGTGACTGAAAAAGAAAAAAAATGATGTCATTTAAAGCATATGAAAGCAGACAAAATTACATAATTTATGCAAACCGAGCAAAAATTAGTCTCTTTCACCAGTAATTAATTTTTAAAGCTCAGAATTATACCATAATGATGTAGGTTTGCCTGACCGTCTTTTTAAGATACTCAAACACTATCAGTGTGTACCAAATTGCATACTTCCCTACTCATTACTTAAAATTTAGTATAAATAAAGTTCAGGCAAACACATGATGGAAGATGTCTGAGAAAACAGTACTTACATGATTTGTTTCCTTTCTCCATTGTAAGGTGCTGTACTTATACACGTCACCTATTACAAGGCATTATGGGGCACTCTTTTCTCGTTTCCTTGGTAAAGGATAGTCCAGTGTTTCCTGAGCTAAAGGAGATAATAAAGGACATAACAACCTTCCTTTACTTAACTTTTGGAGAATTTAAACAGCTCTTATTATGGCCGACGCTGAAACGCTCCCTGCTCATTTCTTCAGTAAGGAAGATTCCTAACCAAAAAGGACTATTCAAACACAGCCATCATCTCTGAGGTCTAAATTCACTCTGAGCTTCCAAGCTAATTCTTTATCTGAGTCTCCTAATAATTTCCCATTATGGAACATGAGATGTTTAGTGTTTAGGAAATGAGACATGATGATGTTTGTTTGTACATTTCTTTCCCTTTCTGTCTGTCCAAACTCAAATTCATAAAAGCATTACCTCCAACCAAAGATCCTCAACCATAATGCACACGTGTTGATGTCAAAAATGTATCCCAGGATGTAACATAAAAACACTCACAGAGTTAATGATCAAACTCAGCTTGAAGTTAACGTAAAATGTATAAACTTAAAATGCACAAGAAATTGGATTAATTTTTTTTAAGGTGAGCACCAGAACATCCTGGTGAAATAGATAAATCAATAAACCAATCAATCACTAAAAGGGTAAATGGGTTTAGATTAAAGGAGGACAAGGTAAGGAGATGTCAAGGGCTGGAAGGTCCATCCTGAGCTGATCATCAGCTGAAGTCTCTCCACTGAAGACCCTCTGGACCAGCTTTTGGAAACAGTTGGTTTTCTTCCTCTGAGCTTTTACCAGCTGACCCAGGGTCTCCTTGCTGGATGTCTCCTCCTTGTGTTTTGCCTGCAGATTGATTTTCTCCTCCAGCTGCTTTTTGAGCTTCTTGATGGTGTCGTTAGCCTGATCCAGGGCGGTCTTATGTTTGGACCTTTGGTCCATCAGGGAGAAAAGCAGCTGAAGTCTAACCTTCTCCCACTAACGCTCCTTCTGGAGAAGATCATTTTTGGCTTCTTTCAGCTCCTCAGCTACCTCACTGGTGACCAGGTCAGCCATGAAACAGGCCTTCTTGTCATCCCACTGGCCATCCTTGCTCGACAGGGCCTCTCCACTGGATGGCGCTGTGGTGGTGTAGCCCTCTGCCTGCCGACTGGACCTCTCCTCCTCCAGCTGTTCCTTCAGGCTCTCCATGCCCTCCTTTGCCTCATGAAGATCATCCTGTCCTGCAGCTTCTTTATCTCCATGAGGATGTGGTTTCTCTCCTGACCAAACATATGTGTCTGTTATTCTCCTCCAAGAGGAGTCGGGCCGTGTCAGGGGCTGCATGATCACTGTGGTCCTCATTACTGGTTACCACAGCAATAATACTGCTCTCCAGTCTGGACATGGGCTCCTGTTGGTCCTCAGGAGATTCTGCTCTCTGTGGGGCCTTATCGCTGTCCTGAGGGCTGATCTGAAGAACAGCTTTCTTCTCACCACAGTCCTGCTGAGACTCTTTCGGCCCCTCAACAGCCTGTGTCTCTGTCGGCACTGGTCCAGGCTCAGCTTTGGATGTTGATTTATACGTGTCGTCCTGGGGCTTTCTGGGACACACCACCTGGGCCCATGAGTCCACAGGGGGCTGGGGAGAAGGACTCACAGTAGAGTCCTCTGTCATATCCTTGGTCTTGTCGGTGTTGTCCTGGAGCTGGGTGACCACTGGCTTAGGGGCCTGTGTCCGAACCAGCTCTGGCCAAAGAGCCACTGGCTGAGGGGCCTCTGGCTGAGGGACCTCTGTCTTCTTTGACCGGATGAAACCTATGCCCCTGCAGTTGATGGTGTCCTGCTCGTAGCACCCAGCAGGAACTCCCGTTGTTGCATGGCTGGGGTGCCATGGTATGTAGAATGCTCTGTCCTTTCCTGTTCAGGTGGTCGGTGTGGATCTTCCAGTGGAGTTTGTTGTCCAGCCACAGGTCGAGGTACTTATAGGAGTCCACAGCCTGCACCTCAGCTCCCTCGATCAGAACTGGTTGTGGTCTTGGTTTGGACTTCCCAAAGTCGACAGCTCCTTTGTTTATGAGGTGTTGAGCTGTAGGTGGTTTGTGTAGCACCAGACAGCAAAGTCCCTCACTCGGCTCCTCTCTGTCATCCCTGATGCATCCAACAATGACTGTGTCATTGGCAAACTTCTGGATGTGTAAGTGGTGAACAGGGTGAAGAGTTGATGGTTTGTATCTCCTCCGATTCTCAGCTAGCCTAACCTTTAGCTTAGCCCCGGCCATACAGCCCCTGGGCCGCCTCCTCACCTCAGGATGGTGGGGTCGTTTCCAAGTTCATCCCTGTGTTCTCAGAGCCTCTTCCCCTCTTATCGGAACTGAGGAAAGGTAAGTGGGAGCGACTTCATCTTCGAGTTATCAATGTTCCAGTTACAAAGTCGAAAAAAAATGTTAATCTACCATACCATTCTGTGACAAAGTTAAGAATACTTTGTCTTCATAACTTTTTTTATCGTGTACTTAGTCTTAAGGTTGCCCTACTTCTTGGCAAGCTGAAGCCAGCTCACATGACCCTCCAACCCCATTTTTTTTCACAAAAAAATTGCAATTTTACCTAGTTGGAGCATTCTGGGTGAAAGTCAGGTGTCAAAGGTGCCAAATTGATCTACTCTTTGCCTCCCTTTGTATACTTTTTACAAAGCACCATACTTCTGTTTTCCCTCTAGTATTTGAACAGAGCACAACAACAAACTATCTTTGTACACGAGAGGTCAGAAGGAGCTAAAGGCAGAGGATAATGTAAAATGGAAACATGAGCATGCTCTGCAGAAGATCTTGATGCTAGACAAGCAATGCTTTTACAATATTCAAGAGAAACCCCGACATTTGTTTGCTTTAACTTGATCTTCTTGTTTAACGGGACCATTTAAATTTACTGACACTAGTTACATAAAAGTCAAATCACTGATGTACGGTGTTTCCATTCTTTCTAATCAATAAAATTTAATTTGGGGTAGATTTTGCAGCATCCTGAACCTTCACATAAAAAGGCAGCAGCTGAATTATGAGGAGTAAAAATGGTTCAGTTGTCAGGTCGGGTCACTGGTGTTTTAGAAAGACTGTCAGTGACTCTGCCTTGATAAAATGCTTTAAATGGAGGAGGAAATGTCTCTTGACAGCACTGATGTCACATTAGCTCATTCCAGCATCACATGGCTTCTATTGATTGTTAGATCCAGAGGCTGTTAGGGGGCCTTTAGCATCTCAATGTGTCCCTTAGTAAAAGATAACTGTTGCCTCTAAAAAATAGACTCCATCCTCCCCTCTCCTTCCTTCGTTATTAATGAAACTTTTTTGCCATTTACTGAACTGAAATATACATCAGATTTTTTTTAACTCAAGCTCAAAGTCAGATGAGGTGGTTTGGACATCTGATTAGGCTGGCTCTTCCTGGTCACCTTCCTATGGAAGTTTTCTGGAAGGAGAGGCAGCAGCTGAATTAAGACTGGTAGGAGACCCTGAGGCAGACCCAGAACTTGCTGGAGGGATACAATAACCCATCTGACCCGGGAACACCTTAGGAAAATGTGGCAGGGGAAAGGGAAGACTGGCACAAGTGAGTTGTGCCACAGCCTTCACGATCCAGCCCCAGATAAGCAGTGTAGATGATGGATGAGTGGATGGATCTTTGAAACTGCTTTTAACCATTCATTTTTTCATGTGAAGGCTTAATCAATGAGTTTTTCAGTCACAAGACACTGGCCTTCCAAAGCTGTAGTTTAGCTATTCACACAGCAGTTTGTGGGTCAAGTAAAGGCACACAAATGGGTTAAAGTAACATTGGGTCATTAGGAATGTGCAATATGTGGACTTTGTGCTTTATATATGTAAATGTTGTCTAGAAGTCTTCATCTGATTCAAAAAGTAGCTCCACAATATGTTATTTAAATTCCAGATAGCACACCTGCTGTCAGTGTCCTCAGTCACACTGCTAAAGTTTACGCGTCTTCTTCCTTGCGACTGTGTGAAATGACTTTCTCAGAGTTACACTTTGGACAAAGTTCCAGCCAAAAGTCAATAAACACGGAACAGGATTTAAACAATTTCTTGTGCCAAGTGTGGAGCATTCGTCTGAGCCTCTTCCTGTTGTTGAGACTTATAGTTGATGAATGTGAGTATCCTTTGCTTGAAATGTTTCATTGACTGGCACTCAAAAATGTAAGTGCTTATCAGTGAATGTCTCTGTCCAAAAACAAATCTCTGGTGTTGTTTCTCTGATTTCATCATATATATGTGTCATTGTAAAAAATATTTGAAAATAAGGTGAAAGTAAATACAAACCAAAATGTTAAGAATAAGTCTTACAAAAGAGGTCAACTAACTATTACAGTAAAAATAAATAAACTAAACAAAAGATAAAGCTCTAACTCAAGAAAACAGACATAACAAAATGCACTAAATGGAACATAACTATAGTGGTCTGACCAAGGCAAATGAAACAAAGGAACTACAAAAATGGCAGTATATTATCATGTTCAAAGCAAAGTCATGCATAGATACTTTGATACAGTATTGTCAGAACCACCAATCCTTTATGGCACAGGTACCTATGCCAACAGGTTCTTACTAAGCAACACCTGTCATTATTAAACTGCCCAAGAGGCCTTTTAAATGTTTCTTTTGTTAGACCTTTTCCCCCATTGCTCCCTTGTCTGAAAGTTCTCACAGAAGAACAAAAACAACCCCCCAGCTGTGTTTTCTTCCTTGTCACGATGTGAAGAGAAACTAAATTTAGACGAACGTGACACAAAGAGTTTGTTCCTGCTGCAGCCTTTTTTTTTTTTTTTTTTACCTCACAGCTCAGATGAAATGTCCACTGATACAGCCCAAGTCCTTAAGTTGCTTTAATTGAACATGTGAAAGTTGAGACGGTGTTTAGAGTTAAAATTCCTAACCTCATATTTTTATCAATATATGTGTTTCAAAGAAATCTAGTTATTATGCATTACTTAAGATGCAGCATACTAAAATTCTGACTAGAACCAGTATATATTTTTATTTCTTAAAGATATATTGATATATTTTAAGGTAAATTATTTAAAATGTTAAATGTTAATGGGTAATTAAAGTTACGTTAATATTATTAGTGAATATCTTAAAAGAAGGGATTTCAGAAAAGAAAAGAAAAAACTGAACTGAAGTGCCCAACGTGTTTTCTTAAACTTTGCATTGATTGATCCATCCATTATCCATACTGCTCCCTTTCAGGGTCATGAGGGGCTGGAGCCTATCTCAGCTGACTTTGAGCTAGAGGCAGGCTACACCCAGAACTGGTGACCAGCTTGATCACAGGGCCATATAGAGAGACATAAAACTATTCACACTCACATGTAATGGTAGTTTAGAGTTACAAGTTGAACTAATAAGCATACTTTGGCCGGTGGGAGGAAACCAGAGTGCCTGAAAGTAAACCCATGCATACACAGGGAGACCATGCAAACTCAACTTAGAAAGGCTCTGGTCAACAACAGCAACCTTCTTGCTGTTAGACATGCGCACTAACCTGCTGTGCCACCATGCCACCTTAAACTCTGCTACATTGCAAATAAACTCCTGCATATTGTGTTTTTAAACATATGCAGTGGCAACAAATAGAATGTGGGTTGAACTTGTGAGGACCAGGGGAATCCAGTTTCTCCTTCTTTTACTAATGTTGTCAACAGATCTGTGCAATGTAGACAGTGCTCTGTCTTTATGCTTAAGAACATTGGGGAATATTTTTAGTGCTCCTTGATACCTCCACAAAAGGTATCAAGGAGGTATCAAGGTATCGGGTCTCTTTTCCACAAAATGTGGAAAAGAGACCCGAGGTTGGGGTTGGGTTGGGTTAAACCCATACCCCTGAATATATACTGTATCTCACTAAAGGGAGTACACCCCTAACATTTCTGCAAGTATTTTATTATTACATATACATATTTTATTATATTACACTTTGATACAATGTACAGTAGTGAGTGTACACCTTGTATACCAGTGTGAATTTACTTTCCCCGCAAAATAATTCAATACACTGGCATTAATGTCTGAACTGCTGGCAACAAGAGTGAGTACACCCCTATGTGAAAGTGTCCAAATTGGGCCCCAAGTGTCAATACTATGTGTGGCCACCATTTTTTAACACTACCTTCACTACCTGGTGGATGTTAGAGACCTTGTACTTCTCCACCTTCCTGTTGAGAACGCTCCTCAGATGCTCAATAGTGTTCAGATCTGGAGACATACTTGACCAGCACATCACCTTTACCCTCAGTTTCTTTAACAAGGCAGTGGCTGTCATAGAGGTGTGTTTTGGGTTTGACAGAACAGGCTCCACTCAGAGCAGGCCTCTAGATGGTCTACCAATGAAGGGGCCATTTACACGAGGCCCTAAATCCGATAAGTTTTCATTCACTTCGGCCTTATGTTTATATAGGAACTCTTTGCGGATTGCCAAAATCTGCAAGTTTTGAAACCAGGCTCAAGAGTTTTCTTCTTCGTGTGTTGTAGCAGCGCTGCCTCTCTGCAAACCTGCATTACCATCTACTCTGCTGGCATGCATACTACAGCGGTTTCATTCGTCTCCAGTGTCTATGTCTGAACGCGGATCGACTTTGAATACGCAAAGGAATAATCTTTGCATTTAAAGTCAGAGAGTTTCCGTATAAGCCGAAGTTGAGTGCAAGTGCTCAACATCATATCCATGGGTTGTCTTTGAGAGATACATGTATGAGTGCTCACAGCATTGCTGCAGAGGATGAAGGGGTGGGGATGGGGGGTTAGCTAAAAAGATATTGAGATATGATTTAGTGTGGATACTTCTCTGCCCTACTCTGGGAGCATTCAAAGACACATTCAGGAAATAATTACTGAAAAAGCCAAAAATCAGGTACTGTTGAGAAAATGCCACATAAGGAGACTCAAACTCTTCCTGCTGATAGTAATGGTCATGAGAAAGAGAGTAGAACAATTGTGTCATTTTATGAAGTCTGATGGGTTCTCGTTGGATGGAGATGATGACTTTGGTGGAGATTCTTTAAAACTTGGCTGATGATGATGTCAGTAAGAGGCACAATGAGGCCCAGGTTGGAAAATAACCAGTGTTATCCTTTACGTTCAGAGACTACGCCCTCTGTGCTCCAGTTTTGCTGAAAGACTTGAAAACAGTCACAGGAAGGAGTATATCAAGATGGAGTTCCTTTTTTAAGCCCCCGTCTCATTGTTTTACCTCAGAGCAGGAGAGAGGAGGAGAGGCTCTCTTTTCCTCGCCTGACGCAAACAGGAGACAGACAGCCAGAGATGGACCTCAGGCTTTGGCTTCAGATGTTTGTTTCAACTTCATCATTGTTTCATAATGTTACTGTACGCATCCAACCTGTCAGAGCAGCAGATGTATGACCTGGATATCATACATCCAAACACAGAGAGGAGAGAAACCATAACAGACCACACAGGGTCGATTTATAGAGTTCATGTTGATTTAAAAGGGGAAATCCTTCAGTTTGTAAAGCAGCTGATCGGGAAAACAAACTGCTCATATTTGATTCATACATGCTGCCACAACTTATGACTAAAGCATAGACCACACTGGGGTAAAATAAGTTCCTCAACCTTTAAAGAATACGTCTAGAAACATCACAAAGTCCCTGACTTACAATAAAGCAATCAGGGATTAACAAATATTAAAATAAAAGAAAGACTGACACCATTAACTTCTCAAGATATGCGAAAAAGTCAGGATATTAGACCAGTGAGGCAAAGTCCCTGTAGACTTAGATACTGACATTTACTGACACTTTCTGGTTCGGCACACTCTCCAGTCAGAGTAAATCAAGAATCTAAAAACTGATGAAATCTGCTAGGAAGGTGACAGGTTAAATAACACCTCCCTTCCCTTCAGTCTGTCTTCGATAATGTTTTCCTTAACCAGGCACATTAAAATACTTAATGATCCTTCTCATATTCGTTTTCTAGAATATGAACTTCTGCCTTCTGGGAGACGATACAGAGCAAGCTAACACAAAACAAACTGCGATAAGCTCTCTTTTCTCTCAACATCCATGTCTCTTCTCAACAAACTGTCAGAGTAATTCTTCTACTGCAAATGCCATATAATATTTTATTTTTTAAAGTTAATTTACGGTGTCCAGTCTCTTATCTGTAATTGCTATCCTCCTTTTATCCATTGTTTTATTATTTGTATTGTTATTCAATCATTTTAACTCATCTCTACTAATTTTCACTGCTTATTGTAGCAAACACTGCACTTTAACTGCTGACCATGCTTGTCCATTACCTCTTGCTTATGTAACTTTTTTCATGTCATGTAGTGTTTTTATGTATATTATGCCCTTAGCCAGTGGCACTGCTGTCTAAGACAAATTTCCTGCAAGGGACAATGAATTCTACCTGTCTATATAAATTGACAGTTTTGGGTTTGCCATCTTCACTGATGACAAATGTGCAGTAAAGATCAGAGTCAGGCTGAGATTATTTCAGAGAAAAAAGCAGGAGGAACTGCAACGTGTTTGTATTGCCATTCACACTTGTTTACACATTCTTCCTTTTTAAAAAATGTTATAACGTTTTTTTTATATAGTTCCCAGATGATCTGTCATTATTCTCTTGTCTTGCAGAGCTCACCCCGTTCCACATTTATTGACTGAATATGAAATCACAATCATTGCACCATCATGAAGGTGGTCAAAGGTTTGACCAAATCATGTTTTTCAATGAGCCATGGTCTTTGGTAGTGACAGTGCTGTTGATGTTCTCAGGCCAGGTGCACGTGAAAAAGTTTTCAGGTACCTACTGTATCTATTAGCATTGTGCTACGTGTTTTGTGTAGCACAATTAATACAGCACAATAATCAGAGCTCACAGGTCAAATACAGTCTCTATTGTAGCTCTGTATATTACTATGATAACAGAAGCATCTTATCATGTTACTTTTTGTTGTCTACAGTTGGATGTCCTATGGCTGCTTTGGTTTCATAACCTTACGAAAGTGCTTGAATTAAAATATAACATATGAGAAACTCTCTCCTTCTACTGTATATGTGCCCCAGAGTCTTTATACACACTATTGTGATTCTTTTGATACACATGACACTACACTATTCAGGTATCATAGATCAGCAACAGTTGATCGCTATTCTGAAAAAAATCCCTTCAGGAGTTCAGTGGGGACATTAAATTTACCGAGGGGTTAAATGAAAGCATGATGTCCAAAAGCTGTGAAGGATGTGAGGTTGGGTTGAGCAGGAAACAGGGAGAGCAGTTTCCTGTTATGAAAAGGGCGCGTTGTGTACCAATCAGACAGTCAGAGGGTGTTCAGGAGAACAGTGACAGTTTATCAATACAATATAAATTATTTTTAAAAATGGAAATCTGTTATTCTTTAACAAGGTAATTCAGAATTTGTGATAGTTCATGGCATAAATACAAGGTATATGAGGTTTCATTGTTTTCATGTAATGAAACACATTGTTTTCTAACCAATTAAATTACAGAAAACATTTAAGGCATATTTGTTTCAAGTGACTCTCTCTTAAAACTAAAAAGGTTACGGTATTACTTCTTAAAGGTCACATTTATTTTAGTGATTTACTGCTGGGTTAAGAAACCTTATTTTACTTGTCATAGCCCAAGACTAATGCAAGTTATGTCTGGTGTTCCAGTTTGGTTTAATATTTTGGTCTCATTGGTTTTAAACTCTGGTCTGAACTTGTCATATCTTTAGTCCTGAAATACAACCCCCGAGGTCGGATTGGTTTAAGCTTGAAACCCCAACAGAAGGGCACTAAAAAGAAAGGTAGTATGGATCAGTACTCTTGGTACCTAAGCCAGTGTTTGTCTCATGCAAATAACTTTAAACCTGCATTTTAAAAGTTTTTATCCCTCATGTTTTGATGATTTTATTTGCGTTTATGCGTATGGCACGGACTTTGTCAAGATTGCTTGTTTTTATTTGATTTTGTGATTTCCAGCTCAGACCAAAACCAGTTATACAAAGGTTAAACTCTTAAAATTAATTAGCATTTGATATCAATAATTAGGTTAGATGTCAGGGAAAATAGCCCAATGAAAACAAAATGTAATTTTAATGTATATATTTTTGTAGTTAGTTTTTGCAATCACATTTTTATGCTTTTATTCGGATTTTGAGTGGGAGTAATTATCTCAGACCCAGCCTTAAGGGCATCACATTTAAGGGAAGTTGAGTGCCCCCCCAAACAAAAACAACATTAAAAAAATTTGAAATAGAAATAAGTAAATAAATAATAATAATGAATGAATGAATGAATAAATAAATACACAAATAATTCAATAAAAATAAGTTGTTGTTTTTTTTATTCTGGGCTGCATTCAGTTATGTAGCCACCTGATATCTTTAATAACTAAAACGCTTTGCAGCTTTTTGGTCATCGTTAACCTGATGGCTTATTGTAAATCAGTCAGTAAATGGTAAATTATTGAGAGTGAGTCAATCATTTTGGTGCTGATCTGCTCCTGCAGCTGTAAACGCTGCTTGAACTGTGGACGTTTAGCGTCTCAGAGAGCACGAGCCCGTTTTTCCTCTATTAGGTTTCTGGTCCCGTCCTGCGCGCGCTCCTGGACACAAACGATCAGCTGAGCGTCGTCTCTCCTCAGAGGAAGATAGACAGAGCTGTGTTCAGTCACACACAGCCTTTCCCCTCTGCTGGTTTGGACTGTTTCATTGAGTACCAAGTTTTTACATCTTTATTAAAAACTGCGCGTGACCACGCTGTTTTCATGGACGAGATGTTGGAGAGGGAAGCCTCGAGAAAATGAACGCAGGTGAGATGATTACTTTAGAAACACGGCGATGGTTCCGTCGAGCCGCTTATGTTTTCTACTGTTTATTTGGAGCAAGGTAACCAACAGGGAAAAAAATCAGCTGCAGAGTTGAAACACATTTTTCTGTAGGTTTATTTAGTCTGTACAGTCACGGTGGAAAATTCTGTGGAAGCAACAAGAAGTCAAGCGAAGGCAAGCGAAGGCAAGTGTGTCTAAGGCACAGTTTGGGGCTAAATCAGATCGTTTTATTAATATCGCATTAATAATGAAAAATGTTATGGGGTCACTTTGTTTTAGACATTCTTTGAAACAAAAACTTGTTTAAACTTTTAATGTTTCAGTAAGAAGGGTCTCACAATGTTGAATAATCAAAATGCTTTAATTACATCCGGGATGGGCAACTGGCAGCCCGGGGCCACAGGGGGCCCTCCACCGCATCTAATGTGGTCCTCCAGTCTTTTCCAAAAACTGTGAATATGAGGAAAACATGACATAATCTACCAGATATGGTTTATGCTGAGGTATAAATAATCAAGGATGCACATACTGGGAAATGTAACAGAAATATTTTTGTGTAATTTAGATTGATGGCTTGTGTCTTATTTTTGCTAGGAACCAAGGAATTTACTTTGCCATGATTGTTTCTCTGGAACTCTCAATGAAGTATTAGATTTAAATATTAGCCCTATCATCCATGAGTTTCTTTTTTTTATTTTCAAACTAGTTAAAAATCCTGTTAATTTTTTTTTCCAATTAAAATTTTGGAGCAGTTATGCATCTGTCCGCGACAGTGGCCACCCTGTGTCAATGGTACAAATAGTAATTTAGTTGAAGTTGTTAAAGATCCTCAAACTTGTCTTTGAGAAAAAGGTTTATTAAGAGTTAATAAACGAAAGCAAAATCTGAAGTAGATTTATTACTGCTGTTTAATCAAACTATGCACTTGTGAATTATATCAAATTTAAAATAAAAAGTACAAAACATTGTGAGATCTGATTACACACATAAAACCTAATTTGCCCTTTGGATTTATGAAGCAATATCTTAACCTGAAGGGTATTAGTGATTCCAAATATCTGTCTACTGTAGTGGACACCATGCATGAAAGAGTTAAGAGAAAATGAATGAAATTTTGTTTTATTTTCATATACTGCTCAACAGTCATAGTTTTGTTGCATCAAAAATGAATCTTAACTTCCCTTCAGTGTCAAAAAAATATTGTTTTAAGTTAAAGTATGTGAGTGTTGGTCTGATAGTCTTTTGTTAAAGCTTTATATTTGCTCATTTCATTTAGTTTAATTCAGAGTTTTCATCAATTTATAACACTGTGGCTGTCATGAAGGTAAAAAAAAGAGGGTTTTATGTGGCCTCCTTGGTTATCAGAGTTGCCAAATCCTGAGTTACAGGTATGCTTTTCATTCATTTACTGTATTTCTGCTTCATTTGAAGTATTTTCCCACAGCTGTAAACCAGGTTAAAAGTGGGTTTCCCTGCTTCAATCACAGGAAGTGAGTCAGGAAAATCCCTTAAATGTATCTATTCTGCTTCAGAGACTCTTTTATTATATCATTTTACTACCATTGTTGTAAATTTGGCAAGCCCATACAGCTAGAGTGCATAGAGATGCCACTGAACAGGTTTCTGATTCTTCTTTGTAGACATTTTATCATTTTAACAGACAATTATGAAACTGCAGCCCCATGCCAGTATCTCAAATCTTTTTACAGCTTCAGGTCACAGGGACACAATACAATTGACCTGTAAGCTATTTTAAA
This sequence comes from Scarus forsteni, assembly GCA_036419115.1. Taxonomy (NCBI): domain Eukaryota; kingdom Metazoa; phylum Chordata; class Actinopteri; order Labriformes; family Labridae; genus Scarus; species Scarus forsteni. The sequence goes on from JAZDUH010000152.1 coordinate 28,001,619, forward strand.
GCACATAATCTTACAGTTTCCTTTTCCTGTTGTTCTCACAGACTGCACCAAGCCTTCTGTCGCTCCAAAGCCAAGGTTTGTTTGTCACAGCAGCCTGAAGTGGCCCTCCCCTCTCATGTCCACAGCCAGGGGTCCCAAACCCACCATAGCCCCAAAACCCAAAGCCACACCAGAGCTTAACGGCAACCAGGGAAACTGTTTAAATGGCAGTTTGGAGACTACACATGGCGACGACGACGAGGGGCATTATTCGCAAAATGATCTGGACAATGCTGCTGCTGCAGAGGAAGGGTCTAACACTTACATCCTACAACCAGAAAAAGACTTAGAGAATGGATTATGGATGTCTGAGGAAAGAGAGACCACAAAGGAGGAAAGGGAAGAGGAAGAAGATATGATTCAGAAGACAGACGAGGACTGGAGGCTCACAGACAGCGCTCCCACAGAGGAGGTGGACTCGCTGGAAACACTGTGGGTCAGTGAAGTCGGACTTACAGCGAACTCTGAAGAGGTGGTGGAGATGGTTGACACAGACATGACGGAGGACATGGATGCAGAGAGGTTGGATGCTGGAGAGGCGCTGGCTGACACAGATGGCATCTCTATGGGAGACATTTCTGTTAATGGCATTGATGAGGAGGCAGGAAGATGTGCTGGTGACTGGCACACAGAAGAGGGCCAAAAGAAGGATGATGAAACAGCAGATGACCTTACTGAATCCCTCATTGAAGATCCTTTTATGAATGGTGCTGAAACTAAAGTTGCTTCATCAGATCAGGAGAGAGAAGATGAACCTGCTACTGAGTGTGATGGCCACAGGAGGAGGGAAAAGGGTGAACACAAGCAGAGAAATGTATTTTATGATCGGGCCTGTGATGCTACTAAAAAACATTTTGATGTGGATGGGGATCCAGTTCATGAACCATATTATGTTTCTTCAGAGGACATTATTAACAAAGAAGTGATACCCAGGGGTATTCAACCCAATGGACTACCTGAAAGACAACTTTTACCTAAAGGTAACACTGAAATATTTGCAGAAAAATGTGAGGAAAGAGCAGAAAATGGAAAAGCAGAGTCTATGACTTGTGACAACTATGTGAAGCTCGATAAAAATGGCTTCAGCAGCCAAAAAGGCGATAAAAACTTGGTAAGAACATATCAGAAGAAGTCAACGGAGGGGTTTCTGAATCATTTTGACTGTCCGCCAAGGTTCAGGCTGGTATCCATTTCAGTGCCAACAAAGACAGAAAACTCCCTGTCATCTTCTGTCTCAGAGAGCCAGCTGCTTTCCTTGAATGACTCCGATGTCTTCAGAGATGAGGAGGACCTGGAGGGTCACATTGTGCCATTTCTGGATGACACCACTGATACTGAGCAGGACATCAGCGAGGATCACTTCTATGAAGAGCCAGGGCAGAGTTCAGAGGGTGAAAATGTTTCTCCCTTTGATGTGAGAACAACAGAATATCGTTCTGGCTCAGTTTCACACCGTGTGAGTAACATGGCTGAAATGGGAGTACAGTTCGTGCACAAGCCCTACACGAGTGGATTTGGACAACCTGCCATGAGCAGCAGCCCCATGTTGAGCTCAATGCACCACAAAACCTACAACAAACCCCATTATTTGTCTTTGTACCCTCGTTCCATCTCCATGGAGGCCCAGGACGTGTCTTCAGGTGTCTATAGCTACATGGAAGGATCCCCAAGACAAGGTGGTGCCATCTGCTCGTCTGGAAGCTTCTCCCGGTGCTCACCTTTGTCCTTAACTCCAACATCTGTCTCAGACATTCCTCCTCCATTTGAGCTCGCCTACATCACGAAGAGACCCATCACTAAAAGTTCCCCTTCCCTTTTTGTTGAAGGAGACACATCTGAGAAAAACAGGAAAAAGAAATCCTCTATAAAGCGCTTCCTGATGCTTAAATTTAGGCGGAAAACAGAGAGCAAGTCAGTGGTAGATGTCAGCCCAACATCCTTCAAAACCTCTGTGGAGTCCAGCCCTCACATGCCCAGCAGGTGTCTGGATCCTGGTCGATTCAGCACAAATAGTTCTCCACAGCTGAACTTGCGATCTGTCAGTAAATCTCAGTTTCCACCGGAGCCGGCTCCAACCTTTTTGTTTTACAAAGACAGCAAAAGAAAAGGGAACTCTGTGGCCTTCCTCAACCGTAGTGTTGTCCGCGTTGAGTCCTTTGAGGACCGTTCTCGTGTGCCTTCAGCATCTCTCCCTCTGACTAAGCCTCGCTCAATCTCCTTCCCCAACACAGATACCTCAGACTACGAGAATGTACCTGCCATCAACTCAGACTATGAGAACCTGCAGGTCCCACAGCGTAGGCCTGTCCACCAGGCACCTTTTACAGACTTCTTTGACCATCCTAGTCGGGTGACATCCTCCGCCAATGAGACTGATGGATATGTAGACATGAGCAGCCTCCCTGGGTTCAGGAGTAAAACCCAGTCATCAGAACAAGAAGCTGAAAGGTATGTAAACAATGCTTGGCTCTACAAAGTTAAAAGCCCATATGATGCTTATGTGTTTATATTGAGCTGCTTGTTTGCCTGTTCTTATTTGCAGCATTACTCTAAATTTAGTTACAGATTGATGAAATGAACAAAAAATGTGATATAACTGACTTGTCAAAGGTAAAATGTGTTGATATTATCAAAGTCTGGTCCTGTGCTCCATACAATGGCAGCAAAGGATCTTTGATGATTTTGTTTATGGTGGCAATTGTCAGTTTGACTTGATCTTCAATTGAGGTTTTGGTTTTGTCAATGAATCGCAGGCCTCTTGTGATGTGGTCTGCAGTCCTTTTTTTAGCCTCTTTCACGTACAGTAGGAGCTCCTAAATACTTCCAGATAAATACAGGATAAGCAGCTTCTCACATTGCACATTGGAAAAAGATTATATATATATATATATATATATATATATATATATGTAATCTTAAAGCAGTGATTTGAGATTACTTTTGCCCAAGGCACACCGAAATCTAACCCAGAATCTCAAGGCACCCCTATTCATATAGCCTTTTTTATTCTGATGTCTGATCAGCCAGTTCAACATATTTATTTTGATGAACAATTTACCAATAAATTATGACAAATTATTGTATTACTAATAAACTAGCTATTAAAAATCAAACTTTTATCTATGGTCAGAGTAAATTAATTGATTGTATTAGAACCTGATGGTGTTGTTCTGAATTACCAAATGACACCAATACTTGCTTAACCCTCGTATAACCCTTGGACATTTTTGTCCATTTCCAAAATCCAAAACCCCCTCACAGACAATCCCCCTCCTCACCGGAGTTGATTTTTTTTCGAAGGAGTGTCATTGTGGGTAAAATTTCCTAAGATCAACTTTCAGTGTGAAAATCCATCTTTTGACCCTGAAATGCCTTTTTAACCTATCCATGACCCTTCGTGGACAAAATGTCTTTTTCTAGAAAGTGGTTAAAAAAGGTCACAGGGGCATAATTTTTGGCAAGCGGGAGTAATTTGGGGTTAAATTTGAGGATGCCAAGTTTCAGCAAGAAAATCCATAATTTAACCGTGAAAAATAAGTACACATATCTACAGTAACAAATAGCTAAATGACAGGTGGACATTTTTGTCCACGAAGGGTCATGGATGGGATAAAAGGCATTTCAGGGTCAAATGATGGATTTTCATGCTGAAACTTAGGGTTCTCAAATTTTACTCAAAATGAGCCCCCTTTGCCAGAAATCACGTCCCTGTGAACTTTTTTTTGACACTATCTAGAAAATGGACATTTTTGTCCACCTGAAGGGTCATTAATGGGGGAAAAGTGCATTACACCCGCAAATGACGGATTTTCACACTGAAACTTGGCATCTTCAAATTTAACCCCAAATTACCCCTGCTTGCCAAAAATGATGCCCCTGTGACCTTTTACTGGACACTTTCTAGAAAATAACAAAAATGTCCACTTGAAGGGTCATGGGTGTAACTTTTTTGAAGGGTCACTCAAGGGTTAAAAGCACACTGTGTGCCCTGCTATACCATTTTAAAAACACTGTCTCAAATAATCTTGATTGTATTTTTTTTGGAGTTTTATATTCCCTCTAGTGTGTTTTATGCATCTCCTCCAAATCACTGTTTGAGTGATTTTATGCACAAGACAAAAAGTCTGCAGCGTCAGGACTTCACCCTCTACCCTGTTTACAGCACCAGTAGCTGCCTGAAACAGACAAACAGACCTTTCAGTGCGACATCCTGTCATTGTTTTGTTGGAAGGTTAAGCCCACTGACAGAGCATAGACCATAAAATTAATGCAGAGTTGACCAGTCAGCCAATCAGAGCAGATTGACTCCATGTGGAGAAGAGGGCCTTTAAGAGCAGGAGCTTCAATAGAGTGAGATTGCATTATCAGATGGAGACTGATGGACTACTCTGTGTATGATCTAAATTCTGTTTTGAACATGAATGATTGTGAACATATCACATTCATCAAAGTTGAATGTTTGAACCAGAGTTAAGGCAAAATATGGGCAATTTAAAACTGTAGGCATTTGGTTTATGTTAGGGATTAGCACTTTCCATGGGAGTCATGTTTGATATTTGTTATGTAGTGATGTCCCAACAAAATATGGGAATGTGTTTGCACAAGGCAAAAAATAAACAGAGGAGTGTGATGAGCCGAGTGATTAGTAAACAAGTCCCTTGTGCAGATTTCTGCTAGGGTCTTGGTCTGGGCTGTGTGCAGCATGACTCTCCCCATTTCAGTCCCACTTGCTTCAACTACTGGTTTACTTTTCTAAAAACACAAAATCCCTACAAAAATCTTAAACTGGTTAAAAAAATACATTAACTCACAACTGAGGCAAGTTATGAAAATTGGTAAGTGAACCCCTGGTGTTTGTTAACTGTGGTGATAGCACATGTGCTTTGGCATGGAGGTAAACTGCACTCTTGACTGGCCTGTCCAATCGTCAACCCATCTGTAATCAAAGCCCCTTTTTACACATATTTTAACTCTAAAAAATAAACTGCCATTTTACTAGATTTCTAAATGAGAGTGCATTACATCTGTTGCAGAATTAAAATGTAGTTTGTAATCACCTGAGCTGAAAAGTTGTTCATGTTTGCATCATTAGACACAGAACCTCTGTAGATGGTTGAAAACTTGACAGCATGGTCCAAAGGTCCCATAGTTGCTGAACTTAAAGGAATGTATGCTCACTTTAGTGTAGTCACAGACACTCGCTGTAGACTGCACAATGAAACAAACAACCAGTAGATACTGTTGTGTATCTGACATAGATGCAGGGCAGTTTGAAGTGGTTTGTTGTAGTATTGTTAGCTAAAGTGGTGGGGGCTTTATGTTAAGGTGCTTGCCCTAACTAAGGTAACTTTGCAGCACAGATGAATCTGCCTCATTTATTCGTGACTGTAATCATACAGATCCATCTTGCCAGTTTCTAATCTACAATGATTACAGGCAGTCCAAAGCGAGACAGCCCAATCAGAGTTCTTTGGAGCCAGAAGAGGTGGGAGCTGCAGAGATTAGTGTTGATGCTAAAGGCTTCAGTAGTAGTTTTGGCAGATACATGCCCTTTTTCTTTATTTAATGAAAAACAAACAGCAACACTACAAAACGATCCATAGAAAGGATGTTTTTCCTTCACTTCTAACACATATTTTAGAGAATTTGTTTCACAGGTTGACTCACGTTCTGTCCTTTAACCAACAGCAGTTGTGCCTGCCTATTATATTATCTGATTGGCCTATAAGGAATATGATTGATAGAATGATCATCCACCATCACTGTCGGATATGCTTTGAAAGATTCTGCCCATTCTCAAACACTTTCTATGGGCTCTTTTCCGAATGGACTAGTGAAATATATTGAACAGTCATTTGGTGTGTCAGATTATGACTAAAGTGATTTGGAAAAAAAGGTCAGAAGTCATTACAGTAACTGTCCCCCAACGACTTCTGATAACTAAACCTCTTGTATGGGGCGTCCTTGGCTTAGTTCAAAAGTCTGCCCCACCATCAATCAGAGAGCCGCTTCAAGTCCTGCTCTGACTGCCACATGTCAATGTGTCTTTGGGCAAGGCTCTTAACCCAAGTTTGCTCCCACTGCTGTGTAAGTGGTGTATTGATAGGTACGAATGAGTGTAGAGATGAGTGTAGTCAGAAATAAGAAAAGTGCTACATAAGCTCAAGTCCTTTGACCACTCACATGTAATCTAATGTGCAAAATTTTTAAAAGAAAAAAGACAAGTCACATAAATGTTGGCATTTACTTGTTTGTCAATTTTTTGTTTTCATTTTTAAAAGGACTGAGGGCAAAACCAGAGGCAACTATTTCCCTGTTGTACAAGCAATGAATCTCAATGCAAAGAGCCCCAAGCTGTGTCCAATGTGTAAAAAGGAAATTCCAGACAAATTTGTCTCACTCCTTCATGTGAAAATAACTGAAGATTACTGCAACATAAAGCAGAGGCGCATATTTCCTATTAATCACTCTGTGGTGGAGTACCCATGCCCACAGTGCTCTTAGGAGCTTAAAGTAAACCAAACAATCTCCAAAATTAGTAAATCTCACCTCTATTGACTATGAATGTCCACAGAGAGTTTTTTAGTTTACTTGTTTTCATTTAAGTTTGACTTGTAGGACTTAAGGCTGTGATCTCCATCCAGAGAAGCATGCAGCCAGTGTGAGCACTTGCATTTGTGTACATGTGTATGTGATGCTGCCGGGCATTATATCGATGATCTTTGCTGTCTTCTACTCTGAGCACAGGTCTTTTTTATTACTTTCTGGACAGTGAGGTTTTAACAATGCACCAGGGGAGGAGGATTTATAACTATTTATTATGTGGAGCCCCCTGAAGATCACAGCAGACACGGAAGACGATGGATTAGCTTCCTTCTAGCTTAAAGGTGTAGGAAGTGTCAGCTGGTGTGCTGTTGGGGCATGTTAGATGGTAGAGAAGAAAGCACTGAAGGGGATGGTGGTGATAGTGGTGGTCTCTTCAGATCTAAATGTAAACAGGTCGGTTTTATTCACAAATCATCTTTTTAGGTGAAATAAAGCCACTTGTGTTGATGTGTAGATGGAGCCCCTTGTACCCCAGCTGTACTGTTATTTGTTGGTATGACCAACCATGCAGTGTTAACATTAACCCATCCCCCAAGATTCCTGTTTGCTGTGCCCATATCATGCAGGCCTCTCAGGATGATTAATAGTCAGAGCATTGTGGAGTCATTGCTCTTCTCTAAGCAGACCAGAACAACAGCTAAGATACAATCTCAGTATGTTCTGTAGTCAGCAGTTGCTCTCTGCAGTGCCACCTTCTCATCCTTACAGCCATCCTCTTTGACCAACTGTACAAAAAAGGCTTTTAAACAAAAAAATTGATATAGGGGTAAAAAAAAATGTTGTATGTTGCTACAATGACCTGCCCCTTTCTTAAAATTTCTTTAAAAATAATGTTTATATTATGGTTAAAATTAGGAAATATGCACAAATGTGTAAAAGTACATATCTTGATCAATTTACATTTTACATCTAGGGAATCAACTCAAAACCTGGTGCTGTACTTTTACTAAAACAGCCCAACCTTGCAAACACAACATGGATTCAGGTGCTTCATTTTGGTACCAGTCACTACATTTTAAAGCATTAATGGATATAGCAATACATAATATTGAAACAGTTTACTTAAGCAACTGATGATATATTTGCTGTTGCTTCATTCAGCAACAAGGGCAAGAGATGGATAATCAATAAATGCATATTTTTCCGATAGTTTATACAATACAAGACACATTTTCACTAAAGAGTGCTTATTCTGTGAGTATTTAGCATAACAGAAACATAATTTTGTGCCTCATCTCACATACAAAATGTTACTTCTTTCTTAATCCTTTACTCTTTATCAAAAAAAAATATCAGACCAAACATTTATTATTCTGTCTTATGTATCTTGCTACTCTTGTCTGTCTGTCATGGTTGAGAGCAGTAGAACGTCACTCATGGGTTGTAAAATCTTTGATCTGCAGAGTAATTACCTCCGCCAAGGTCATACTGTTTTACAACAGTTTGTCTTTAAGCAAAATAACTCACAAAGTTATGAACAGAAATTGTTATGTTTTCTGGGGATGTTGATCATGGAACAAGGAAAAAGCAATAAAATGTTGTTGGTGGTGATCCATATCCAGATCCAGGAATTTTTCTGAAGATTTTGTTTACAGCAGTTTTAACATGGTCACTGATGACTTGGCTGAGGGGCCGTTTACATGAGGCCTAAAATAGTCAAATCCAATAAGTTTTCATTGCATTTTGGCTTTGCGTGTACATGAACTCTATACTGAGTGCCCAAATCCAGCTGCTTACCATGCTTGGTTTGTTCTCCAGACAAAACTATCCAGACAGATTTGTTGTCCAGAAAAGAAACTCCTGCGTCTGTGTGCTTCTGCTCGCCATTGTTGTTTGTGAAAAGATTTCTTCTTTGTACGTGTGTTGTAGCAGCGCTGCCTTTCTGCAAACCAATATCTTCACCAATTGAACCGGCATGCATACTACCATAGTGTCATTTGTATCCATCATCTCCATCTCCTCTGAATGCGGATCGACTTTGAATACGCAAAGGAAAAATCTTTGCCTTTAAGTCACAGTCTCCATGTAAGCATAGGATAAGAGTGTAAGAAATGCCTTGGCCGAGGATCGTGCACTGTAAGCATGTCATGCCCTGTCTGGGTGGTCAAGACATAACATGAATAACACCAAATCCACTGAGTTCCAAGCAGCCACTTGAGTCAATTTAAAGTTTACACTGAGATATCGGTGAAATTTATTACAACTTGAATACTTACAGTAACATAAACCAACTCAGGTTACCTCAGGTTGGAGGGTATTTCCTTCTCCTGTGGTGACGTCAGCAGCCATCCAAATAGACCATTTCCCTCCTCCACAGCCTATCGCAGCTGGCAACATGACAACCATAGTCCAATAGGAGGCAGGGTCAGCACGCCCAAATCAAGAAGGCACACCCCACGCACACACACATATACACACACAGTCATATCAAGGGTACAGGAGAACCCTCCTGATACAGCAAAACAAATACCAACATACACAATGCAATAACAATATGACCAGGGTTGTAACAGGGCACTACCATTGGCGATGCACCATTTGTGTCATGGTATTTCTAAACTGATGTAACACAAGAGATAAACACCTGCAACTGATATCTGTTCTTTGCACTTCTATCTGACAATGACCACTGTCTGTGAAAAGGGCAGATATCAGGGCTGTCAGATATTAAACCAATGTATCCATGCATAACTGTTGCTTGGATTTGTTCATTGGTTGTTTACTACTTTTCTCAGTATTTTGTGGGATCCAACAAGTTCCCTTGTGATGCCTGGCTAGATTTCAGGCACCACTTTAAAAAGGTAAATTCACTATATAGTAAACTATATTGTGAGCAGGAAGTCATTTCATGGACAGCTGAGGAACGATAAATTGAACTAAGTGTTTAGATTTTCACATTTTTTGTAAATTTGTTGATTTTTTTTTACTGTATCATTTTTATAAACATTTAGTTAATGTGTCCTCGTTCAACAGCCACGTCTGAATCTGACCCGCAGCTCCTTTCCCACAAGTCATTTACTACTCTTTCTTTTGGAGTTCCAACTCCATCCTCTGTCCTGTTAACCAAAGAAAAGCATGAAAACCCCAAAAGACCATTCCAACATAAAATGTAAAACATTAGAACATTTCTTTAGAGCTTGTTTTTTCAACATCTCTTTGGTGTCATTGCTTTTCCATCAAACAGAGAACACTGCTAACCCAGCCTTTGTGGAAAAAAAACAAAACTTTTTATACCTGAGTAAAAAAGATTTTGGTTCATTATTTCTTTCTCCACACTTTGACTTCACGGTGTGTACAACAGCGCTTGTCATCTGAGCAAAGCAGTATTTAGTTGGACGGCAGTCTGTGGTTGGAGCTGTTAGTTTTACAGCAGCCTGAAGGGACATTTTAGTAGATCAGAGTTTGTAGATTGTTGGCGTTGTTGCCCTGTCACTGCAAATCTTGGAGCAAACCTGAGGCAAAAATAAAATGGCCATTTCTTATCTCCCTTTGTAATTTATCCTCATAGATTTCCCCTCGAGCCTGCATATGACACGACGGGAGAAGTGACGGGAACAGTTTATGTCGAGGTGATATAAAAGCCTAATATAGTTCTGTGCATGTGCTGTGTGTTTCAAGCCCCCCTGATATCTCATCCAACTTTTGATCCTTTCAGCAGTAATGGACCGTGCAGCACTAATGTGTTTGAAGCAGAAACCTGAACTGCTCACATATGCCGTTCATACGCAACTAATTTGCATCTCAGTGGGGTTAAAGCCACTGGTGCTTGGAGAGAAACATGGAGAGAACATTGGCAAGGCATTTGGTCACATAGAGGACGATTGCAACGCTACTGTAACTTAAGGATGTGTTTTTATTTGCATAGTTTACGCCTCCTGCTGAGCTGCAGTCATTAGCATATTCATTTGCAGGGCTCCCCGCAGAAGAGAATCTCGTAGCATAAAATACCGGCATGTATCCCTAGTTGGGTACAGTTGTCACTGCAGGCCTTTGTGGCTCATTTTATTGGTTTCTCTAGATCTGCAGTGTTTCATTCATTCACAGTCAGTTCTAACACTGAATATTCTTATTACACTGATATTTCATTGCAGGTAACAAAATGAACAGTATAGATGTCTTGGTGGATTATATGAGACTTCTTTACTTTAATATTTTATGAAAAATAGCTTTTGGACAGAATAAAGTTAATGATGTCAAACCCATTTATGGATATGTGATTGAAAAAGAGGGAGAAAAAACACGCAGTTATAAGTTAAAATTAAAGTCTGCATGTCACAGAGAACCATAGCTGTATTGACCCTTCTGATAGCCCCATCCCTCCTTTATTACTTTTACTAGGATAGACAAATTCTCTTGAAGCCTTCCTTTATTTCTGAAAATATTGAACATACTCTGCAATGTTAGCATTTTTTTGTATTTATTTATTAAATTCTTTATTTAGATAATGATCCTTGTATTAGTGGAAAGACAATGGCACAGTCAGGTGCATGAAGCTAACTCAAAACTCTAAAATTATTCAAAGAGTCCCCATACTTTATACAGTAGAGGTTTGTATGACCCTGTGTTGTGTTTTATTTCCCCCTTATTGACTGCCAGAGGCAGTTCATCTCACTGGATGTCTCCATCTCGCGCATGCGCAGGTCGAGTATTAATATCAACAAAGTCACGTGTGACCCCGGATGACCCGTGGCAGGTATCACTACCGGTGTCATCCGGGCACTCATTCCCTTGAATCTTCTCGCTAACGCAGGTCAACTGCTGATAGCAAGAGCTAATCATAGCATTTGATGAAGGGACTGTCGCTGGTAGCCTCGAGACTGCAAAGTCGGAGTCACGAGTTGTTCGTCCTCCAGAGGCTGCGACAAATTTCCCGTATAGGAAGGAGCGGCGTTAGCCTTACCTTCACATTGGATGGATTAGCAGAGTGCCACCGCAGGAGCCTATCGAAGACGACCGGTAGAGCGTGCACGCTCAGGATCGACCGTCTCTTCCGAGGTATCAGCAGAGGCAGCGCTCATGCTACCCTTCTACGATATCAAGTAAGTACAGCTTCTAGTTTTAGTTAGCGGGGGCTAGGTGCTAACAAGAGCGTGTTCGCTCCGTGTAGCTGCCTTACTGTAGTGCCAGCGACGGCAGTGTTCTCGCTGCCCTCTCGCTGAAGCAATTGAGTAATTATCTAACTGTGCAGTTAGCATAGTGCTCCCACGGGAGCTAACTCTTAGTTGCCTAAGAGTATTACCTGATTGACATCGTGCTCCCGTCAGTGCTATCTGTAAGTGTCTCGGCGGGTGACTTCCGCTGAAGCTATAGCTGCACCTTGGTGAGGTTTGCCCATTGGTAGAGTTTATCACCTGGCTGGGTCATCGTGAGGACCACCATGCTGAACTCACATTTTTGTGCAACCTGTATGACCCCCTTCACCCTGATGACGGCCACAATCTCTGCCCCTCGTGTTTGGGTATCGAACATTTGAGGGAAGGTTTATCAGAGGACCCGTGTATGAACTGTAGCTTCATGCCACGTGCATTGAGGGCTGCAAGATTGTCGGAGGTGGAATGCTAAGTGGGGGGACAGGCCCCCCTCAGTCAGGGGAACCCTCTCTTCCTCAGCCAGGCCAATCTAGGCGGAAGGCATCGGAGGCTCTGGGCGGCCCCCCACGTAGGAAAAGGACTAGGGCTGATTCGCTGTCTACTAAGGTAGATCAGCTGTCTAGTGAGTTGGCCCAGATGAAGTCACTCCTCCTGTCTCTACGCCCTACTATTATGGAGGACGGAAGCATCAAGACTCCTCCAATCTGGCATAGGAGGAGTACACTATTTCTGTGGCGGCTTCAGCTGCACTTTTCCATGACGATGAAGGTGGGGAGGGGCCCTCCCACGCCTCTGAGTCAGGTTCCCGCTCGTCAGTCCATGGATCGGTGGAGGGGTCTGATGATAACTCAGTGGGTTCGATAATTCGTATGGCTCTGGCTCGCTTGCACCTAGACTCACAGCAGTCTGACCAACCTCCTGCAAGTGCCTTTTTCAGACTCAGCTCAGCTCCTGCTAGCTTTTCAGTTCCTCCCTCAGGGGGATACCTGAGGGAGCTGCAGGCCTGCTGGAGGGACTCAAAGGCTCTCTCACGACTGACGTCAGATGGGCGGACTTTGGCAGCCATGCAGGATGCGGCTAAGTTTGGTCTGAACCGCATACCATCTGTTGAACCTGCTATTGCCTCTCTTATAGTACCCCCAGATGAGGCTCTAAGACCTGAGGCCAGGTGCCCTTGACAACAGTGCCGGGCCACTGATGAGCTGCTGGTTAGAGCATATGATACTGCAGCACGCATGGGCCGTATTAGTAATTCTCTTTCCCACCTCATGCTGGCCCTGTCAGCTTCCTTGCAGCAGACGACTATGGACGCACCCACTACAAGCCTGAGCGACGCCTCATTGCAGGCTTTTGCCCTTATGTCCCGAGAACTTGGTCGCCTTATGTCCACTCTAGTCCAGACCCGCCGCCAAGTCTGGCTGGCTCAGTCACCCCTGTCTGAGACATGCCGAAGGACCCTTAGTGCAGTCCCAGTGGAACCTGGGGAGCTGTTTGGCTCGACAGCGATCCAGCTTCTGCAGCAGACGGTACAAGCCGATCAGACCAGGCGGCAGTTCTCAGGGCTTCGTAGAGACATGCCACCTCCCAGTAGGACCAGGGGTTCAGAAAGTGTTTCCCGGGAGCGCTCCCAAACATCATCTCATACTGTTTGTCATAGAGTTTCAACGCTTCCACTGAGGGACGAAGTCCGCTGCATGGCTCCACTAACTTTCCCAGGAGATCACCGCAGAGCCTCTCACGGCGCCTAAGGGCTGGCCGGGGCGAGGAATTGAGGCCCGCCGGGCGGTCGGTCTTCTCTCCCAGCAGCACCTCCGCTGCTGGGCAGCCTGTACTTCAGACCCCTGGGTGTTGTCCACTCTAGCTCAGGGTTACAGGCTTCAGTTCCGATGCCGGCCCCCAACCGCCAGCCGGATCAGGATGACTGTCATCACGGATCCGGCAAAGACTCAAGCCCTGGTCGAGGAGTTATCCACCCTCCTGTCCAAGGGTGCCATCGAGCCAGTGGACCCCCTCTCCCTGCCCAGGGGGTTCTACTCAACTTACTTTCTGGTAAGCAAGAAAGGTGGTGGATTTCGCCCTATTCTAGATCTTAGGGGGTTGAACCGTTTTTTAAAGACACTGCCATTCCACATGTTGAGCTGAGCACAAAGGATGTTCTTCGTGCTGTCGCCAAGGGGTAATGGTTCACATCAGTGGACTTGAAGGATGCTTATTTCCACATTCCAATCGCACCTTGCCACAGGAGGTTCCTGCGTTTCGCGTTCAAGGGCCGCCACTTCCAGTTCAGAGTACTACCGTTCAGACTGTCTTTGTCCCCACGGGTGTTCACACGCTGCATCGCTGCAGCCCTTTCACCCCTGCAGTCCCAGGGCATGAAGATTATGGCGTATCTGGACGACTGGCTGATCTGCGCACCATCCCGTTCTCGAGCAGTCCAGGACACAGCTGTCCTCCTCTCACACGTAGCGCAGTTGGGACTCAGGGTGAACAGGGAGACGAGCTCTCTGTCCCCTTCCCAGAGTACAACCTTCATCGGGCTGGCTCTGGATTCTGTCATTATGAAGGCTCGCCCATCACAGCAACGAGTGGACAACATCTTGGGTCTCCTACTTCGCTTTCGAAGAGGGGTAGCACTACCTTACAGCCTTTACCTCCACCTTCTGGGCAAACTGACAGCTGCATCTGCTGTCGTGCCTCTGGGCCTACTGTCGGTCCGCCCCCTGCAAAGGTGGCTGAACAGCTTTCACCTAGATGCCAGGCGGCACAGGAACAAGAAGCTCAGGGTGTCACAGGGCTGTCTGCGGGCCCTCTCACCATGGAGGCGCAGGGCCTATCAGGTAAGGGGTGTATCTCTGGGTGCCATTCCATTTCGTCAGGAGATGGTAACTACCGATGCCTGCCTTTCAGGTTGGGGGGCTGTCTGGCAGGGCAGGATAGCTCAGGGACAGTGGTCAGCCCAGGAGAGCCAGGAGCATTCAGGGATCTCATGCCGTACCTCAGAGGGAAAACATGTGCTGATACGGTCGGACAACATCTCTGCAGTGTTTCATAAAAACCACCAGGGGGGCACCAGGTCAGCTCGTATGCTGCAGGTGTCACAGGATCTGCTGTGATGGGCAGCCCCCCACCTGGCCAGCCTCCGTGTATCTGCCGGGGGAGCAGAACCAGGTCGCAGATTTCCTCTCCCGCCAGAGGCCCCTTTCGGGAGAATGGCGGCTTTATCCAGACGTGGTGCGGACCATATGGGGTATATTCGGAGAGGCAGAGGTGGACCTCTTTGCCTCACAAGAGACAACCCAATGCCCCCTCTGGTTCTCACTAAGAGAGGAAAGCAGTCCTTTGGGACATGACGCTCTGGCTCACGAGTGGCCGGGAGGGCTTCTCTATGCCTTTCCACCCTTTCCCCTGATATGGCCAACACTGCTCAGGGTGCTCCATCAGGGGCACCAACTCCTCCTGGTGGCCCCGTTCTGGCCAGCCAGGACTTGGTTTCCGATGCTGCGCAGACTCTGTCGTGGGACACCGTGGCGCCTCCCCAATAGGAAGGATCTTCTGTCCCAACTGGAGGGTCGGGTCGGGTCCGGCATCCCAGCCCCAGCCGCCTTCAACTCTGGGTGTGGCCGCTGAAGGGCCAGACCCAATGCCGAGCTGCTGCATAGAGCCTGTCAGAGCAACAATCCTGCAGGCCAGAGCCCTGTCAACACGGCTACAGTATGCAAACAGGTGGAAGGTGTTCTCGGACTGGTGTTTGAGTCGTGATCTTGACCCAGTTAGCTGCTCTGTTCCGGTGGTTTTGGAGTTTCTTCAGTCCCTATTAGACAAGGGTCGCTCTCCCTCAACCCTGAGAGTGTATACTGCAGCTATTTCCTCCAGGAATGTGACAGTGGACGGCCACACAATAGGGTGTCACAGGCTCGTGTCCCTCTTCTTGAAGGGAGCCTGGAGGCTGCGGCCACCGAAGCCACCGAGGACTCCAATCTGGGATCTGCCCATAGTGCTGGATGCTCTATGCGGGCCTCCCTTTGAGCCTCTTGACCGGGCAGAGCTTAAATGGCTGTCTATGAAGACGGCTTTCCTCCTTGCCATGACAACGGCAAAGCGGGTTGGGGAGCTGCATGCCTTGTCAGTGAGCATCTCCTGTCTGAGGTGGAACTCGGATGGCTCGGGTGTAACTCTGTGGCCTAATACGGCATTCCTGCCGAAGGTGCTGGCACACTCACACCTCAATAGGCCCATTCAACTGGCTAAGTTTGACCCCCAGCCAGAAGAGGGGGATGAACGTGGGAAACAGCTTTGTCCAGTACAGGCCTTAAGGCATATCTAGATGCCACTGCCAGCATACGACGGTCAGAGCATCTCTTTGTGTGTCATAGTGGTGCTAAGAAGGGTTGTGCTCTCTCTAAACAGCGCCTATCCAACTGGATTGTTGAGACCATTTCATATGCATATGAGTTGGCAGGCCAGGCCTTACCATCTGGGGTTAAGGGCCATTCCACCAGGAGCGTATCTACTTCATGGGCATTGCTAAGTACCTGTGGAGGATATATGTGCAGCGGCCCCATGGGCAGTGCCGAGCACGTTCACAAAGTACCACAGAGTCAATGTGGCCACCCCCCATCCACTTGGGGTGGTACTTCAGCCGGGGTCCTCTGCCTCATCTTGTTGAGGTGGGTACCCGGGATTCCTCGCGACACTGTTGGTATAAGTCATCCACTGAGATGAACTGCCTCTGGCAGTCAGGAAGGGTGAAATAAAACGAAGGTTACGAATGTAACCACGGTTTTATGAACCCTGGATGACTGCCAGAGTTCTCAGTCGCTCAGAATCCCCATGTCACGAGAATACTCTGTGGGAATGAGTGCCCGGATGACACTGGTAGTTATACCTGCCACGGGTCATCCGGGGTCACACGTGACTTTGTTGATATTAATACTCGACCTGCGCATGCGCGAGATGGAGAAATCCAGTGAGATGAACTGCCTCTGGCAGTCAGGAAGGGTTCATAAAACCGTGGGTACATGCGTAACCTTCGTTTTACATGTTTCCTCCAATGTAAAGGTGAATGATTGTGAATGAGTAGGTATGACATGCCCTTATTAGTTTTAAACTAGCTTTAAGACTAGAAAATACACTATTCAATGTTTGAGCTTTTAAGTAACGTTATTGGTACCTCACATTACCGGAGCATTACACAATGACAGTATTTAAAATGTGTTCCTGTTCTTCTGGCATACTTGTCCAGGCAAAAGTTTGCCTGACTGGAAGTTGATAGGAAATGTGTCTCTCTGCTTGGTAAGTTAGAGAAGGGCTTTAACAGGCCAAGTTCAGATTTACCCCTTTTCCACCAAGCTGGTTCCAGGGCTGGTGCTAGTGCTGGTGCTAGAGCCGGTTCACAATTGGTTCAAGTGTGAACCGGTTAAGAACCGTTTGCTTTTGCACAAACGGGTGCCGGCCAGAGAGCTACGTCAGCACGTCAATGTATTCGTCTGTATACGTCACGCCAGTTTCCCATAACAACTAGCGAACAACAATAAACAAAACAATAAACTTACCAGGCTCTGTGGAGGTTTGCTCCATGGTTGTGTCCTCCTGCATAGACTCCAGCATGGCTGTGGCCGAATTCAATGCCCCGGTAGCGCTGCACGCCGGTCGGTCCCCGAGAACAGCATCGAGCATTTTGTAATGCGGGCTGTTAAAACGTGGCCGACCATTGCCACTACGGCCCAGCTCGGTCTTCTGGTCCCTATATTCTTTCTTTATATATTCTTTATATATATATATATATATATTCTTTTCAATCTGTTTTTCGCTTACTCCAACCTCGTCTTTTTAAAAATGGCTTTCTTCTATGTTTTTACCTTGCCAATCCCGCCCCCACCCCCTGACGTAAGCGCGTAGCCCCTGACGTAACGTGGTTCTTTCTGCTGGCCCAGCAAAGAGTTGGTGCTTGCCAAGCACCGGTTTTGAGAGCCAGCAACCGGTGCTTAGTCTGTGGAAAACCAAAGAACTGGTGCTAAGTCTGGCTCTAGCTCCGAACCAGCCCTGGAACCAGCTTGGTGGAAAAGGGGTAATTGTAAGCTTAAGGAGGATTACCAAAGCCCCAGACACTTGTCTCCTTCAAGTTCGGCCAAATGTCAAAAAGAGTTGACATCAGAGGCATAACATTACATTACATTAACATGTAACATTAACATTGCAAAAGACATAATCATTTGAAGATTGCAAAGCCATTAGGAGGTAATTGAGAAGTGCTTTTATTTGAATATTAAAATTTAGCTAAACAAAACTTAACCTGATGCTCATATAGCCTGCATAGTGTTTTGATTTTGCTGCTGTTTGTTAGCGTCTTTGTTGTGAACAGGGTAATTCAACAGTTATGAATGGATGTTGATTTAGAAAAAGAATTAGTCGGTCATTTGTTTGTCACGGCACAAGGAAGAAGTCATAGGATTGTAGTGGTGATCCAAATCCTGATGTGAATCCTGGAATCCTTTCTTTCCTTTTAAAGGATCTCTTAACATTGCTGGATAGTGCTCAGTATTCTTCTGTAATAACTCAATAAGTTGTCAACAATTTCTGATGACATTTTCTGGGAATGTTTATCTTAGCACAAAGAGGATGTGATAGCATTTTGGTGGTGTTTTCCAACATTTCTGACGATAACCTCATCTGAAGATGTTGGAAATACCTTGTTGGAGGTTTGTGCTCTCAGAGCATTTCCATTTTATTCTCTATTTTCTCTAGTTCATTCCAAATATGTAACAAGCTGATATTATAAAAGTAAACCATCGTTACAAAAAGGTTTCTATTCCTTTACAGTTGAATAAAACCAAAATTGTTGTTTCTGAGACCTTGAGTTAAAGACTTAGTTTGATTTCTCCTGCTTGAAAAGGTTTCTTTGAAATCACACAGCAATTCACTCATAAATCAAATTCACCATGCTTCTTTTGTTTCTCATTAGTGCCTACACAGAAGCCTACAACGTGTGCTCTGTGGCTCTTGCTCCAAAGACCGCTTCAGTGGCTGACAAAACGGTGGGTGAAGAAGACCAGGGTCGGACCTCAGAGGAGGAAGAGGCAGGTGCAGAAAGTAACTATGACAGACAGGTAAGCAAAAGATTTTCATTTCAGATGTCAGCCTTTCCAACCCTTTATAGAAATGGCAACATGTCTTAATAACCCAAAAACACAAAGACAAAGTGAGCTGTTGTTTGTTTGTTTGTTTTTAAACCTTGGGTTAATACATACTCTGCTATCAGAAGTCTGTATTTGAATGCAGGTTAATGGAGGCTCATGGGGTTAAACAAGGCCTTCCTTATGATGCACAAATTGATTGTTGCTTTGAGAATGCATGGAGAGTTGACCCAGCAATTAAAAAAAAATGGCACCAAATCCATCAGCTCTTCGGTCTTTTGCCTCTGCAACTAATAATATGATTATTTACAGCCTGAAGGTCGGTCCCGAGCTTTTTACATTGCAAAAGATCTGATGGATACAGAGAGATTGTAAGTTAAATGTTTACTGCTCCAAATTTCACTGTTTGTCCAATTCTATTTTTGCCTCTTTCACTTGTTTATTGATTTTGTTTCTCTTCTTTGTTCACAGGCATGTGAAATCCCTCAAGCTTTTACAGGAAGTAAGTCAGATATTAATCTTTAACTGCATCACAGTATATTTCTATCTACAGTTCTAAAAAATAATTCACCGCTGGAAAAAGTGTATTTTTTTCTGTCTGTGTTTTGGATTTTGATAAAATGGACATTTTGTGGTTTTTTTAAAAACATTTTTCCAAATTTACCAGCTTCTGACCAGAGTATTCCCATCCAGATCTTTTATTAACGAATACTGATTACTGATTTCTGTGAGCTTCCTCAGTTGAAATATTTGTAGTCGGTTGTTTAATGAAGGAGTCAAACCAGTTTGTTCTTCATGTTTTGTGGCATGAAATAAAAAGTAGTCTGACATCTGTACAAGGTGCCATTTTGTTCAAATGAAAAAAGTGGTCAATTAAGTTTTACTTGGGAGTCAGATAGAAGACAGAAATGTTAGATCCAGAAAGAAAAAAAAAACATTAATTTTATTAATACACAAACCTAATGCCACAACAGAGAGATATTTTTAAAGGAGAAGTTACTTTTATTGTTTTCTCCGGTATTGTATCCATTCAAATGCTATCCTTTTACATAAATTATAGTACTACGTACTTCAGGACACATTTGAGTTGTAACTGATGAAGCGTACTCCATGTTTGTCATCTTTCACTTACCTCCCTATCCTCTCAAAGGTCAAAGGTTGTACATTTTCCATGTTTTTGAGAAGTGTTTCCAGTGTTTGTTAAAATTAATTCTCATATATTGATCTTTTTTTGACACCTTGTAACACAAAAAGTACATTTCTCACTGTTGCAGTTAGGTAGATTGACAAACTTGGGATAACATGTCATTAACTAACTGGCAAACAGATGTCTCCTGCATGTAGTTTTGAAGATATTCTTTTCAGCTTTTAGATTAATAGGTACTGTGCTTATTTTTACCCCTGTTTTCATGTTAAATTAAAAGTAATATAATAGATGTTTTTATCTTTTAATAGTTCATATATATATATATATATATATATATATATATATATATATATATATATATATATATATATATATATATATATATATATATATATATATATATATATGTATATATATATATATATATATATATATATATATATATATATATATATATATATATATATATATATATATATATATATGTATGTATGTATACACACACACACACACACATATCAGTTTACTTCTCAAAAGCATTTTATACACATTAAAGTGAAAAAAATATGGACACAATTTCACCTGTGCTATGACCCCCTGAGCAGCTGTCACCACAGCAACATTCAGCCAGGCTCAAGTGTATCTTAGCATTGATAATGATGGAGGAACAAATGCTGTCAACAGTCATTTCATTAAAAAAATCTGTCCCACCTCCACTGTGTGCCAGGACTTCCGTGATGCAGTGGGAGCAGCAGTTGGGGATGAGGGGGATCCTGGGATGGATGAAGAGAGGCTTCGAGAGATTCTCAATGAGCTGCCTGATGTTTACACTCTGCACTGCAGGATCCTAAATGAGCTGGAGAATCGAATACGACACTGGTGAGACTCTAAAACTGTTGTATACTGTTAATTTTGAAAAACGTGTAAGGAGATGCGCACACCAAAAAAAAAAGCTCCCTTGAAAATTTTGTATTTTAAACAGTGATGTTTCAAGCAGAACCGCTCTTCCTCCTTACACATTTTTCATGCTTAGAATCTTTTGGATCCAGCACCGTACATAGGATGTGCGTGCCCACCCCGTTTATTTTTCATACTGTTAATTTAACATGCACATAACTGAAAATAAATCACAGTACACACTCATCCATCATCTGTGCGCACATCAATGCAGCTAGCAGAGCATAAGTTTTAGCATAATATTTAACTTGGAAACCACTTTTCATCATGCAGGGAGGAGAGCCAGAAGATTGCAGATATCTTTCTGTCCAGGAAAGCAGAGTTTTTGGTTTTCACCACCTACATTGGCCACTATGACAGGAGTATGAGCCTGCTGGAGGACAGCTGTCGAGCCTCACCTGCTTTTGCAGCCATCGTTCATCAGTTTGAGGTCAGACCTAAAGTGCTTCTCTTGCACCAAACACAAAATACAGTACATCAAAATCTTTTCAAAATGGATGAGATTGTCAGTTATACATAAGCAACAAGAAAACACCTATACAAACTCTGCTGGTTTTCTGAAGGTCACGGAATCAATTCTTTCAAAAGGGACACATTCAACTAAAGATCTGTTTGTTGTTTTTTTGTTAATTGTGGCACATTGTACACAGTAAGTTTAAGAAGTACAATATACATGTGCTGTCAGACAAGAGCCTTTCTTAAACCAGACTGACAGTTTGTCTTTTTCTGAATAAAACTGGCTTTTACAACAAAGGGTGTGCACATGACTTCCAGTGTCTCTTCAGCAAGCTTCAGGTGGACAGCAGAGTTACTGCAGCATTGATAACATTTTAAAAAACTGATGACTGCATCTTGGTCATCATGTGTTTCAAATAGCATTTACAGTATCTAAATTATGCAAGCCTCAGGCATGTTTCTATGTTATGGTTGCACAGATCAGATAAAATGTATTGCCAATCAACATTCACGTTATTTTTGCACATTTGGTGTAGAAAGTTTTTCCTAATGCTTTGGTGTTCAAAAAATGAAACAATCTGAAAATAAGATATTAGGTTGGTAGAAAATGTCAGATACTTTGATGATTGTAAAGAGTATAAATCTGGTTTCAATCTCTTATATCAGATTCTATTACACGTGTCTCTTTAAGTTGTATTATCTCTTATTATAATGGTTTTGCAAGTGTGTGTGTGTGTGTGTGTGTGTGTGTTATGTACAGTGTCAAAGATAAAGTGCATGTATGCTGAATAAAAGTGGCACAAAAGTGGGTGAATGTAACAAAAAAGCCCCAGAGTTGAACATGTAAAGATACAAAGCCTCAGAAGGCAGACAGTTAATTACATGCATTAATTTAATTTAAAGCAACATCAAGAGTTTTTCCACTCACTGTTAGGACGCCCAACGGAAGAATAAACATGCGTTTAGATTTTAGAACAAATATGTTTCTTATGAGCCACTCAGAACAACAATTAAATGTGGAAGCCTCCTAAAAACAGGGGAATCTTAAAATTTATGTGGGATGGATTTCCCAACAGCTTCTTTAAACCCCACAACAATAGGTTTTTATTAAGGAGTTAAAATTAGCCTCTATTAAATGAACAGACACAAGGCAGCGGTTTTTGAACCAGTCACCTGGAGAAGCTATTAGGTTGATAAATTCAAAATATGAAACAGATAAAACTTTATGCCTGACAATTTTATGGGGATATGGTGGCAACTGTTTACTATCAAGCATAAAAATCAAAATGATGATTTTATCCAGCCGTGGACATTTTTTTTATCACAACTAATTTTGTCATTTTATTGTTCATAAGGGAGAGGAGTTGGCAGTCAGTCTTTGCAAGGCTTCAAAGTATTTTCTCTCTTAATTAAGGCATCCATGTTTCTTTTCATCAATGGTCATGTGTAATTTTGATAGCACTGTGAACTCATTTAACCTGTGACTGTGATGAGTTTAGATAATGAGAAGTGTATGATCCTAAAGTTTTAAATAGTAAACAGCTGACTGAATATATCCACACAAGGATAAAGAAATAAAGCTCTATGATCATTTTTTAAATGAATGTGTGGGTTATGTGGGTATTTTGTTATTATGCAGAAGGGAATTTATGAAGTACTTTTTGCACATTTGAAAAGCAATTTGCTGGGCAGTAGTAACTTTTATATCAACACCAAACAATGTTAGAAAATTGCTGTTAAATAATTAAAATCCTGATTTTTAATGTTTAACTAAAGAAAAGAGAAATGTACCTATATTAAGATTGGTTGCTAAAATATGTTGCTAATGGTAATCACGCTCTTTGACTTAAGCTCAGGAAATGTACTTACACTGAGGCAATGGAGCAGTTAGTTATGCATATTTGTGTTTGAAAATTACATAAGGGGTAGTCTTAGTCTAAACAAGACAACATAACATAACTTGGTAAAAGAAAAAAAAGAATCACAACAATTACACAGGACTGTTTGGAGTTGCTGAAGAGTTTATCTGATGACTGAAGGCAGAGGCAGGCTAATACTACCCATTGACTCCAAGTACTTGAGCTAAGGTAGTTAGTGTTGGGAGGACTCCGCTCATGTCATCCTTGTTACTGCACACACAGAAGAATGGTGTGCATCTGCTTGTCATGGACTTGGGAATGAGGCAAAACACGAAAACAAAAGAAATGTTGCCGTATCCTTTGAATATGTGGGTCATAATGTGTGTAGCCTATATGGACTCATACAATTTTGAAACAATAGAAATGTAACAATGTTTGGCATTAGAACATTGCCATTTATTGCCAGCTTTAATGTTTAGCAGGTCCAAAATTAAAAGGTTGTTAACCATTAAATCAATGTCAGTATATATGTTAAATCTAATTAATAAAGTGATGTTTATGATCCATGATTATTCATGTTAAAAATAGCATTCCTGGGGTGCTGGTTTGGCGGAGTGGTTAGCACCCCATGTACTTGCTTCTGCCGGTCCAGGTTTGAATCCCGCCTGTGACCAGTTTGCAGAGTGTCTTCCCCTGCTCTCTCACCCCCTTTCACAAGCCTATCCACTGTCTCTCTACTATCATTAGAGGCACAAAAATGCCCAAAAAATACATTAAAAAAAAAAAAAAAAAAAAGCATTCCTGGGAGGGTTTCATTTTTGTTCCTACGCTTAATCACATCGGCCTCCAACTTGCAATTTTTCATTTAGTTTTTCAATTTCACTTCATTGTTTTAAGTTTATTAAACATTCAGTTCTGTTCTTGTTAAGTTCATGTAAATGTCTGCAATATGTCTGGTCCTTATGTGCAGCAGTGATACCATCAAAATGTTTTATCTGTTTAATTCACATCAGCAGCAGAGTCCAGCAGGGGAGAAGGTGTCTCTGAAACATCAGCTCCTGCAGGTCATTGTGCGTGTAGCTCAGTACCGCATGCTTCTCACTGGTGAGTTGTCAGCTTCACTTCAACACTGAATAAAAGAATACTGTACTGCTCGTGGCTGTTCATGTCTCTCTGTCTTTTACAGATTACCTGAACAACCTGTCTCCTGATTCCCAGGAATATGAAGACACCCAGGGTATGATATCTCAAACAGCAGGAACATCGTGAACAGATGTTGCTCCTTGTTACCCACATGGGAGCTGTGTTGGCCTGTGCCTGTGGCTCTGTGGTTACACTGAATTAATTTGTTCTCAGTTGACATGGAGAAATGGTCATGAGGGAGCCAATTTAGATCTTTTTTGTTTTCAGTGGAAACCCACCAAGCAGTCATTTCAGCCTTTCTTATGTGATGACCGTTATGTGTAATTCATGAGAGGCAAGTTGCAGCAAAACTCTCTCTTACGTCCATTAAGGGAGACTCAGGGGTCCCAGCTTGTGGCCTCTGACTCATCAATTTAATGTTTTATGACTTTCTTTGGACAAATAGCTAAGAAACATAGAAGAAATCATACAAATACATTGTGGATGTGTTTGTATTATGTCTGAGCACGTTGCCTCATTCTTTGCTGTTTTTGTCTTTTAAAGCTGCGGTGGCTGTGGTGTCTGACATCGCAGATCAAGCAAATGACAGCCTGAAACACGGGGTAAGTCTCATGTCTATGTTTGTGTACATCATTAGGCAAACCAACAGTGTGTGCACTGAAAATGGACTTTGTGCATAAAAACCTTCTTTAGGTTGGAAAATAGTTAAAGTTTGTTAATGTATGCAGAGAACGTCTTGTAAATCTTTTTAGAGATGTTTTCCTGGGTTTTTCTTGCTCAGTCTTCATTAAAGTGTAGGACCTGAACAGAATTCCCAAGGAGAAAAGTGCTTTCAGAGTAGACAGGGTGACACATTTCTAGGCACAGAGACATTTAAATACATAAAGTATGAGAAGAATCTCACCACAACAAATGATTTGCTGAATATAGTCTCCTAATTCAAATGTCGAAATATAGACATAAATAACAATTTACTTTAAGATAATTAAATTCTCTCCTGGTGATGTCAGAAGGGGAGAATGTCTGTATGGATTAGATTCAAACGGGCAAGTTTAAGCTTAAGAAATTTTGTTTTCAGCCCTGTTGGTGCAACCACCATGAACATTAGAACCTGCTTGCTTAAAAGCCAAAGACACATCTACCTCTTGAGAGAAACAGAATTTAAAAAATTAGATACAATAAAATATTTTTTTAAGGACAGGAATTGAGGACAAGTGTAAACTTACTGAATTGGAGTTCTATATGGAGCCTTTAGCTTTCAACAGGAATGATACATGGTGGTGCAACCACAGTGAGTGCTGTAAGATTGGGCCTACTAAGTGGGGGTCAATAATGTCATAGAAAACTTTTGTTATTTTAGCCACTGCAGTATGACAAAGTTTGTTGGCTCTCAGGGTTGCTTGCAAGCAGTTGCCAGTTTTTCTTGCAGAAATGCCCCTCTGAAATGGTTACAATAAAGTACAACAATACCACCTTCCAGAGAATGAACTAAATTTGTGTGTCCTATGGTCATCCCTGTAGTTGAATCACAAGTCTCATACGAAGGGGGTTAGGGTCAATGTCAAAACAGTTATTACAAAGTTTACAGACCCTTTTTCTTCAGTTCACTTCAAATTTATCAATCATCTGTTGTCCATTATTCATAAATGAGAATTAGTAAGTCATTATCAGTTGAGGATGTAGTACAGTTACCTGTGGTTTCTACTTTATGCAGCACCTTGTGATTGCAAAGCAAGTTTGTCTGATCATGATCATCATTCATGCAGCTTTTTCATCAGCTTAAATAAACTGTGGTGGAATCAGTAGACTTTGTTTTAGTCTAGTTAGTTAAAAATATTATAATCCAGAGTTGAAATCCACACTGAGACAGGCAGGACATTAATCAGTAAACTATTTGGATGACAAAGTTTTTGTTTGCTGAGTTAAATTACTGTAAGACAAGGTGAGTTAATAATATGTTCAATTGTCATTTAAATAAAATATATATTATGTTTTGGCAAGAGACTTGAATAAAGTGCAGATTTTTGTAGGTGAGACTTGTTTGTGTTCTCAGAAAAAAAACTAACTCCTTAAGCTACTGAATGTAGCTGAGGTAATGTTTTGAGACTGAATGTCTTTAATTTATTAGACTGTTTCCCTGTATGGCCTTTTTGAATTCCCTTGTTGAGTAAATGCTCAACCAGTCATAACAACCAACAAAAATCCAGTGTGTGTGCTACCGGATGTTACTTGTGGGGATCACTTACCTTTATTGACAAAAAATGCCTGTTTGTTGCATCCCTTATAGAACCTAAAGGCTCTCAGAGCATTTATGATGGCAGATTGTTTTAGGAGAGTTATTTCAATTTCTGGTCTCGTGGCAAATAATAATATTTGTGAGCAGTCTGACTCTTTCCATTGAAAAAATTAAATTCCCTGCCTTATTTAAACTGATGAAGAAAAGATTACAGTAATTCGTCCGATAATTTGCTTTTATTGTGTGTTTTTTTATTTTGCTGTATGATTATGTCTGACTGTTTTTCCTCTTTGTGTCTCAGGAGAACCTGCTGCGTCTGGTCAACATAGAGTACAGTGTACTTGGCCAGCAGGACCTGCTGCAGCCTGGCAGGGTATGACTGATAACAGTATTGTTTCTGTTTAAAAGCACCAGCCCACCCTGTCTGCCCAGATCCACCCCTCAGCTGCCATTTATACAATCATTCAGCTGGGAATCCCCATACTTGCCTGCTTTTTCCAAATAAATATACATTTAAAGCAGCATTAGTCATGGCACCTTTATAATTGCTTTGGTTTGATTTCATCCTGTGTTTATGATTTTTTAAATCAGGTCTTTGTGAAGGAGGGCACCCTGATGAAGGTCTGCAGGAAGAGTCGACAGCCTCGTCATCTGTTTCTGGTAAACATTACTTTCCGTGTATGTTTAGCTGTACATACACACGTTTGACTACATTTGTGTGTGAATAGTTATGGATTACATTGCCATGTATTTAGTTCTTCATAAATCTTTTCATAGACCTAGGCAGTTTCTGTCTGATCTGTTTCTGTGTCAGACTGAGCTATTAAGAGCAGAGTTTCCTGTCAGGATGTTTCTGAATGCTGACTTCCTGAGCCGGCTCTCAAATGACGGCATGGGGAAGGTCAACTCCAGCCTCTTATACACTGGAGGATCCTGGTCTACCTGTGAACTCCAGGACTCTGTGTGCTTAATGATAGATAGCCCAGGACATATAAATACTGTTTAAGCGTATGTTTAAGAGTTTTTATCTGGCTATGTGACAAATTAGCATAGATGTTTTATGCTTTTTTTATGTCCTTCAAATGTATTTAAGAGCACAATCAAAAGAGTTGACTGCTATGAGGTTTTTTGATGCCTTAACTCAGTGGCTCTCAAACAGTCTATAGTCTACATGACTTTGCATGGCCCATGTAAAGAAGGGCACACATGCTACAAGCTCAAGTAAGCCCTCGTGGGCCTATAGGCCATCTCCCCTGGTTTGGAACTGTAGATATTAAACATGTTTAGGATCAAATATCCAAAAGTGTGTTTGGAGCACTGAGGACAGCAGAGCCATAAACCTTGTAATAGCTGATCAGACCCTGTTTTTAGTCGTTAGCTTAAACTGTTTTAGTCCTGTAGTCTTTCATTAAATCATACTACACAGATGTATCATTCACCACTTATATGTGGCAAGAAACTCTTCAACACCAAACCCCACCTAGTTCTCGGTAAACTTCTGAGGACAGCCTATTTTACCAAGTATCATTAAGTAACTATGATGACCATAGACTAATTGTCATCGTCCGTGGAGGATTTCTGCATCTCTTCCAGTTTCCTAGCAGTGATCCCTGGTTAAGAGAAGAGCAAAAAAGTGATTTCCCATAAGAGAGGCTCTAAATAAAGTCCTTTGCTCCTCTATCAAAGAATAAATGTAGTCCATTTCTGATTTACACAGCAGATATTGCTGCATCCACAGAGACTGCTTCAGAAACCGCCATTGTTTTCAAAAGTAGTCACTTCCTGTTGTCGTCACATCCGTAGCTCCCACCTCTCTTCCCTGATTGGGCAGTTAAGCATTTAGCCAGTGCAGATGTTGGACAATGGAAGTTGACAAGCTGGGCATGCAGTTTTTAAGACTATGTATCATGCAGGTCTGTCTGCTCTGCAGGGCTAGTGGCTTCTAGCATCCCTTGCACAACAGTTCTCTTCATTGTTCTGTATTGTGATTGTCTGCAACTTTCATGATGTGCAATAAAATAACTAAACTAAAAGCAAGGCAAGCTTTAGTATAATGCTTCATAGTTCACTCCTACTGTACAGTAGCAGATTATAAGGAATACCAGACCTCTCTTTTTTACGTCATCTGTCTTGTACAGATAAAATAGAAATTCCATGTTAGATTATGACTTTTAATGGCATCCTCTTTAAAGTGAGAAATCTTCTCATGGGCTTTGCTTTGCTCTTGGGTAGCAATAATGACACTACATTATCAAGTCATTTAAATAAAAAAAAAAGATCTTTTCATGATTTCGGGTAAACTGTCACAGCCAAGTAAGCATAAGTAGTTTTTTAATGAAATTCACACCATTAAGGAGTTAATGTTTACAAGCTGTACTAGAATGAAAAATCATAATAGTCTTAAAATATTTTAAATAAGGGACTTGAGAAAAGTAAAATGTTTAGCAAATTATCCATGGTCCATCATCAGAGAGAGTTGCACTTCCCTCCCTGTGCACTTTTTAAATTTTGTGGTCCGAGCTCAACATTAAAAAAGCTCGTAAATGTCTCTGGCAGAGAAATGTTGGTAATCATCACAGCAGAATTTCCTGCCCATTTACAAGTTTCTGTAATTCCTTAGTATCACTAAAACACACAGACATTGATTAAATAACTCCCCATGACATGACAATGAAGGTCTAAGTAATGATGCGTATTTTATATAAAAGTATAGTCGTATCTCACATTTGGTGACAAACATGTCTCATTATGGACCAGCAAAGACACGTTTTAGGCACACACATGCCTCTCCTAGTAGGACCACTCTTTTCCCCCAAAAGGGGATCATTTATCATCCCCCTCCTCCTCTTTTAATTCAAGCACGAGCTGCCAGCCAAACGTCCAACTATTCACCAAGTGTTTCTTTTTCTGTTTGAATAAAGAATTGCATGGGTGGGCTTTTATAAATGTTTTGTGAAATAATTTCACTGCTATTTTCCAATGCATTTAGCTTGGAAAACAATGTGATATTTATTTTCCAATTACAGACTGTATCTTAGGGTATGTTTCCCTCTTAGGGTATAAATGTACATTATTTTATTCATGACTTTAAGAATGTATCAACTCTAAAAGAATTTTATACATTATTAACTGACTTGTTTATATTATAAGATCATTTTAATTTAGCTGAATAACTTCATAGTGCCCATTTAAACAAACTTTAAATGCAAGGATGTTTAAAAAGGAAAAATAACTAATCAAGGATTAAAAACCATAAATGTAGTCCTTCTTCTTGGTCGTATTTTCTTTTTCTTCTTCTTGCTTTGCAATAAAATGCTCCATTGTGTTGGCCTCATACACATTGGAGCATTGTCGCCACCTTACGCTATGGAGTTTGGCTCTTGCAATATGTTTTATGTCTTTGTCCCACTAAAAAAATGTTTGTGTTTATACCCTGATCCTTGTGGTTATTTTATACAAGTAATTAGTTAATGTAATCAGTGACAATGCAAAGCGTCAATTTGATGTTATGACAAAAACAGTGGTGCATGTAGAAGACCATAAATGTGGAAGTGAGTTGGCATTTTGGCACCCCTGGTTCCCAAGGCTGGAAGTACATGGGATTTTACAATCACTATACAGATATATACCTTAAATGAGGTTTGCGATGAGCACATGCATACAAGATTTGAACATTTCATTCGCAACGTAAAATGCATCTGAAATTGCTACATTTTTTATCTAGAGAATTGCTGTACTTTTAAAGGACCACAAAAATTGTTGAGGACCCAGTGCAATCACGTCTGATTGTTTTTATCATGAAAATAAATAATATATACAACCATAGCCACAACCATAGGCAGCAACTTGAATGGGTTGATTTAGAGGCAATGATCCAACAAGAGGTCACAGCTTGTTGGTGTAGTGTGATGGCTGCTTGAACCGCCATGTTGCAGTTACAGAATAGCTTATTAATATATTTCTATTTCTCTTGCCAATATCATTTAAACCTAAAAACTCATGAAAGATAAGTTTGTTAAATAAGATTAACATTAGGAAAAAAGCATGTAATTTTATGTATTTCGTTTGCTATGGGCCTTCTCAGTAATGATACCAGATCATGGAGAAAAACCAACAGGCCTTTAGTTGAGGGAACCAGTGCGCGTCGCTGTCAGGGGGCTCAGTCCATCAAACATGTACACAATGTTGAAATAATCAACTTGACCTCTTTGGTTTCATGGGGGGGACCACTGGATCCATTGCCGGGGTGCTTTTCCCGCTGTCTGATCCTTATGTTAGTGGAAAGCCATGATTGATCTTTGTGCATTCTGAGTTTTCTGTAAGATTCTTTGTGGTTGGAGTCAAAGGTAAACTATCTTTGTTAAACACCTAAAATCGGTCAGCTTAAATTAACTTTAAAGAAAAAATCTACTGTGCATACAAACATAAAAACTTAGATACCTCCAGAGTTTTCCTCTTCACAGTACATAATGATTTCACTGAGTCTCTGGACATCAGTTACTTTTCATTACAAGAAATCTAACATGTCTACCAAACTGAAGGTTTTATTGTTATTATTCTTGCATCATTGTAAACATGATTTTTGTGAGCAACAGATTTGATTAAATCTGATATTAACAGAGTTTTGCAGAAATTATCTTTGAAGATGTTTTATATTAAAGGGAACAGTCAAGTTATTTGTGTGAACAGTGATATGTTTTCTAAGTTGTTGCACAATTACAAATTCAATTGTAAATACTTGTTCCCTTTTCATTTTAACAATCATTGTGTCCAAAATATGTTGACCTGGAACATTGTAGGAATGAAACTGGACACAACTGTCCTCATTTTTAGAACTGAAATACTACACAAGGTCAGAAAAATGAAGAAAAAAAACAGGCAGGGCTTGAAATCAGAAAATTAAAAAAACAATTCAAGAGAGAACGTTCAAACTCTAATAGAATCTGAAAAAATCACAAGAGTATGTGTTTGAAAGGTGGGGTTTCTGAAATCATGTACTGTGTTCAATATGTGAGGTTTAGGTCTATCACTGAAGCTCTATACTGAGTGGGCAGACAGAGGTGAAGATAGATTGATTTCCTTCCTATTAATTTAGATTCAGTGTTAATCTGTGCAAGCGGATGCAAGCGCCTTAGAATAAATGTAAAAGAAAGCATATGGTTGAGTGTCATCTTTTAATTTTACTGTTTGTGAATCGGCTCTTTGAATGCATACGTGTTCTGTTAGCCTTGAGTGCCACCTAGTGGAGCCTTGCTGCTCATGCATGAAAAATACAGAGGGTCAGATGAGGTTTTGCATTGCTTTTGATTTGGCTGTATCTCTTTACACACCCTGTTACCAGACTGCATATTTACTGTGATTTCTATTTTATCTCTGTCTGTTAGATGAATGATGTGCTGCTGTACACGTATCCTCAGCAGGATGGGAAATACCGGCTAAAAAATACCCTGCAGCTAACGGGGCTGAAGGTAAGAGACATATTAGAGATATTTGTTGCCCCATTAATCAGTCTTAATATCAAAAAGCTGAAGTTCAGTGTCCTTTAAAAGACAATGGATTCAAGCATAATTCAATGTAGGGTTGTGCAACTTTAATTTAAACAACCATTGCCTCCCAGAGCTATGATAATAAAGTAACTAAAATTGGAGGGTCACTGAAAAACATGGTTATTATTTTAAGTTTTACTCATCAAATGTATGTATTATCATTTTTATTTTATTTTTATTTTTCATTATTTATTTCACCATAGTGTTCCAGCTGTTAACATGTTAGGATTGTTTCATAACCATAAAAGCCTGTGATGCACAGATGTATAATCAGTGGATACTTTCCCCCAACAATCTCGCTATCAATCAATGGCATTCTAGTTTTTGCAATAACAGTGCAATAATTGAGGAATATTCTGAAGAATACAGCACCATGGTGTGGACAGGTTGACATATTTCACCATTGAGACACAGCTGCAAGACAAAATGTTCAGGGTTATAAAGTCAAAATTCAAGACTTAAAAAAAAAGTTTCATATTTTTCTCATAAACATATGGATTTTATACAGGTAAATTTAGAGTTAGATATTTGAGCAATTGAAGACTTTGTAATCTCAAAAAAAAAGTTTTTTTTTTTCCCTTAAATTTTTTTTTCTGCTTTCTACCTCTTAGACTGGTCCTGATACACCACTGTACTTATAAAAATGGATGATGTAACTTTGGATCATTTGAAAGACAATATTGATCAAAAAGCACAGTTCTCACACAAAGCATCTGTAGCTCCTTTGCAGAATTAAAATACAAGCATTTATAATTTGTGGATCTGTAGTTGAGTAGCATGTCTTTAAGTTGGTTTTGTTGTGGGCTTGATTCTCCAGCTCCGTCAGTGGCAGGACTAAACTGCTCCCACTGCTGTCGGTGACATGCAAATGTTGAATGTAAGGGTCCTGCAAGAAAATATGGACCTCATGACGAGGTTAACATGGAACCTCTTACTTTGCATGCCTGAAATTCCTCACAACGATCAAATAGGTTACAGTGATCCCCAATTATTCATTGAAATTAACAAACATAAATAAAACAACAATGCTTATACTAAAAGAAAACTATCTAGATGTCTCAAATTTAATTTTTACTTTCCACATTAATGCTGGCTTTGTCAACATCTGCTTTAAATGCACTGAGTAAAACTGATTTCCTCAGTGTGCATGCATGTTAACAATAACTCTGGGCTGGATGATTACTCTCTTAATGTCACCCAGTTTGTGATGCACTCCAGGTAAGTTACAAAAGACAGCCCACATCGGAGCACCCACACAATGCCAGGAACTTGTCTCAAAGTTTAAGAACCTGTGGGTAAAGAGTTTGAGATTTGGCCTCTTTCTGTCCAGTATTTGATTAAGCATGTCGTCAATTTCCCAGGTCAGCAAACCCTTCTTAGAAAGCGCCCAGAATGTCCTAAGGATTGAAGTGGCAGACATCTCCATCACTCTGTCTGCAAGGTAAGAGACGAACTGCTGTTGAAATGATGGATAATATATTCTGTATTGGTTGGGATAAAAATGTTCAGACCTGCAAATTCAAATGGGTATAAAGCACTTGTGCCGCAGCTGACATTTGTACTTGTGGTATCCAGAATTGATCTATGACTAGATTATACAAAGGTAACAGTATTTTTTTTATTTTGTGTGATTTGCAGTTCTTTTATTGAAAGAGAGGACTGGTTTTACACTCTGAGCCGCACCGTGACTGAACATGCCAGGGGATCTTCAGCATTCAAGGGCTGCTTAGGGGAGGTGAATAAATGATATTACCCACTCTTTTCCATCATGTGAGACTCAGTTAGAATGGCACTGATGTATAAATAATTCTTAGCTGTCAGTCTTCACTGTGAAATGTTCTTATTTATTATTTACTTATTTATTTAATATTCTGTTTATACTTGTTTGTTCCAGGCCAGAGATGGTCTGCGTCTGGCTCTTGGAGAAAAAGCACCCACTCTTGTTCCGGTCTCGCAGGTGATGATGTGCATGAACTGCACCTCAGACTTCAGCCTCACTCTGCGCAGACATCACTGCCACGGCTGTGGGAGAGTGAGTCATATAAAAATAAAACAGTGTGCTCTAAAATACTCTGATCCTTGTCTGACAGAATTGAACACATTCTGATCGTGTTTTTTCATGAATGTATCCACTGTGCCTCCATCTTTTGAAAGTACCTGATGTGAATTTATGTTGTCTGACACAGATTGTTTGTCGAAGCTGCTCCAGGAACAGATATCCACTGAAATACATGAATGATCGCATGGCCAAAGTGTGTGATCACTGTTACACTGAACTAAAGAAGAAAGGTGAGAAATTTAGGTGTTGATTCACATTTAACATGGAGGACTTTGATTGATTATAGAGTTAACATCAAATTTTAAAATATATATTCAGCTGCTAAAATCTGCATTTCTCTGTAAGTAACTTAAGTAACAAGATAAAGTCATGAACATAAAAGCAGACAGTAGTCCACATACATTAGCAAGTTAAAACAAGTTTGAATAAGAACAATGGGGCCTCAGAGCTGCTTTAAGTTAATATTTTACGGAAGAGCTGGGGTGTGAAGACACTGGCTCAAATGTTAATGAGTCTACTAAAGAAGGGTATATTGTAATACCTGCACATTGTGATTTGAGAAGGAAGATCTGTGTTTGTGTCATGATGATAAGTGTGTGCAGTAATTATGTGGTGTTTGACAGATATCAGAGGCTACGAGTAGTCTTCTCTTTATAGTCTCTCTCCTGTAGATGCTACTAATGGGGTTCAACTCACAGTTCCTCTTAGAACCTTGAGGAGCAGCATTTTTCGTCAGGCTAAAAAATGAGTATAGGATGATTGTCAGACTTAAGAGCCAGGAAAGCAAAGGTGGAAATACAAGTGGAAAACTTCAGATGAGAAAAAGAGTCATACTACTTTATGAGTAGCACCTAGAGCAGTTACCAAAGAACTCAGGATAAGAATAAGGATCATATAATATGTTCGAAACATGCCTTGCTTTGCCATGCAAAAGCAGCTATTTATTAGTCCTTTTCACAGCATTTTTACCACTGTGTTACATCACTTTTCCTTTTAACAACACTCTGTAAACATTTGGGAACTGAGGAGACCAATTTTTGAAGCTTTTCAGGTGGAATTCTTTCCCATTCTTGCCTGATGTACAGCTTAAGTTGTTCAACAGTCCGGGGTCTCCGTTGTTGTATTTTACGCTTCGTAATACACCACACATTTTCAATGGGGGACAGGTCTGGACTACAGGCAGGCCAGTCTAGTACCCGCACTCTTTTACTACGAAGCCATGCTGTTGTAACACGTGCAGAATGTGGCCTGGCGTTGTTTTGCTGAAATAAGCAGGGACGTCCATGAAAAAGACGTTGATTGGATGGCAACATATGTTGCTCCAAAACCTGTATGTACCTTTCAGCATTAATGGTGCCTTCACAAATGTGTAAGTTACCCATGCCTTGGGCACTAATACACCCCCATACCATCACAGATGCTGGCTTTAGAACTTTGCGCCTACAACAGTCCGGATGGTTCTTTTCCTCTTTGGTCCGGAGGACACGACGACCACAGTTTCCAAAAACAATTTGAAATGTGGACTGGTCAGACCACAGAACACTTTTCCACTTTGCATCAGTCCATCTTAGATGAGCTCGGGCCCAGCGAAGCCGGCGGCGTTTCTGGGTGTTGTTGATAATTGGCTTTGGCTTTGCATAGTAGAGTTTTAACTTGCACTTACAGATGTAGACGAACTGTAGTTACTGACAGTGGTTTTCTGAAGTGTTCCTGAGCCCATGTGGTGATATCCTTTACACAGTGATGCCGGTTTTTGATGCAGTACCGCCTGAGGGATCGAAGGTCACGGGCAGTCAATGTTGGTTTTCGGCCTTGCCGCTTACGTGCAGTAATTTCTCCAGATTCTCTGAACCTTTTGATGATATTACGGACCGTAGATGATGAAATCCCTAAATTCCTTCCAATAGCTCGTTGAGAAATGTTGTTCTTAAACTGTTGGACAATTTGCTCACGCATTTGTTCACAAAGTGGTGGCCCTCGCCCATCCTTGTTTGTGAATGACTGAGCATTTCAGGGAAGCTGCTTTTATACACAATCATGGCACCCACCTGTTCCCAATTAGCCTGTTCACCTGTGGGATGTTCCAAATAAGTGTTTGATGAACATTCCTCAACTTTCTCAGTCTTTTTTGCCACTTGTGCCAGCTTTTTTGAAACATGTTGCAGGCATCAAATTCCAAATGAGCTAATATTTGCAAGAAATAACACAGTTTAACATTTTGAACTTTAAGTATCTTGTCTTTGCTGTGTATTCAATTGAATATAACTTGAAAAGGATTTGCAAATCATTGTATTCTGTTTTTATTTACAATTTACACAATGTGCCGACTTCACTTGTTTTGGGTTTTGTACATCTGTAAATGATGTAAGAATAGGTTCATGTTAGAAATATGGTCCTACATTGACAGGAGCTTTCACAGAACATCTCAGAAAGAGAGAGTTCAGAGGTGGATCAAAGTTGCTTTTTTGTAAATGTAAAGCAAAATATAAGCCCTCTCAATAGTCTGCTTGATAAATAAGTCATGTACTAATACTTCTCCTCAGTTTGTGACGCATGTTGCGAAGAGGGTGGGAACCCTTGTTCAGAATGTTCAATGTTTTTTCGAGCATATTAAATATCTCTTTTTTTCTGTTGGCAAACAGCATGGTCGGCCTTCTTAAGAAGCCTGTTGAGTCCTAAGCTGTGATGTCTTCACCACAGCACACAGCAGCAAAGAAGATGGTACTTGTGAAAGGTCTTAAGCTTTCTTAGGAAGTAAAGCCAACTCAGACCCTTGTAAACAAAGGACATGTTGGTGGACAATAATTAGTCATTGGTGGTGCAGTCTCATAGTGAAGTTGGTTGGTAAACAGAAGGTTGCAGGTTCAAGCCCAGCTCCAGCTGGCACATGGCAATGTGTCCTTAGGCAAGCACTTAACCCCAAGTTGCTCCCACTGCTGCATCAGTGGCGCACAAAAAAGGGCATGAAACTGTAAGCTGATACTGACTGATGACTGACACAGAAACTCAACCATCAGTGAGTGAATGTGCGCATGAATAGGTAGGTGTGACTTGTGATGTAAGGCTGCCTTGAGTTGTCAGAAGACTAGAAAAGCACTGTATAAGCTCAAGTTCAACTACAATTTACTATTCCAGTTGGTCTTCAACTTGTATGCCCAGACAACTTTAGGACAACTTGAAATCTGCTTCAGTCCCACTGATGCAAACTGTTAAAGGAGATATCCATCAAAAGCTTCCTTGTTTCTCACCTGTTGAACTACAATGACTGCCATACTGCTCAGCACACATCCTCGGTATACTCTACATATTGCTTTGTCATGTGGATATGTTTTAAGATGATATGAAAGTGAATTTTATGGGAAGTTTGAGGTCCAGGTGGTGAGGACAAAAGGTGAGAGAACAGTTGCAAAGTTAAGTTGTTAGTGCAATGGACTGAAAGTCATTAAGGGTTTTCAGGATACCCTTTCTTTAAATAAAGGAATTGGGCATGATGTCTTCCATAACTCAGAACTTATCAGTTGTTGGCTCAGCTGCACAGGTCTTTGGCATCCAAGGAATAACGAACACCAGGTCCTGCAGCATTTCCCAGGCAAAGTCGTTCAGCTCACCTGATCAGTTTTGATGCAAAGTCTAATGTTATTGGTAGGTGGGGTGGAAAAGTCTCATCAGAGATGATAGAGAGAGATGAGGCTGTGTTGGAGCTGGTGCAGGAGCTGGTGGTGGGCTGCGAGGGGTGCAAGGGTGTCCCAAGGTCAGAGCTCACATGGACAGCTGGATGTCTCGTGGAGAGCCAAATCAGTTAAACAACTGATTCAGCTCATCAGTCCACTGAAAACTCCCCTCAGCAGCTGCTCCTCCTTTCCTCTGAAGGGAAAGGAGAAAGGATCTCTTTCATCCCTTTAATACATCCTTCATAGTTTATTTTCAGCTTCTCCTCTAGTTTCTGTCTTCAGATCCTTTACCCCCACCCCCTTATTTGTTTTTAGTTTTCTTTGTACTCATTGAAGTCCCTCTATGTCACCTGATATGAAGGCCCTCTGAGCAACCAGGGCGTTCGTAATCCAAGGCTTGTTATTTGGATAACTGTTCATCTGTCTGCCAGTCAGTCCAAATTTCCAAACAGACTTTCTAAATAAGACATTTAAATTTGTAAGACAAAAAGTTGGAAGTACATGTTCAATGCCATTTGTTACTCATACTCATTTGTACTCACTTTACAATACAAACTCAAAGTGGTTCAAGAGAAGCAGCCGGTGCCTGCTCTAATGCCCTGTTTCACTAAGTGAAGTTGTAATGCTTTCTGTCTGACGCCGTCCTCTGCTGTGGTCTTACTATGTTTCTATAGGAGGTGATGTGTCCTCTCTGTCGGGTAAAGGCAGCCCTCGCCCTAACCGCTCCAGTCGTCCTCTCTCTGCTGTCTTTCAAAACATTCATCCTCCAAACATCTGGAGACATCGAAAAGGCACAGCCACCTTCACCCAGGTACATAACACCTCCCAAATGTACTTGTTTGTTTTTTCCTCAGAGACAGCTGTGCGCTCTTGCTGATGTTGATAACACCTATCTTATGAAAGTAACACCATAAGTTGTTTCCTGCTTGTTTAGGTGACCGTGTCAGAGGAGGGCTCCATCAGCGGCAGCCTGCAGTGCAGCAAGAGGAGCAAGAGGAGCTGGAAGAGACTGTGGTTCCTCCTAAAAGACAAGGTGCTTTACACCTACAGAGCGCAAGAGGTGAGGGGAAACATGTACTCCCCTTTAACCTAAACATCTCACATTGACAGACAGCAAGGTCTAAAACCATCACCATTTTAAATAAAAGTAAAAGCAATGAAAGATCAACAGCTACATCGCTGTCTTTTTGATCCATCTCTGTTTCTCTGATGGATTCCTCTGCCTGCAGGAGAAAGTAGCATCTGAGAGTTTACCTTTGCTGGGATTCACCGTGAAGCTCCCGGACAGACATGAGGGAGAGGAGGAGGCCAACATCTTTCAGCTTTACCACAAAAACACTCTGTACTACACCTTTAAAGCCTCCGACAACTACACAGCCCAGAGGTGAGACAAACAGATATCTGAAGCCAATTTTCTAGTGTTTGGAGAGACTGACAGTTGAAAACTTGTGTTATCACATCACATAGAGACGGAGGGTTGATGTTTGACTCAATGCTAAAAGTTAGGGACTTGAAACAAGAACCACCCCTTGGAGGTTATATGCCTCTACCTAGTACAGCTTGTCAGTAGGAGTGTGTGGTAAAAGACAAACGTATAGACATTTCAGGGGGCATTGTCATTGAGAAGGTACGTGTCCTAAGAGGCTTCTATATGATACAATGGTACCGTACGACACACAGGGACCCAGTGACTGTTGAACCAATCAAATATAAATGTTGGTTTAAGATAAAGTGTATAATAAACATTCAATACTGTCTATTTGTTGACAAGATATTTTGGAATAAAACCCGAACCTTTCCTCCAAACTGTATTCAGCTCTTTCTTGAGAGAGTCAACCTTTATTTTAAGTTTGAGGACAATCTCTCAAAGGGTTCTTGAAATATTGCGTTCATTAGAATTGCCCAGACAGACAGACAAACAACCTGAAAACTCTTTTTTTCTACTTTTTTCTGCAGTTTTAAGGACCCATTGAAGTATCAGAGCAGTAAGGCCAAAACAACACATTCCCAAAGCCTGCTTTTAAAAAATGAAGGGGAAAATGTTGTGCTTTTGAAAAAAAAAAACACTTTGAATGGTCCTATCTGGCAAATATCTTTGATTCTTTTAATTGGTTTGATGTTCAAAAAACATCTCACAGGCATACAGGCTGACCAGTACTAAATTATGAAAACCTATCAGTGCTTAGAGAACACAAACCTCAACCAAGGCATTGCCGACACTGTTAGACAAGTCAGTTATGAAAGCTGCCAAATTGGTGTACAACTACTATTTAAAAAAAAAATCTTGACAAAAAATTCTGGATCCCAATCCAAATTCTACCATGCAGTGTAGATTGATCAGGCCAATTCAATGCCTGTAATCAAACAGATCCATCCTGCCAAGCTCCAGTCTGCAATAATGTGTGAACGGCCCAAAGTGGCAGAGGAGTCCTTTGAAAGAGACTTGAAGTTACAAGTGCGACAGCAGCAGGGTGTGGCTGTTTGTACAGGGATTAGTAGCACAGATACTAAGAGCTTCAGTAGCAGTTTTGTCAGTTCTGCATCACATCTCTTTTATAAATGAAAAACCAACAACAAACACTACAGACTTCTCAGTAGAAAGGATATTTTCACTCCACTTCCAGCATGTTTTTGTGAGAGTATGTTTTTACAAAGTTACTCACATTTTGTCCTTTACACTGCAGCAGTGTAAGGGACGCCTATTACATGATCTGATTTGCCCATAATGAAGGTGTTTGACAAAAGGATTGTCCAGTCACATACCAGATATACTACTGAAAGAGTTAACCCATTGTACTTACTCTCTGATGTACTTCACTTTGGACAAAAGCAAAAGTGTCTGCTAAATGACATTGTAACATTGTAGCATTCCTACATTCCCAAACACTTTCTATGGGCTCTTTCCAAGGTCCATCAGGTGTGTCAGGTTATTCCAAATTCAGATTGCGTGTCTCATTACTAATAATCACAGGAAATTCCATCAAAATCCCCGAGAACTTTGTGACTTATTTTGCTCACAGTCAAATCAACAGACGCCATCAAAAACATATACCTAATTGGAAGAGGTGACAAAGAGCTTTAAGGATCCTTCTGACAGAAAAAATATCTTATTTTTACAAGTAACCTCCATAATCATGACAACTCATCCTAAGATTTGCACATGGATCAACTTTTGAGTTTGAAGTTCCTGTACTGGGCTTAATTTATTGAAGCACCATTAGAGGTTGTCTTTTCCTGTTGGAGAAAATCTGGCTTTTTATTCAAGTGGTACACTTTAAAACTACCTTGGCAAACAATGTTACTAAGTTTTATGTCAGCAAAAAACAGCTGACGGGGCGCAGAAGAAAAAAAGAACTCTTTCAGCACCACTGCAGATCACATTATTTTAGTACTAATTTGCATCTTTTTCTTGTACAGATGGGTGAACGCGATGGAGGAAGCCACAGTTTTATAGTATAAGGTGTTCTGGACTGTTAGCTGCAAATAGAAGTCTGATGTCTATCCTCATCTGCAAATCAACTGTGAAACCAAAATGGGACAATTATCTGACAATGTCTGCAGTGTTCAAAGCTTCCTGGATGGACTGAAATAAAAGAAGACCTGATGTTCTTTGAGAGGGGACATGATCACCTACTTTGTTACCCTCCTGTGTCCCCCACCTGCTCCTGCAGCAGGTGTAATGCTGAGAAGTGTTGGCCCAGATACCTGCCAGAGTGCGACGATTCGGGATGTGACCTGTATTTCCTCCCAGAAGCTGATTACAGACATTCTTGTGGGTTGAGGGAAAGATTCATGGAAAGACAAAGGTGCCCTGTGGTTTGACTCATTTTTGCACGTAAATATCTCAAAACATGTAACAAATTATAGCAACAACATAGTTTGAGTAAATGTACTGTTGCTGCCTGGAAGAATACAGAAATCAGAGTGGTTTGATTAATAAAGTTGTGATGACTTTATATATCTGTATCTTTTTCCACTGGATCAGATGGACCTGTGATTTATTTTTCAAAGCACATCATATCTTAGAAAAACAAAACAGTATGTATAGAAATGTGTGTAATGTATGCTTGGCAATGATCCGTGAGGAGAAAGTCCGGCCAGTAAACAAAGACTTGATCTACTATTTCAGAGGTATTAAAAAGGAACAAAATAAATATATATACATAACTTCAACTTAATCTCAGATATCACTATTGATACTTGACCTGTATTACTTAAGTGCCCTTTTATTGGGAGGGATGTTGCCAATTATATTTACTGTTAAAAATATAAGCAAAAGAATGTAAAGTTTGTTTTTTTAACAACTCACCATCCAGGACAGTGTGGAATGGTCCTGAATTTTTCTATGTACTGTACTTGATGAAGTGTCTAAACAACATTGTTTTAAATTAAAAGAAAGGCTATAACAATGGAAACAGTATGTCTTGTTTGTACCCTCCTGCTGTCCTCTAGTGGCCTAAACAGTGAACTCTGTTCAAACTGACATTGACTTTCTGTCACAGCGTCCGTGCAAATGGAGCTCTGTAAATACATTAAAGCTACAAACATTTTCCTCCATGCTTCCCAATAGTTTCGACTCCAGCTGAACAGCCTATTTATGAGCAGGTCTAGTCTGTTCTGACGTGTCGCCCATGTGTGGTCTGTTTTCATGAATCGCCAAGCTGGCTGTGTGGCAGCTATCTCTCACTGCTGCTATGGATACTGAGTGACACACAGGCCAGTCAGCGTGCAGTGCGGCCAAAGAGAGGCCAGGCTTGTTCTGCTTCTCATCTGCCCCCTCCTGAGGATTCTTGACCCAGAATATTTTCAGGCAGAAAGTTTGCTTTCTGGGACTGCATAAAAGTTGCTCCTACCTCGTCCTATATAGAGGAGGCATCATTCATCACTCTGCTCTCCCTCTCTAGCCCCATTTCTGTTCCTCTCCTCTCACTGCAACCTCCCCATTTTTAAGTTCTCAGATCTTTGCAGTGTGGTCTCGCTGTCCTTGATTTTGACTATGCTATGATATCCTTATCTTTGAATCCTTCTGCCGGGAAAACTTATTTTATATAGCTGTTGGTTGGTGCACTTTGAAATTTCTGCATGAAAAATGAACCTGATTCAATCTCATTTTAGGGCTGGGTAATATAGATCAATAATCATATCTAAACGTTTTTTAATTGAACAGAGATAAATGCTCCAAAAACAATTTTCTATAAGAAATAAACATTTCTCACAATACTAGAATTTTAGACCTTAAAGGTGCCACAATTTGAAAAACACACTA
Source organism: Scarus forsteni (assembly GCA_036419115.1). Lineage (NCBI taxonomy): Eukaryota > Metazoa > Chordata > Actinopteri > Labriformes > Labridae > Scarus > Scarus forsteni. Next base: position 28,044,827 of record JAZDUH010000152.1, read on the forward strand.
TTAGTTTAAATACAAAAATCTGTGGCCATGACCTATTTGCAAGTCCCACCCTCAACATAAAAAAACTTCCTTCCTTTTTGCTGCATGCTTCACCTCCCAGAAACCGTTTGAAAAATGTCCCATAATGGTGTCACTGGAGGATATGCTGATCGCCCCAGATTACTTTCATGTTTAAAATTTGGCTGCAAAACATATCTAAATGTTTGGGTTCAGGAAAAGGCTCTCCAAATCATAACATCTGCTGATCAGTTCAAAATCTTGTCTCATATCGACCTTACAGTGAGACATTATTTTAAAACCCACCTCTTGTCTGGTATCCTCATCCATGTACTGTACCACTTTACTCATGTTAGCACAACCCACAGTTGAGAAACTTGGGGGGTGGGGTGAGAAACTTCTATGCAGTTAAAGTGGCACATCAAAACAGAACAGTGTGAGAAAGGCTGTGAGTCAAAAATATTACTCTAAATGTGGTGCCTGTATCCAGCAGCTGTGTTTGCAAAGCATATGACCTTCTGTCTCGATTTGAGTCTGGTCTGTGGCTTCTTTTTTGCATTTCATCTCCCATTCTTTCCTCACTTTACAAGTCTTACCACTTTCCCATCCCCTTAATTGAAGGCATTGAATTCCCCTCAAATAATTTTCAACTAAATGAAATAAAATTTTCCTGGTGGCATATGTGTATCATATTTGGACAAATGTACAACTTTACCTTAAACTTTAGTCAAAATTTTTAAGAGAAAAAGTGCACAGACCTTGGCAGTTCCACCCAATTTTTCAAAAGATGACACTTTATCGTGTCTGTTGTAAGTTAGCCTGCATTTTTTTTTATCTATTAACAACAATGAAATATTCAGTACTGGTTGTAATGGATTTCTATCATTAGGACCATGGCTTTAAACTGTTATCAATATTTCAATTCATACCAAAGTTTATGGTTCTGATATTGTGACAACCGTTTCTTATTTCTTTAAAGCAACTTTGCACAAACTACTGCATCCATGCAGCACAGTTTGAAGCCCCAAAAATTGTCTAGGGCCCACAGAAACCTCCATACATCCATAAGATTCAACACTTAATTTTTTATCAGTATTTTCTTCCATGATATTCTGCTTTTTGAAATATATTGTGTCTCCAAGAACTCTGCCTTGGAGGCCTTAATGGTTCAAAGGACACTGGTAGTATAATAATCCAACACTTCTTTATCTCTGTTTATACAAAAAATAAATGACAAAAAATGCCCTGTCAGTTAAATCTTCTGGCTATATTTTAATAGAATTGGGACTTGAAAACAAGTTGTGTTTTGTCTGCTTGTTTTATGAATGACAGCTGCAGTACCTTTGGCAAAGCGGGGACGACACCCCTCCATTACAGGAAACAGCACTTTACAGACAGGCATTTTAAAATATATGTATCACCATTCAGCGAAAAAATAAATAAATAAATAAAAAGGAATATAATTTTTGGTCCATATCTACCAACCCTGGCATGAGGGTAACCAATGTAGCATTTGCTGTGTGTGCTTAATTTTAGTTCAAATGCATCACACATAATATCAATAGTTGTATTTTAATCTATAAAAATAATATTCATGACAAAACCTAAATAAACTACATAAAAATTTGGACTTAACTTTTCAAATAGATAATCACCTGTTCAATAAGCATACCACTGTTAATAGTTATCACTGTTTTGGCCTAACATCTACTTTTGTCATTTTTATATCTGTTTATTCAAAATTACAATTGCCAATGGCCAGATGAAGTCAGGGGCAACATACAACATTATCTTTGCATAAATGTTAACATATATAATATTTCATTATCGACTTAGTCTCACCCTATCTTATTTCATAACTGAATATGTCATCTAAAGTCAAAATATTGCCCAGCCTGATACATTTCAAACCTGAATGATGGAAGAATGTGTTAAAAAATCATTTAAGCCTAAACTGAGACATGCTGTCTGACTTCTTTATAAAAACATAACCTTTGTTTCTTATAGACAAACTTCTGCTTATGTTAAACACATTTCACACCAAAGCAGCAGAAATAAGAATCATTTAAGCTTGTAGATGAGTGAACAGTAAAAAACTGCAATGAACAGCAATGAATCTCCTTCTGTGACTGTAAAATATTTAACTGATCAAAGCTAGCTGTTTCCAGATGGTGAGAAAGGTTTTTCTTTGTCGCGGTGCAGCAGCAGTGTCATAATCCAAGCTTACGTCCATATTGCTGCAGGCAGGAGAGCTGTAGAGAGGACCAGATAATCAATCATAAACACACGGCCTACTCAATTAGGCTGGACGCTTTCAGCTCTGTCATATGTGCTCTGCCTCAGGGATCATTGAAAACCCGGTACCAGATAAGCAGAAATATTTCTCTGCATCTGAGGCATCTCTCTTCTGCCCACACAGCTATAAAAAAAAAGTTGCAAAAAACTTTTAATGAGAAACTTTCCATCCCTTTTCACTTTGAGTCTGAAAAGGCAGAGCAGTATTTTTGTTCATGTCGTGAGTTACAACAGCATGCCTTCTCATCTCAGTTGTGTGGGCAGCAGATCCTCAAGAGGAAAAATAAGATTTTTATTACATAATAGGTGCAAATTTAGATGAAAACACGAAGAATTAGGACATATAGGAGAAAAGCTGTGTCTTTTTGACATTGGCTTGACATTTCTGTGTTAGCACCTTGTCTTGTGTTTCTCGATGGGGAGAGGGAGAGGAAAAAGAAATGAAGAGGGCTGGAAGAAAAGAGAGAGATGTACTCACATGTCCCACTTTACAAACTCTTTGCAGCCCACACTGCCATGTCAATGTTACACCTATTCCACCTCGCCTTAGCTTTAAATAGCTCCCTCTGTCTCATCTGGACAGAGAGAAACACACAACCTTCAGCACACTCCGCACCTCTGGCTGAACATTTATTATCCCTGTTTCCTAAACATGAAGGCCATATCATGCTTTTCATTCCTTTGTGACCATTCTGTCACCGACAGCCCTAAGCAGAGCAAGTATTATAAACACATGTCAGCGTGGTCAGCAGCTGTCACTGAGGTCTATTTAATCTGCCTTCAGCCTTAACTACAACAGTAATGGTCAGTTTTTCTCATTATTTTTGTAATTTAGATATAGTGAATATTTTTCATAAAAAATGGCGACCATGTCTGGGGGAAATTGAAAAGATTAAATCCGCTCTAATAGTATGACTTTCTGGTAAATATAAAGCTAACTACTGCTGATAATAAGTTTGTTGCCAACAAAAGCTCTTCAAACTAATTTGTTTAGTTCACTGTGAATATCTTAAAAAACAAAAACAACATTCACAATATAAGGTTTAAAGTATTCAGCAGGTTTAAATAGTCCTTATTGAGCTGCTATCAAACTACATTTTTGCTGTTTGACTTGAAGCAGCAACCACATCTACAACGTATAACGTTATGCTATAACCTCATCATTGAGAATTTCCTCTAAATTTAATACCTGATCAAGTCAGTGTCAATGGCTGAGGCTATCATAAATCACTGAATATTTAAAAATGATCAGAAATGATTGCAGCAAGGGCCCAGTCATATTTTTTGCCATGGGATATCATTAAAGCAAAAAAAAATGTCTTTGTATGTTTCCACATGAAGGTTATACTTTTACCTGAAACTTTGTTTTCAAATGAATGTTATACTTTAACTCTTCACTTTGTTTTCACATGAAGGTTAAACATGAAGGTGGTCCATTTTTATGGATATAGAGTTTATCATCTCCGAAACCCAGGTTGTGCTGGTTCAGGGAGAACTTACTTGTGCGCTATACATCCTGCTGTATGACACTGAAAAAAGGAGAGAGGATACAATTGTACAAAACTGTGTCACAAGTGTTCTGTTCCCATTAGCTCTGGAGAAAGTGTCCAGGACTGAACTAGAGAAGTAATCTAAGTCTGTAAGCTGTCTAGAACCAATTATAGTAAACACATAACAAGATATTGTGAAGAAGATATTGTTAATGGTTTTAGATATCTAAAACAACTAAACTAAAGCAACAATGCTTCTGAAAACACAGTAACACTTTTCAGGGCAATATCAGATTATTGTAAATATTGAAATTAATTGTTAATCTTGTTTGAAAGTGTTCATCATGGACCTGATCTTCAGTATTTATCTGAATAGCTAATCTAAAATCCCATAGGCTATACTCCAGCCTTAGGAACCAGAAGTGCCTGTATGCTAACTCACCTCTGCATCTTTGGACTAATTCCAGCTTCACTTCATCATATCACAGCAAGTTAGCTTAGCCTAGCAAAAAGATTGGAGACCTAGCAGCAAAGCTAGCTGAGCTCTTTTAAATTTACAGCAAAAGCTTCCCACTTAGACTTATAAAATTCATGTGAACTTGCAGTAACAATTTATTTTGAACTGATCATTTGTGATGGAGGTTATATGTGTGTCAGATAGCTGGCTGGGAGCACTTGTTAAATAACTTGCAAACACAGATATCCTAGAACTGTTCTCAAGTTGGCCACGTTCAAATAGTCTATGAGTCCTTTACTGTTTCCCACTTCTAGCCTCCCCAGTTTACTTTTTTTTTCACTGTCCTGTTGGTCAAATAGAAAGCACAAATTCCTCAAAACATATCTTAAAAATAGAAATGGAACACAATTTTCCTCTGACTATCCTTGGGTGGTACTGGCCCATGAAGAGTCATATGATTTCCATTGGCTGTATCCTTTCAAAGAAAATATGCCAACTCCATGCATCAGGAGTTCCTATGAGGAGCTACAGCTTGTTTTCTGTCAGCTTCACTGTCCATTTTAATGTTATCTACACTTGCCCAAGGTATACCAGACAGAGTATGTCTGGTTGTTTTTTTTCTGGAGGAGGAAAAGACGTGTAGGGGTTCCTCAGTCTTTGTATGAGCATCTGACTGCTTTAGAGGGGATCGGCTGGGCAATGAGGTCTTTAAAGCACACACCTATTCTCCATGTAGACTCTGAGAGTCTGCTGTGAGTCAGAAACTGCTGTTATGTAAGACCTCTGAGAAAAGAGGGACACACAGACACACCTGTAAGCTTTAAGTCGACCTTTTACTTCAGGAAATGGAAACTATGTCTAACTGGATTTTTAGGCTAGAAACTATAAATATGTTTTATTAACACTGATGATCAACAAAACTTTTTAAGAGGAAATAAAATATGTGACCTTTAATTCATGACCCATTCGGCAGAAATTTAGTCATGTTTCTTTATTTAGGTATTCTGTTTAACCAATATTTCTTCTGTGTTATTTAAAAACCGAATAGCTGTCTTGGCACGTTTGCAAACACATGGTGCTTTTGGATGTCTGAAAATGTGCAAGTGTGCAAACGCTTGGCACGAAATAAATTAAGGCAGTAGATCATTTTGGATTCATTTTGGAGAAAGAAAAGATCATTCTGCTGCAACAGAGCCAGATCTGCCACCTCCTCACCAGAAAAACCTACCTCAGTCCGTGAAGCAACCCCCACAGGATACAGCACAAGCCAAGTGACGTCCTTCCCTGCCACACAAGCGCTGATTAATACCCACATAACCTACAAGACTGCAACATAGTAATCTGAAGCACATAAGGCAGCATGCATATCTTCATGTGAAGTTGTAATCCCTTTAGCCAGTCAATTCTCCCGTGTTATAAAAATTGCATTGTACAAATAAAAGTGGGTTGACTGATTGATTGATTGATTGATAATGACAAAGAGTATAATATGAGTAGGGCTGTCTCTTTTGTGCATTAATTAGATTAATTAATTACAGCGCAAATTAATGCGTTAAAAAAATTAATCGCAAGACTAATCATAGCACACAAACATTTTGATATTGGCCAGCTGAAGGGCCCGTACATGGCAGTGGCACGTCACTTTGCACATACGTCTCTAGTCAAACCAAACGAAGCCCAGGTGACAACAGGAATGGCATATTTAAGACTTAGTCTTATTTTATTTTTGAATTTATTGATCTATATTTACTGAACTCTTTAATAATGCATCAGGCCTAATTGTTTTGCTGGATGTCCTCGGCCTTTTTCTTATTTTGAATTTGATTTATGAACCACACTTAAAGTGTAATTTGAGTTGCCTGATTGAGCTTAGACCTTTCTGGACAAGTTGCCCTGACTTTGGTTTTATTTAGTCACCAATAAAAATGTGGATTTACAAATCTTCACTTCTAAGTGCATTCATTTGATTAGTCCTGCACTACAATTTTATAATATCCTAGAATTCAAATTCTTTATTTGGGTACTTTAAGCAGATATGCAATTAATTAGATTAATTAATTATAAATCCAGCAATTAATTAGATAGCAGCATAAGTTGCTGGTCTTAAAACTGTGATGCTTGCAAACATTCAAGTGTTTTAAGCTGAATTTCAACCTTTTTTTGTAAAAAAGTTGGTCAAAAATGCCTGTTTTTGAGCTGTGATGAAAGAGGATAGAAACTTTTCCCCTTATCTCATTTAACAGTGAAAATAATCATTGGGCAATGATTCTGTCTATCATTAGCCTCGTTGCAGCCCTAGACATAATGGGACAGAGCCTTATTGTTTGGCTGCAATAAGTAATGTGACAACCAACCCATGAGACAACCAACCCCAGTTTCCCCTACTCAAGGGCATCCAGTGCAACAATGCAGATCTTTATATTAAGTTAACGGCTACCTTGTCATTGACATTTTTGTTGACCAGGACATGTGTTACAGGTATACTCAGAAGTAAAAAAAAATAATGGGAGGATTGAATAAAAAGTGCTTAGAGTATATCTGAGCCCAATGAGCTAATTGGAAAATACGTCAAAATAACCGACAGCCAGGACCTTTCTTTAAAATAGGGCAACTTGGTTTTTGTGTCCACTGGGACTGTCGTGTGTATGTGTGATTGTGTGTGTGTATGTGAGTGTGTAGCAAGTGAACGTCAGAGTTGCCGAGAAAGCCCCAGTGAGCGCGCGCCTCACTTCCTCAATCGACGGAATCACAGAGCGAAAAAACAGAGGAAGAAAAAGAGCAACTTTCATCATCGAGCTGCGGTGAAAAGGGGCCACGCCGCCTTTTACGGGACGAGGTAAGGCTGCTTTTTTCTTACTTTAATAGCTCGGCGGGGTTGTCTTCGCGTTTGGAGCAGGTTTTAAGGGACTAAAAGACCAAAAACTCAACTCATGCCTCCTCTCTGCCTCTCGTTTCTTCTGTCACCCACGGTAACGAGCCAACCGTAACCGTTGGCGTTAAGGTTGTTTTTTTCACTGACCGATTGGTGCCGTGGAACAGTTTCAGGGGGTTAAATCACCATGTCCACGCCTTTTCTGAGGACTTTAACACAGCAATTCGACGTCGCAAAGCACGGTTCAGAGTCAAATAGTAACCTCGACAACTTTGATCGAAGTTTGTCTCTTTGTAGTGGTATTTCAGCGTACGGTATCTTTGACCTGTTTGGACTCTTACGGCTCTAAAGGGGTCTACAGTTGAGGGAAACTTACCTGGGTGGGTGGTCTGTCTATCATGATGAGGTGAGGCGTGACTGCTCGACCTGCACTGTTTACCACCTTTAGCTGTCAAAACGCGTGACCCTTTCGCAATGCACCTTAAACAGCCACTAAGGCACAATAAATGATACTAAAGGCTTAGCATGGCTGTGGTGGCATAATGGAATCCGGTCCAGGTCACAGATCAGCACGGGTCACAGACTGAGAGCGAATACCGGGTGGTGAGGAGGAATGTGGGCAAGTCTGGACAGCAAAGCGAGAGGACTGCTGTTTTAGATAAACCGCCATATTTATTCGCCATACAGGGAGCCTGAGTGTAATCTGGCATCTCAATTTAGCCGACTGACACTAAACCACATCCTTTTGAGAAAGAAATGTTGTCACAGAGGTGTGTAACTCGGTTTGCATTGTAAATCAGGGTGAACATCCCACCCTGTACTTGGTAACTTGCAGGGTCTGATGTCAAACAGTCCAGGGTTTGAACATTACATACAAGATTCAATGCAGTCTTAACGACTGATGCTTCTTCACCACAAGTGTATGCATTCAGAGAGCCACAAGAGAGGACATGTTTTCATCATGGTTAAGAAAGCTGTGATTCACTACATAGAAGGCTTGTTTGTGTCTACATTTTTAACTTTAGGGTTTCCTCACACATAGATGACAGGCTACCTACCTAGGCAACACAGGTGTATTTACTCCCCAGTTGTGTATTTTCCTTGTTTCTTTAAAAAAAATCCGAGTATAATCCCCATCAAATGTTGCAAAATAGCTGAAACTGCCATAATTTATGTCTGTCATTGGCTAGATCCATGTTGCAAAGCTTCAAGCAGGTAGGATTGTTCTGGTCAGAAAATGATTCGAGCATTCAGCATCCTCTAAGGAGAAAGGGTGTTTTCTATGGGTGTGGTGTAGCTGTGTGGAAAGATAGAAACCACAGTGAACCTGCCTCAGAACACCTTACAAATTCTCTTTCAAAATGTTCTTTCCTCTCCAAACACTGTGTATGAGTTGTTGCCCAGTTAGACTGGTAAAATACAGCGCACAGATATGTGAAACAGTCTGGTGTGATCAACATGATTAATCAACATCCATGTGTGTGAGAGACAGTCACTCATGCTGCTTTTTTGGGTTTTGTATTGGCGAGACTCTGGGGTTAGATAAGTGTCCTGATGTTGGAGTAATGAGATGATGGAACAGGTCCGGAAATCAGCACCAGCCAACATTGCGTGTTTTGTATGATGGCTGGTGAATTTGCTCAACTCAACACCCACTGTGACAGGCTAAAAGAAGTAATACATAGGAGGGATTTGCAGTAGAAAGATACACAAGTTCAGTGTGGAATTCCAAACAGCGCAAAACTAAACTCACATTGTCCAGCATAATCCATTATGACTGTGATGCCTCTACTTCTGTACTGTATGTTCATACATTTTTGATAATCTTGGTTTCCATTATGTTGAAGATAAATCTCTCTTTGAGGTTATTGTGTCATAGTCTCCAACCAGCCTTAAAATATTGAATGAAAATACCCAAATCTAAACATTTTTTTTGTGTTTGAACCATACAAAGCAAATTTCATACTTTTCTGGGATAGTTTAAACATTTCTAAACAAAAAAAAAACATTTTATGCCATGATTAACAACATTATATGAAATAACATCATGGTGCGAATTAAAGAGACTGTGAGAAGTTTCTAAGTAATTACAAAAAAGTCTCACTTTTAGATGTATGCCTGATCGAAATACACACTTTAAGATGAGTTTTATAGCATCAAAATAGGTTATCTGTAAATGCTATTCCTTAGCCTTCTGGTCGGGTCGGACCGAGCTGGACTGGCCTGGATACTCAACTTCGGGAACAGGCCAATTAAAACTAGAACAAATTTATATTATTCGGACATGTCTTATAGCATCGGGCTGTAAGTAGCGATATATAGCCGGCTAAATTGCTTGTTGACACACATCAAAAACTACTGCTACATAACTAGAAAAAGATACAGGAGCTTCAGTCATGCCTTTGGTGTGTTCAAGTTGTAGGCAGAAGTAGGAATTTCTGGGTTCCGAATAGGAAACTGCAACTGGAACGTCCCCCGAAGTCAGAATTTCCTACTGGGAACTCGCCAACCCCGAGTTGACAATGGAAGATGGATGCCCCCAGTGTGAACAGTTATTTAGCTCCTGTAATAATCAATTTATTTGCACTTCTGACTGGGGTGTGTCGCTCTAGATCAGCTATATACATAGTATTGCTAGACTTATATTGACAAAAATGCTGCCATAGTGATAATCACATTCTTCATACAATAACGCAGGGCGTGCTAACAACAGCTAACAATAGCCTGGTAGATCAGCATGTTTTTTTCCGACTTCAACTGGAACGTCAATAAATGGGAGATGATGTCACTCCCATTTCCGAGGTTACTGGAACGCAGCATTACAACAGTCGGCGCGCGTGCTCATGGGTAGCAGAGTCTTTATGTCGCCGGTAATAGATTCTCCTCATTGCACCTTTTAAAATAAAGAAAACTGCAAACTTGTCTGACCGATTTTTATAATCCCTCAGCCACAAGACAGGTCAGCAGAGACATTGATTCCTAAATAAACATAACTTGTGGAACACTTGAAGTACAATAAAAACAATACATAAGAGTTAATTGACAAGCTGGGCTATGAAAAGAAACAAAACTCCTCTGTCAAAACATCTGCAGCCAGATGCTTCAGCCTCCAAATCATTTAACCTCCTCTTAAAAGTGTCCAGTGAAATCAGCTCATTGAGTTTCAGTCCTTTTTGAAGCTCATTCCAAGCAAAGAGAGCAGCACATTTAAGGCTTTTTCCTGCTTAGTTTGGACCTTAGGAATAGGCAACAAGAGGAGATCCTGGGACAGTCGAATATAAGACCCTGGACTCCTTTGACAGATGAAGGATGGAAGGAATGGTGGCTGCAGACCTAAAATTACCTAGTAAATAAGAAGATGCCAGTGCTTAAGTCTATGTGACAGAGACAACTTTCCTACATGTGCATACAACAAGCAACAATGAGTAAAGGATTTAAAGTTAATGATGAACCTCAGAGCTCCATGACACACAGTATCTCAAGTATTTCAGCTTTGAGAGGAGGCATGCATGCTCTAAACATCACCATAATCAGGCACAGACAGAAACGTGGCAGCAACAACTTTCTTCTGGATTCAAAAGAAAGGCAAAATTTAATCCTTAAGTAAAAACCCAGTCTTAATTTTGACCACTTAACCAGCTGTTGTGTAAGTGAGGTAAAAGAGAGACTCATCTGTTAAATTGCCAAAGTATATTTTGCTACCTTCAGAGGTGCAAATAGAGGGCAAGGTCAAAGACTTGGATCTAAGACAAAAACAGCGCTACTTTTGTCTGGTTGTAAATTTTTCTGAACAGTGGTAAAAGCATGTTGTAACTGGGAGAGTGTTTGATCTTGTGTGGGTACTATGCAGTACATGGCGGTGTCAGCAACATAAAAATTAGAATTAGCCGTAAATACATTGTCATTGATATTCGCATAATTTGGGTTCTGATTCTATTTCATTGTGATCTTTGATATTTTATGAAATGCTGCATTTGGCCATATTTATTATCAAAATATATTACGATTTATGACCTTTTCTTTTGTACAGTTACTTCCAAAAAGAAAAAAAAATGTCTGAATTCTACAAAGTTTCATAAGAAACATGTCTCACTCATAATGTCACTTCAGCTATATCAAAAACAAGAGTAAAATTCACAGACTGATGTCCACACTAGCCAGATTATTTAACCTGCCTCACTGTGCTCAGGCTCTCTTCAGCTTAAAGCTTCACTACTCTGCAGAGCTTTGGTGCTGCTGTGTTGGTTAGCTGAGCATCAGCTTTGCTGCAGCTGGCTTTTACTCACCCTGGGTGGTGCCAAGTTTGCCACATTTCCACAGTTTTTTTATGCTCATGCATTACTCCTTACTAACCTTGTGTCGCATTCATCTATCATCTCAACTTAAAAGTCCAAAATAAGTTCACACAACAGATTTAAACACTAACAGTGCTTTTCTTTTGTCTCTCGCTTGTGCTGCTGTGATTCTTTTTGATCTCTCCTCCACAATGACCATCACCCCCTCCAGACTTTACCTGCAGTGGCTCAACAGCACCAATATGTGGACTCAAAAAGTGATTTTACCTCTATTAAACCAGAGGCTGTATTGAATTTTTGAAAAAAATCATTGAAATATTGAAACTCGACAGGTAATATCATGATGCTGTTGGGGACTGATTTGTTTCCTCCACCCTTACTTCTTAGGTAAAAATATTTTCCTTTCATGTGGTGCCAAACCCTCCAAAATGTAACAGCCCGGTGAGTAATTTACCTGTAAATGAAACTTGCTGTGTGCCTGATCAAAGAAAACCATTTCACAGAGATTAGATGACTATTCTGTAGGCCAGTAAGAGCGTTAGCATCTAGTTAGCATAGCTCTCTTTGACTGAAAGTCTTAAGGATTTTCACTGTGTACTTATAGTATGGTCTATGGCATAAAAAAATAATGAAACTTGCACGTTTTGTTCAACATGCTAATCTTCTCAGGTTAAAACCACTATTAGGATTTTTAGGGCTTGATTCAATTGGCAAGAGTAAAAAGCTATTAGAAAGCTTTCATAGAATTGCAACATTTTGGCCTGACTTAGGCACATCTAAAATTCTTACTTATAATGTTTTAACATCCGGTTTTAAAAAAATTCTATGGTGTATTTATTTCTGTTTATTAAAAACGATCAGTAATGATTCTTCTAGGGTCCGTGGCCATTTTTAGTCCTTTTTAGCAGTTGGTTGGAACACATCTTCTTTAAAACATAATGATGCTTCAAAATTCAAAGGAAGGGTGGTATCAGATGTGTAGGATGTTGCAACATGAATCATTCAAATCTTGTGTGCATGTTGCAATCTGAATTCTTATATACTTATGGCTGTGGGAACCATGAGTGCTGAAATGCTGATTAATTTCTGTGTTTTTGGACTCAGCCCTGCACCACTCTATAAGCCTCGACTGTTGCAGCTTAACTGAAATGCATTTCAAAACACACACAGTGTTATTTGAGTGCCTCTGCAGAAAGCAGAAGAAGAAATATTGTTTTAAAAACATTCAAATACAAGAAGAGCTTTCGAGATGAAGCCCTGTCCAGGCTCCCAGCAAAGTTTATCAGTTCAAACATTGAACATTTCGTGTATTCAACTCAATATAGGTTGAAAAAGATTTGCAAATCATTGTATTCTGTTTTATTTACATTATACACAGCGTCCCAACTTTGTCGGTATAGGGTTTTGTACTTCTATACTTTCTCTCTCTCGATGTAGATGTCCCCTTTAGTTTCCCTACAGATCTGTCATTTCATCCAGTCCCTGTAATGACAGATCATTCTCTAAATTGCTCAACTGCAAGCATACGTGTCCAATCATAGTTGTAATCATAATAATTATAGTCATTGTAATCATACAATCATCGTCATTTTAAATACAAATTTTAATATGGAACCAGGTTTTATGTAATAAAACAGTTGGCTTTATTGGATTAGGGAAAATGCCAACTAAAATACTTTTTGTGTGTGGCACATGAATATGGATACGAAGAACTGCAGCCAAAGTCAGAGAGTAACAGCACGCTGTGGCATAACAGCTGGGTCAAATCGAAACTGCACATGTACAGTTTGCTGGGTAATCAATCTGTGTCGCTCTCTATCACACTTTGTGCTGTTATTGATCTCCATCAGCCCCTGACATGACATCTTACAGCAGTGGCAGTGAGAGCGCGTGAACATGGTCCTTTATCACTCTCTCTGTCAGTGGACACTTATTTCTGCCTTTGTTTTTTATGATATACCAGTTTTCTGTCTCTGCTGAGGTGGGTGGGGGTTCAGTGTTTCAAATACCAGCAAGGACTACTGTGGTGCTCAGTATGCTTGAATCTGGATTAGCAACATGTTGCAGCTTGCTCATCCTCTGTAGCACGAGCAAACACCCCCACTGTTGCATCTGCTAATTTTAGAGTCAAGAAAGCACAAAGACGGGGAACAAAAAAAGAGTAAAAGAGGGAATTAGACATTTGAACGTGTGAGGAACAAGTTGTTTTTAATCAGCATTAATGTTTCAAAGGAATGGATAAGACGAGCACTGGTGTGACTGAAATGTTGACCTAACATTAAAGACAAATGGGTGTAAACTTCAGCAGCACATTTCAGACCTCACAGATTTATGGACTAGAACAGAACATGCTGTGGGCCCATCTGGAGCACGAGAGCTTACGCAAGAAGAGTAGTGCCAGAAGCAGCATGGGCCCTATATATAGGGAGGTGGTCCCCCAGTATGTCACTATAAGCATACCTCACTTCTCTTGTGCAGAGGTTGCACCTTCTTTTCTTTAATTATTATTTTTTGAATCCATTAACTATTGATGATCTGAAATATATGAATATTTTCTTGTACTGTAAATGGGGAAATATGGGTGTTGAATGTACAAGCACTGTACTTTTGTAGCACGTAATTTTCTTTGAATCTAAAATATTCAAAGAAAAGAGGAAGTGGTGCTTTTTTGTTGCTTAAATGTCTTTGCAACTATTTTTTCTTTCCTCCTCTTTCCTTTCCAAGGCTTTTAGTCTGAAAGCAGTTAAGAGAAGAATTTAGGGTTAGAGACAACATCCAGGAAGGACAATCATTTAAAAGGAAATTTTCCATTATTTTTATAAACTAATAAACAGCATAGACCCCAGGGGTCCCCACCACATTAAAACAGGTATCTGGAAATGACAGACAAAGGGAGAACCTCTTATGTTTGTCATCATTATGGAGGAATTTCTAAAGATTAAGAAAACATGTATTCATATTTTTATACACTGGTTAAAAGTAGGTACATCCTGGGGTGCTGGTTTGGCGGAGTGGTTAGCAACCAGGCACCCCATGTTTTTGCTTCTGCCGGTCCAGGTTCAAAATCCGCTTGTGACCAGTTTGCAGAGTGTCTTCCCCTACTCTCACCCCCTTTCACAAGCCTATCCACTGTCTCTCTCCTATCAATAAAGGCACAAAATACCCCAAAAATACATTAAAAAAAGTAGGTACATCCTGATCAGCTTTTTACTGATCCAATTGCGTTGAAATACAAGTGTCTGCGTAAAAAATACAGCTGCACACTGATTTTTGTGTTTGTTTGTTGATTAACCTAATTAAGTATACAAAGTAGCAATATTCACTAATTTTATTCAGTTGAACTCAGCCCATCCAGTATTATTGAAGAACTCGTATAAAAAATCCACTCTAGTCTGTGTTGCTCATGAATGACTGGTGTGCAGTGCAGCCCACACTCTGAACACCAGTATGCTAACCCCAGCAAGGGCTGGGCGATACAACCTAATCTCAGTATCACAATTAATTGAAGCTCTTACCTCAATTACGATTAATGAACGATTATTTTATACTATGCTGGAACTATTTGGTGGTGTTACTGACGGTTGTCAAAAGAGTGTTCCTGTAATATTGGCACTGAACTTCTTTCTGCTCGATGTCCTCTGAACAAAATCCAAAATGTGCCCAAACAACAGCGATGGAATTTTTCTTGGCTTCAAGGTCCTCTGATAGATTGATGCTTGTCTCCTTCAAGTTGGCAGCGTGTCCTTCGCTCTTGACAAAGTAAACGTAGCCTGTATAGAGGGGGTGCCGCCACGTGACTAACACAGGGAAAATAATCAAAATAATCCACATGAAAGAAAGTCTGTTCAGTTTTGGGACATATTTTGATAACATAAAAGCAAAACTTGATTGATGTAATTTTTGTGTCACTTGGATTTTTTTATTGAGAGGGAAAAATAGATTAAAAATGTAAATTGAGTTCTTTGGGAAAAAAAAAACAGGGATTTTATTTGTAGGTTATATAACCCAGCCTGCTGTACATGGTGCCAGATTCTCCACTTAATCAAAATAATTGTGGGACAAAACAAGCCACAAAAAACATGTGGGGTCATCACACGCTACAAACAGTTTGTTTATATACACTTATCCCACTACCAAGCCTACCTAGTTTGATCCTGACACTGCTGGTGGAAGGACGTGTAGGTTGTGCTCTGTCTCAATCTAGTGCCTTATTATAGCAGCTTGGTGCTAATCAATGTGTTGCTGCTCTCTCCCTCTGGGCGTTGATGTGTGTTTATCAAACTTTCTGTCAGACGACTGCAGTGAGCAATAGAAGAAGTAATGGGTTTGTCAAAAGAGTAAAGTTCCTATTATAACTGTTGCAGATTAAAAAAACATTATTTAAAAAAATCCCTTAAATATTTCAATATCTGTCACAGAAAAAAAGATATTGCAATACTGTTGTCCTGATATTTTTCAGCCCACAGGCTGAAGCTGTTATTGTGTGTAACTAAGATGTCATCGTTGCTAAATGTCATAAGGGTAACACTGTGTTTATCGATCTCTGTCAGCAGGCGACCTCAGCACTCATCACCATGGCTCCTTTTCTGAGGATTGCCTTCAATGCGTACGACTTGGGGGTACTTCCTCCCCTGACTGACCCACCATTCTGTGCCATCAAGATGAAGGAGGCCCTGACAACAGGTAAGAAGCACTTGGACTGTCTTCACCACCCTGTTATAATCTTGATTGAAAAAGTTACGACTTCCCATGTCTCTCAATTCATCTTCCTTTTCCCAGAGCGAGGTAAAACTCTTGTTCAGAGGAAACCCACCATGTACCCTGCATGGAAGGCCTGTTTTGATGCCCACATCTATGAGGGTCGTGTTCTGGAGGTGCTGCTGATGAAGACAGCCGAGGAGCCATTGGCGGAGGTCACTGTTGGCGTTTCTGTACTCGCTGAGCGCTGCAAAAAAGCCAACGGGCGCGCTGAGTTCTGGGTAAGACCTGACAGACAGTCCTCTGGCCCTGGAGAGCTGTAAACATGTCTGTGTCTGAATAAATCTGTACCTGTCTTTATGTGTGTGTTTAGGTGGATCTCCATCCCTCTGGGAAAGTGATGATGGCAGTGCAGTATTTTCTGGAGGGTGGGGATACAGGTAAAGGAAAATGGAGTAAAATCAATGCTGAATACTCATTTTCTGTAAGCTTTCTTATTTTGATGCAGGATTTTTCTTTTGGATAAGGACTTTCTTTGTCACTGAAGCCCATCTATTTTTTTTGTCTTGCACCAAGTTCTTACTGAATGCAAGCACCAGATATGCTGAAACAGTGTCACACACCTGCTGCCCACACTGCGTCTGTTAAAAATGTTATTCTGTGTGCTGTTTCATCTTGTAAAGAGCACATGAAGTGCTTTATTTGGACAGGGGGAGACGACGTGTGGTTCTTTGTGTCTAGTGGTTAACTCAAAGGTTTATGACTACACAACTCTCTGTGAACCAAATGAAGTACTCAAAGTGAAAGTAAATCATTTTACTCACTGAAATAGATGAATGATTCACAGTCTCTGCAGTTCTAAATATTTTACAAGTAGAGAAAAGACGTTCAAGAAAATCCACCCAGCACCTCAGCATCCTTCTGGACACAAACAACAGAAGGGCAAACAGAGACATGGGCATTGAGGCAGGCAGTTTGGGCGCTTAGATTTAATAATAATAATAATAATAATAATAATTTTATTTGTATAGCACTTTTAAAAACATAGTTTACAAAGTGCTTTGACAAGCATTCAGCACAAAATAATAAAACACAAACAAACAATGATTTGATCCCATGTGCTTAGCAGAATTCTAGTCACAGACACTGGCACACATCTCATTCAGTGAGGACGCTGTGTCACATTAATCAGTCCAGACACAGCAGTCAAAAACTATGAAAGCTTGACAAACATGAGCTGAGTGTTGTCTGGCAGCAATAGCAGACAACTTTAAAGTGCCACAAGAGTCTGACTCTTGTATGTGTAGCAAGCTGTATAGAAAGAATTTTGTCATTGTGGTTAGATAAGTGTGATATTGTAGTGTGTGTTTTGTTGTTGAAGGCTGGGCAACTGGTGGCACAGAGGTGACTTGTGGCTATTCTCCTCACTAAGGGTGTTTTCACACCAACCACATTTAGTGCGTACCAAAGAAGTTCAATGTATCAATGTGAATGCAAGCACCGCACTTTGGTGCGCACCAAATCAGCCGGTCCGAGACCTCCATGAAGGGGTGGTCTCGATCCGCTCCATCTCTCGACATTTGGTGTGGTTTCACTGGTGTGAAATAAAGTGGTCCGCACCGATCTACTTTTGATGCATTACTTCCTGTTAATCCCGGGGTTGAATCTTTTGCTTACTCAATTTGTCGATTTGTTTATTCTGGTTGAGGATTACGAGGATTTACGAGGGTCCAGAACGTCGCTGATGCCATTTCAAACATGATAAAAAAACACATTTGAAGGAAATGTAGAAGAGAGTGAAACGTAAACATTGGTTGTATGGTGTAGGAAATGGTTACCATGGTAGCCTCTTCTTCGTTCTCCTCCATAGCAGGTTTGGTAACCAGTTACGTGCATATCGCCCCCTGCTCTTTCAAACTGAGTAAATACACAAGTGGGCCCAGGCATGGTTCAGTGTTGCAAGTGTGGATGCAAGCCAGCGGGGGAGTGGGAGGGGGGCGAACTGTACCGCAGTACGGTTCGAAACAAGTGGGCCTAATGTGAAAACGCCCTAAGTAAAACTCACTAGGCCCTTTATTGTACCAATAAATTGTATACCCGGGGAAAACCTGAGAAAACTGCCATGAGCAAATCAAGGATAGTAAAGTACAATATAACATTAGTAATAAAAATATTTCCTAATAATCTCTGATGATAGTAAATTTTTATAATTTATGATTGTTAGTTGTTTGTAAATATATGAATGTATAGTTGACTTTGTTTCTGTTAAGCTGTTTCATACAAATTCATAAAGAAAGACAAAGAAATAGCTAAAAGTAAGATAAACCATATCAATCAGTCATTCATTTAATCTCATTAAAGTAAACAATACTCTCTGCATTAAGGTAAAAGACACACTTGTGACTTGTAATTTTCTGATGACATCTGTTAACTAACTCAAAGTTGGAAATATAAAATTAAGAGTATTCGGCTTGATGGCAGTGAGGACAGTATACTGTTCTTACTAACCAGAGTTGCCAATCCCTGCTTTAAACTTTTATGGATTTATATAACCACTGGCACAAATTCAGCAGGCCTCGACAGAATTTGCACATTCTTTCCGCCAATATTTCTCCTCCTATGCATGTGTTCATTTTTTTATTTACAGTCCTTCCTGTATCATCAAAGCCATGCTGGCAATAGAATCAATATGGATGATATTTTTTTCCGTGGCATCTTATGTTCACTAATAAAGTTGGGTTTTCTTGTCAGTTAGATTATAAGCAAAAGGGTCTTCCATGAGTGTCTGTTGAGCCACCCACTCTTCAAATACACTGTAATACAAACAGCAGTGATTTCCAGACTGTATTTTCTTACTGGTAACCCACCTACCTTTTGTCATGCACAGATTGTTCAGCCACCTGTTTGTGTTTTTCTGTGCTATTTTAATCATTCACAGACATTCATGTGAGAAATTCCTTTGCGACCCCACAGATTATCACAAAGGCTATCAATTAGTGACTGATACTCAGTAACCTTTGACTGACAGTGTTTCTCTCTCCATCCTTCAGAGAATAAACAGGCTGCAAAGGAGGAAGAGGCCCCAACTCTGAACCGCAGACGAGGTGCCATCAAGCAGGCCAAGATCCACTTCATAAAGAACCATGAGTTCATCGCCACGTTTTTCAGACAGCCTACTTTCTGCTCTGTGTGCAGGGATTTCGTCTGGTCAGTGTGTCTCACTCTTTGTTCAAAATTCAAAATATGATAAAAAAAGGAACTCTTTAACACTGATCAGATAAACTGAACACCAACACAGGAAGGCTAAAAGCATGCTGCAACGTGCAAAGGAACTTCCTGACATTTAGGTGCGTTTGAGGCCCCCTGAGTTTACCAGTTTTAGTCATGTAGAATCAGATAAACCTTTTCTAGTGATTCAGTAGACCAGTTAGATTCTTATTTCCCTTTAATGTTCATGCTGGGCACAGATCTTCAAGTTCATTTTGGTCTTACAAAAGAGACCAACTTTGTACAAAAAGGAAATTCTGGTCTTTCAATCAATAGGGAAGTATGACTGCTGTACATTGTGAACAATTGTGAACAATTGAACAAAAGTAATTCATACTGAATTATGGATCTCACTTTCTCTCACAGGGGACTCAACAAGCAAGGCTACAAATGCAGACGTGAGTGTCAAACAATCTCAAGATCTGCCTTGAGTATTTTCTGAAACAGTCGCCTGGTGGAAAACTTTTAAAACTGAAAATTTATGCCATATTTTCTTGACCTGTATCCTTTTTCTTTATCTTCAGAATGCAACGCAGCAATCCACAAAAAATGCATAGACAAAATCATCGGAAGATGTACTGGTACTGCAGCCAACAGTCGAGATA
This sequence comes from Scarus forsteni, assembly GCA_036419115.1. Lineage (NCBI taxonomy): Eukaryota > Metazoa > Chordata > Actinopteri > Labriformes > Labridae > Scarus > Scarus forsteni. Next base: position 28,064,803 of record JAZDUH010000152.1, read on the forward strand.
CTGTAGTAAGTATCGCACATTTGTGCAGTACACAGTGTACAAAGAGTGCTCTCCACATGACTTAAAATGGCTTTGTGGCTGCCTCAGAAAAACTACATTCTGTGTGTAAAGCTGCAGTAGTTAAGACTAAAAGTTCTCTATCTTATGATTCTGTCCTCTCTCATGAGAGTAAAACACTGTGATATCCTATTGTTGAATTAATGTTTAGCAAATTTTCTTGTTTTGTTATATTTTGATAAGCAAGTATCCAAGTTAAATCAATGGCATCATTTTTTCTCAGTGCAGGTCTTTACGTCTCTAATTAGATTTAGAAAAGTGTGAAGGAACCCTGATTTAATGCCAAAAAGGCCCTGATCAGTGAACATCAATACTGATGGATAAAGCCAATCAGCAACCAGTTCACTCAGATAATGGTAACGTGATAATTACCAAGCACACCCACATTTTATTGACCCACCCAGGGGGTCAGTAAAATTCAGTGGGTGGTCACTGAGAGGTATTTTAAATCATCGTAGACCTGGTGAGATAGAAGACACCTTTAATGTACCGGTGCAGTCCCTTTTACATTGTAGACACAGAAGAAGAAGCAGAGGACAGAGCCAAAAGGAAAACAATGAGACAGCTGCGTAGGCCTGCCATCTATCACAGGCCACAAAGACAGATTCCTTCTTCCCTCGTCTTTCATGGAGGTAATGAATCACATTTTTCTTTACAGTTCCAGAAGGAGCGTTTTAAGATCGACATGCCACACCGTTTTAAGACAAACAACTACATGAGTCCAACCTTCTGTGACCACTGTGGAAGTCTACTGTGGGGTCTAGTCAAACAGGGACTCAAGTGTGAAGGTGCTGTACTGAAGCTGTTGCCTTTGTTTTCTCATTTGACCTCAGTTCTCTCTTTTAAAGGTTGTTTTTTTCTTCATGTAGACTGTGCAATGAATGTTCATCACAAGTGTCAAGATAAAGTGGCAAACCTTTGTGGCATCAACCAGAAGCTACTGGCAGAGGCACTGACACAAGTCAGCCAGGTGAGATCAGGAAAACAGTCATTCACTGTAATATCTCAAGAGCTGAAGTCAGAGGCTAAGAATCGGATGGATCAGATATACTCAAATATCAAACAGAATAAAATGATATCCATGCCTCCTTCAGGTACACCATATTTAATAATATTATCTCCAATGCAAATTACAAAACTTTATAATGTTGAAACAAAATGAATAAGTTGAACTATGTTCTTTATCATGACTAAACTCTCTTTGTATAAATACAGTGAATTGTCTCACAGCCTTTCTGTACAGAGGAACATGAAATGAAGTTTGTTTTGTTCAGGCTTTGGTAGGCTGATTCCTCCTCTGAAAAGAGTTTTTTTACACTTTTTTTGGCTAAAGTTTAAGGTATCATTGATATGGTGAAAATATATTAGAAACGATGATGCTTGATGATGCTCGGTAACTTTTCCATCAGTAGTAACTAAACATATTCATACACATTTACACGCCAGTGAGTCACAGTTTAAGGGTCAAGTCTTTTGTCCAAGAATACAAATAGGTGACTGTATGACCTTTGGGGATCAAGCCCAAACTCTTTGGTTGGAAGTCAACCAACTCTACTGTCCGTCTGTTTCACCAACACATCCAATATATTCAGACCACTGAAAAATGGCAACCCATCAAAATAATCCTGTAAATGTAGTATTACATTATTTTGAATTGTTTCTTTCCTGTCATCTTGTTGAAATTGACAAAGCAGTCCTGAGCTTCATAACCTGGTGTGTTTAAAGACCGGCCCACTGTGGAACCCTCTCTTTCTCTGTCACAGGCTTATGGATGGCGTTTCAGGTTGAGTCAGTGAAAAATGCTGAAAACTGTGTGTATAGCTGTAGATGTGTAACCACATGCAGGAAGCCAATTTCATAGCATTTCATGCTGTTTTTGCTTTTACATTTCCTGCTGCATCAGAAGTCATCCACCCGCCGTTCAGACCCAAACTTGCCTGATCTGCCTGATATTGGAATCTATGATGAAGTGAGCAAGCTGGCTGGGCTTGATATCAATGGTACGTGAATGTTATTCTTTATACTGATGCACTAACACACTGTACACCTAAATAGGCGTATAGAGACTGTGGGAATAAGAAGAATCTGAATAAGATGCAAATATGATATTTGTTTCGGACTTATCTGTTCCTGAATTGTTCTGTTTGTTCAATAGATGGATCTCCTTATGGCAGACTGTGGGAGGGGTCCAGCCCAAGACCTCAGTGTCGCATTACACATCTGACACGCGTCAATGTGGACAACTTCATCCTCCACAAGGTTCTGGGCAAAGGAAGCTTTGGCAAGGTATACAAAATTAAGAGTGCTTATTTAAATTTACTTCTTTTTCTTCTTTGCGTATTCTGCAGCTTCTGTAAATTTGGAATTTTCCCCTATGCGGCTAATTGAAGGAATATCTTCGCTTAAACATGCTGCTAATTTGTGAAGGTGTACTACACTTTCTGGAAATAATCCAGTATTGAAATTTTAAGCTGTGTTGTGTTTATTTAAATTTACTTCTTTTTTCTTCTTTCTGTATTCTGCAGCTGTTAAATTTGGAATTTCCTATCTGTTCAATATCTTCGCTTAAACATGCTGCTAAATTGTGAAGGTGTACTACACTTTCTGGAAATAATCCAGTATTGAAATTTTAAGCTGTGTTGTGTTTTCAAACTGACTTTTGCTGACAAATTGCTAACAAAAACTACAGAGTTTGTCAGGAAATAAAGACATGATGTTTTTTTTAATGATGTTAGACTTAATTGACTCAGATTGAGCACTAACTTGATCAGGTCACACTAAAGAAAATCATACATTCAGTCTTTTATTTGTAAAGGACAGATTCACTACAGGGCACTCTTCAGAAGAGCTGGTCCAGACTATTCTTGTGTTTTTTATTATTGTAATAATATCACAAATAATAGTGATTGTAGTACTTACAGTATTATTTTATCATATAATAAGTGCCAGACGTTATCTTTTAATTGTGTTGATTATGTTTACACTGAGAAACTTATGAATGAAGTGTCATTTATGAAGATACTTCTTCAACGAAATTTGTCAGCTTCACAAATTTTTTTGCTACACAGCTCATTTTTAGGCAACACCCAATAACCCACAGAAGAAAAAAATACATCATATTAAAATAGAAAACAATGTTTTGGATTTTTAACAATGGAACCAGTGTGCTGTTGACCTCTGGGTTTGCCATCAAAATTATGTTGTCTCTGTATTGCTCTGATTACAGGTGTTATAAAAACATTTTAGCATTTAGATGTCAGCTCTCATAAACACAGTGGCTTCATCATGCACCAAAGTATTAATGTGTTGCTTTGATCAGACATCAATTCATAGACGAGACATTAAAACTATGCACACATTAAACTTGCCACTTCTAAATTTGATCTTTTCTTTTTTATAATGTTGTGTTTAGAGAAAAGCTATTTGACCATTTTAAACTTCCTTCCTCTCCTCTTCTCCATAGGTCCTTCTTGCAGAGCTGAAGGGTTGTGGAGAGTATTTTGCAGTAAAAGCTCTGAAGAAGGATGTAGTACTGATGGATGACGATGTGGAGTGCACCATGATAGAGAAAAGAGTACTGGCCTTAGCCTGGGACAACCCCTTCCTCACCCACCTTTACTGCACCTTTCAAACCAAGGTCGTCACCTCACAATTGAATCGTGTCTGTTTATTTTACCTTTGCTGTGTCGATGCTTGAAACTGTGTCCCCACAACTTAACTTGAGCTGTGTCAACAGGAGCATCTCTTCTTTGTGATGGAGTACCTGAATGGAGGAGACTTGATGTTTCATATCCAAGAGATCGGACGATTCGACCTCTACAGATCCACGTGAGTCCCACCCATCACACAGGCATACTAACAGAAGTATAAAGGTGCCCTCATCCTGGCTGTCCTGTGCAATGCTTAAGCACGCTAGTGACCTTGAGTGCAGTTCCACTTCACTTCTCTGACACACTTGGGTGAGGCGGCCTATGGCATGGCGAGCTTGCACATGTACGAGCAGATGAGCAGACTAGGCCGCTTCTCACAGGAACAGTTCCTCACGTGTGGGCAGGGTCAGAAATGATCTTTATGACTCACAGGCCAAGTTGGCAGGTTGATTGAAAAAAAAATCACCAGCCAAGCTTCATTTTACTGGCCAAAATAATAAATCATATTATGATGTCCAGACATGAAGACATGTGTTTCAGTGTATTTTATTAAGCTATGTTTGTATGCGCCACAGTTCTGATCAGAAATATTTATTTGCTTGTACACTATACATCAGTGACTGTCGCTGTGTGTCTTTTGCAGCTTACATGAAATTTGAAGTGGATTATGTCTTTAGTGCTTGGATGTAATGCAGCACTATTAAATGTAGTCTGTGTGTAAGTCAGGTTACAGACAGCCATTAAGTTAGTGATTGTTTATTAATGTAGAAGTGAAAAAGACTTGATGGTCTAAGGATCACAGACCGAGACTCTGTGATGCTCTTCGCTGGAATGGTTGCACAAACAACTAAACCAAAAAAACAGCAGGGCACGATAGCTCCTTGGTGTTTGTGTGTGGGTGTGTGTTTGTGTGTGTCTGTGTCAACTGTTGGCCTGATGCTCTGATAGCAGATGAGCAGGAGACAGAAGCCACAGTTGCACCTGCAGAGCTAAAAACATGTGGCTCATAACCCTCTGAAATTGACTTGCAGTGCGGTACATCTACCCACCATTGAACTTGGCGAAGAATCTAAGACCCTGTCTGTGGACCTGTTATTATTTGTTGAAGAGGATGTTTGTGTTTTTAATCTTTTCACTTGACCATATCTTAAATAAATAAAGTGAAAAAAAATCCCAGGCAAAAGCACACTTATCTTTGAGCTGCACAGGGGTCCTCTGATGAGAGTAATTATCTCGATCTTGCGCTTGGTGTTTTATTTTTATTCTAAGTTTGTTGTTTTTTGCTCTGTTTTTTGCTCTGTTTGCTTGCGAAACTTGGTGGTGTTAGTGTTTGTGATGAAAATAGATCTCTTTCCATATATTGTCCATTTAAAGTGTGTTTTCTCACTTATTTAAGTGTTTTTTCACAATCAATATTGCACTTCTTTGTTCGTATGCTTGTTGTTCTCCCTCTGCCTCCTGCTGCTTCATTTTACCAGTGTGATTGATTTCAGTATTGTTTAGCTTTACATTTTTAATTCACAAAAATATTAAGACTCTGGGGCAGCTCGGTGGTACAGCAGGTAGTTCACGTGCCTCACAGCAAGAAGGTTCCCGGTTCGATTTCTGGGTTGGACAGGGGCCTTTCTGTGTGAAGTTTGCATGTTCTTCCTGTGCATGTGCGGGTTCCCTCCGGGCACTCCGACTTTCATTTTTCATTTTTTTCAAAAACATGCTCATTAGCTTGATTGGAGACTCTAAATTGCCCTTAGATATGAGTGTGAGCATGAAAGGTTGTCTGGCGACCGGTTCAAGGTGTACCCCGCCTCTCGCCCAATGACCCCCCCCAAACCCTGAAAGGAATAAAGGGGTATAGAAAATGAATGAATGATTGAAATCTGTTTTCAAATGTGTGCCCTCTAATAATTAGTGATCAAATCAGCTGACCACAATCTGATTAAGGGTTTTTTATGATGTATAAAAGCTTTGTAATTCAAAATAAAAGAAGGAGGTAAACAACTCAGCCAGGATTGGCTGCAGAAACCTTCGAATATGACAGCTTTACAGGTTTATATTTGATTCAAGAAATTAGTCCTTTTAAGGAACCAGAGATGATCAGTGGATGCCTTTCTCTTTATGTCTCTTTAACAGTTCACTGAGACTTGAAGCGCTGTGTTTAGTCAAAACAACAAATATTCAGCAAAAACAGTTCCAGTTTATCTGTCTCTCTTCATTGCACTCTGATGTTCTAGCTGTGAGTGTGTGTCTTGTAGTCTGCATGTGTGATGTGAGTGTGCATAAGTGCAATTGAAGGAGGGACAGTGTGAGTGCAGCCTAGAGGAGGAGTGGAGAGAAGTGGGGTGGGGTGGGGGGTGATGGGTTGTGCTTAAGCAGAGCAAGCCAATTGGCCCTTGTGTGAGAGAGCCCAAAGAAAAATCAGTATCAGGGCTGTTGTGCTCCTGTAGTTACACAGTGTATCAGTGTGCTGTTGGGAAGCAGATTCGGGTAAAGACAAGCCCATATATAACTGCCACTCATGTTTATTCTTTCATGATGGTCTGAGCCCTCATGAGCTAAGGCTGCTCTGGTGTCGAGGAGCTCTAACTCAGCAACAGTCTGGCCTTGTAAGGAGTGAGCAGCTTCTTGTGTCCGTGTATGTTTATATGGGAGGTATCAGTTACGCCCACCCATCTCTCTACTCATCACACCATGGGAACCCCTCCAGAAGAAAACAAAGAAACACTTGTTCAGGACTGAAAAGTGTTTTCAAAAGCAAAGCTTGTTAGCTCCTACACCTCTACCAGCTTGAGTTAAAATATACTTACGCCTCCATATGATGAGAGTGAACCATTTTTTAAGTTTCTTTTAGTTTTAATATCAGGCTTTTGGTTAAAAATAAAATTCATTTTTTATTGCAGATGAATGTGTTCTGGCTCATCTTTCATTCACCTTCGATGAATTTTCCTACTTGACAAGGCACAGTGAAGGCTGAATTAGTTCCACTACACGTTCCTTTTACAGATACACATTCCACAGAGTCAGTGTATGTGCACTGGCACAACATACTCTGAAATTAGCAACAGGTTAACAAGAGTCACCTCATACAACAGATCTTCACAGGACTCAACGGCATCAACAGATTCAAAAAGTTGTTTTAAGTCCAGCTCATTTAAGCATGAGGATTTATCCTTTGTCCTGAAAGTTGCTCTGTGAACACTTGTACAGGTGCTAAGTTGTAAAAAGTCAGCATGCTTTCTGCTGTCTTCTATTGTCTGCTGTTGACACCCGTGAGGATTTAGAGCCCCTTTTCTTTATGCAATGAATTTGTTAATGTCTATATTGTAAGACCTGTCTCGCACTGATAAATATTCTCATGCATAGGCTGTTTAACCTCCACTAATAAGCAGTGAGACATTTATGGGTAGCTTAGCCTGCTAGCCTCCTTTCCATAAAGCAAAGCACGACTTGTATTCTTAACAGTTGCATGATGACATACAGCCAGCTCAGGCCATTTTTGGAAGTCAGCCAAGTGGGAATCTGCCCACCTCATAATACTTCATAGTAAACATGAAACAGTCCAAAGGAAATATGCAAATTTGTTTTTCAATTGAATTGGAACAAAGCAGCAGAGTTTTAGGTCTAACAACCAAAGAGGATAATACTTCATGCACCTGTTTGAATCAGCGAGAAAGATGAAATATCAGTGGCATATGGGAAAAGGATAGAATTGAAAAGTTTGTTCTTCTACCCATTATTTTTCTGATACATAAACCGAAAGTGGTGTTATTGTTTCTCATGTTTGTGTCTTTTTGTTGCGATTGATTGTCATTTGATCATTTTGCTATTTTCAGATCTATGTATTCAGACGCATTTCAATCTATTTACCTAATGATTTGATCAACTTAAAATCAAGAATCTTTATGAAAATACAAAGAAATCGTCACCACACTGAAGCAGGGTTAGTTCAATAGAATAAAGCTTTAAACAAGAAAAAAACATTCAATGTAATAAAAAGGATTTACTATCCAACCCCATTTACATTCTTACCAAAAAATAAATCCAGTGGTTCAAATTCTGGTACTTACTAAAGGGTCTTCTCTTCCATTTCATGTATTTAAGCTGCTGGACTGGTGGGATGACAGGAGTAATCCTCTTCTTTACAAGCACAGACACCTGATCTTGCATTGGCTTCCTCCTCACTCAGTGACTATTCAGCTGTGACAGATAATTTACCCTCAGTGGCTGAGGGAAGGAGAGCGTGCTCTTTCACTATCACACATGCATTTGTAAGAGGACATTTTTTGGCATTTGTTTAAATGTGAAAATAAGCTAGTGCGCTGCTACTCGACTTAAAACAGTGGAATGGAAACTGTCTTTGTTTGGTTATGCAAGACTTTTCCTGAGGCAGAAAATGAGCTGCAGAGTTTCCAGTGACCTCTTTATCAGCACTAAGGTCCTTTTCTCCTGCTGGCTACTGCTAACCTGCTGACCAGGCGCTGTGAAGAATCTCCAGCATCCATGCCTCACACAAAAGATTTTAACTTTCTTACTAAGACTTCATTTCCCTGCATGCATACAAATCTGCTCTTCATTACTTGTTTGAGGAGGGCTGTATTTTTACAGGTTTGTAGTGAGTGATAATCAATAGATAATGGCCTATTCAGTCCTTGTCAGCTGGTCATTTACGCTGAATGTTGCTTTATCAGGTTAGAGTGAGGGCCACTCTATCTCCTCTCCAAACACAATAGTCAGAGCGGACACAGATGACAAGAGAAGCAGGTCACTGATAGTCTAATCTTTCAGCTCACATCAGCTCTCTTGTTTCACATTATGAGAGCATTATTCACCTGACGACTACTCTATACAAATGTCTTCTTCAATAATTCAGATCTACGCTGACATGAGTCTGCAGTGACACCAGTGTCCAGCTCCTAACAGCTGCAGCTCCAGTCTGTATCTTCTCCTCACTCATGAGCAATAATCGTCTTTCTCTGTTGTGTTTGTCCTGCAGGTTCTACTCTGCCGAGATCAAACTGGGTCTTCAGTTTTTACACTCCAAAGGGATCATTTACAGGTCAGCAATATAAGAAAAACTATCATCATATTACATTTTAATACTTAGGTCATGCAATGAACTGACCCTGATGTTATTGTTTTATTGTTTTCTTCTTTACCTCCCACGCATTAATTGTTATTCTCCAGACATCACTGCAGGCTAATACTGCTTATTCCTCTACCTTACACAAGACACTTTCTTTAACTTCAGCTGCCAGCGCGCTTTGAAAAAATAAAAACTTGGTTAGGTAATCCCACACATTTTCTCAACTTTTATCTCTAAAACTTTCATTATTAATGTGCTGTAATGCAGCAGAGAGCAAGGAGTGTTGGAGGATCTGTTCCTCTGAGTGAAGTGTTGATAATCATTTAAATATTACAGTGATTGCTGTCATTATTCAGTAGCCCCCTACACGGCAAAGGATGATTGAGGTTTTTTCCTGCAAGTCCACAACAAGCAGTTGCTCCCCAAAGTGTCACTCTCCTCGTGCCTTCAACTTTGTCCATTTTGGCATTAACCTCTGACACCTTCATCGTGGTAACTGAGCTCTCAACCTGACTTGTGGGAATTGTTGGGAAATGGCCGACTAGCCACTTACAAAACTCATGCTGCCCTAATCCACTTGTTTTCTTCAACCCTTTTCACAGTTTATTTAGGCACAAGTACCTAAAATTAACTCCATCATTCTTTGTGGCAATTCACAGTGAGATTTAGCTTTGGAAGAACATGAGAGAGCATGACATGGTGCGAGCACCACATACACACAAAGGCAGACACAATCACAGGAATGCTGGCCTCCTGCTGAGCCAAGCTGTCTCCAGTGTAACGTTTCTTCTACCACCTCTGGAGACGGATGAAAGAGGGGCAACGTACCCCCCAATAATGTCCCAGCAGTGTTCACAACAGGGCCAATTATCACAGGGGCATGAGCCAATCAGAGCGACACATAATGGATTTCTGTCGTGGATAGTCAGTGGTTTATTTAAGACTAATTGTGGATAAAGTCAGCATTCACATTTTGACTTTATTTACATTGACATTTTGGACTAAATGTGGGATAAAGTCTGTTGAAAAAGTTAAGACAACCACGCCATTTCTCTAAGTTGCCGCTTGCTTTAAGCTGCAGTGAATGACTTTCAATAGCCTTAGATAGTGTGCACTGTGTGATTGTGGCAGTGGTCATGACTGTGTATGTCTCAGCTTATGATTCTGTCATATTAGTAGCATTAGTTTTAAAGCTGCAGCCAGCCTTTTGGATGACAAAATGGTATTAAAAGTGCAGCTTAGCAGGAAAAGGCGGCTTAGTGGAAGAAGAGACTTCATGGAAGAAGAAGAGACTTTTAGCTTGATGGATACACCAATAGCTATGCCAATGAAATAAATGGGTAAATAACTCAAAAATGGTCTACAGGATTGCTAAGGTATTGAACCTGAATTTATATTCCCATCACAGGATGCAGGTACAGAGTTGATAAGGGTATCACCTAACCAACATTTTAACTAGTGTCCACACAAACACTTTGGGGATTTTTAGTTTTATGCTAAAGTAAATGACTGGTAAGAAGTTACATGATTGGCATCCTGTATCTCTTTGAATTGATTTTAAGGTTCTTTTATGAGTTTTTAAGTCCCTTTATGGTCTTACCCCCTCTTATTTATCCAGTTTGTTTTTACCGTATGAACCTAGTAGAGCCCTCAGGTCTTCAGGTCTTTCAATGGTACCTAGAGTTAGAACTAAAACACACCGTGATTCATTGTTTCAATATTGTTGCCTTTGTCTGTGGAACAGTCTACCTGAGGACCTGAGGGCAGCACCCTCTGTTCATATTTTTAAAAGCAAACTCAGGACCTTCCTTTTTAGTCTGGCTATTAGCTGATTATATTTTTTATCATAAGTTAATCTAATTTTTTTTCAACCCTCTTAATATGTTTTATTTCTTCAAGTCAATTACATATTTGGTGTTTGGCTATCTCAATTTTCTATTTATTTATTTTTTCTATTGTTTTTTTTTTACTAAATTTTTATAATTTTTCAAATTCAATGACGTTTTCTCAGTCCTCTGACTCTGTTTTCTGTCAGAATCTCCTCTTGATGTCTTTGCTTGTGTGTAAGTGAGGGTGAGGAGGGATTTGTGTTCAATTTCTACTTTTTTTTCATTTTATTTATTTTCTTTCTATGTAAATTACACAAGACTTTGTATGAAAAGTGCTGTACAAATAACATTTGATGGGTTGATTGATAAAAAACTGGTTTCAAATTAAGAGATGTGCTACAGAAATGATGAGCAGTTTACAGATTCAGGTTAACATTGACAATGTTCTGACAATATTTTCTTTAACTGAGTGCTTAAGGTTTCAGTAATGTCTTTGTGCTGTGAACATCCAAAGCTTCTCCATCTAATCTTTTGTCACATACCATTTATTGATTTAATATTTATGTAAATTTATTTAAAATCATATAACTGTCAGCAGGAATTCTTACTCAGAGATAAGCATTAACTCACAGTCCAAATATGATTGATGCCAGTTTCCCGTCTTGCTTTGGTTCATTTGTTTCCAGAGATCTGAAGTTAGACAATGTGATGCTGGATCATGAGGGACACATAAAGATCGCTGACTTCGGCATGTGCAAGGAGAACGTGTACGGGGAGAATCGTGCCACAACTTTCTGTGGTACTCCTGACTATATTGCTCCAGAGGTGAAACCTGCTTTATACTTTCAGATTCTCCACTGTGGACTGTACATCAAACGGTCCTTGTTTCTGTTTTAGTAGTTCTCATATTAAGTGATGTGTTTCAACTCAGATCCTGCTGGGGCAGAAATACTCTTTCTCTGTGGACTGGTGGTCATTTGGAGTATTGTTATATGAAATGCTGGTTGGTCAGTCACCGTTCCATGGAGACGACGAGGATGAGTTGTTTGAGTCTATTCGTATGGATACTCCCCACTATCCTCGCTGGATCAACAAGGAGGCCAAGGACCTGCTTGAACGGGTTTGTACCATACATTTAAACAAAAAGAAAAAAGAAAAGAAAAAAAGAAAAAGTACTAGGGACACATCACTACCTGTAGGAAATCTACTTGACAATTGTTCACTCTTTCAAAAGAAGCATGCTTCTGTACTGTGATGGTTCAGAACTTGTCTATCCACACTCACCACCACCTCCATGACAAGAAAACAACTTTAATTTCAGAAAAAGTTCAACCAACTAAATGTATTTAATGAAATATGTTGTCATTAGATAGCACAAAACATTGACCAAACAAGGGATGGGACAAGACAAACATGTTTGATTAGTGCTTGATTACAGAGGCCCTTGGAGGACATGGACGTGTCATTTCCTGTGATAACGTGTAAACCTCAGTTGTTTTCAAAAGAACATGAAAAACTCACACTATCGTGTGGAAACCTACTTTATCCCACAACAATCAACAGAGAAGTCATTATCTCAAGATAGCACTCAAAAACTAGGGCTGCAGCAGGTTGGTGCTTGACCTCAGAGCTTGACTCTCCGTGTTGGCGAGGTCTTTCTGTGTTTGCATGTTCTCCCTGTTTATTCGTGGGTTTTTGCCAGGTATTCTGGTTTCTTTCTACACTAAAACCATGCTCTTTAGGCTAATAGTCTCTGCATTGCCCTTATGTGAGAATGCGTGCATGAACGGTTGTCTCTCCTTCTATGTCAGCCCTGTTATTGGCTGGTGACTGGTCCAGGGTGTACCTGCCTGCAGCCCTATGGCAGCTGGGATGGATGGACAACCAAAACCTAGGGCTACTAAAGCAGCACTGAACACACACCTACACACTCATGCATGCAGGCCTTAGAAGTAAATTCTTAGATTTGTGCATTTTACTGTAATTTAGTAGCTTTTTTTGTGTACTTGTCCCTTTTTGAGCTATTTCAACATTGGATCTTTTACTTTTATTTAAAGTTTTTGGGATGTGTTGTACTTACAGTAGTTACCTCCACCAAGGAGGCTTGTATTGACTGTCTGTCTGTCATTAGATAGCACAAAACATTGACCAAACAAGTCATGGATGGAGACAAGACAAACATGTTTGCATGGGAAAAGGAAGAACTGGGACGTGTCATTTCCTGTGATGTAAACCTCAGTTGTGAATAACTACTGAATTAAAATAGATATCAATATGAAGGAATCTAAACCTATTTCAATGACAATCAAAGGTAGGACTAATATTTATGGTCAAAATCACAATATGGGTGAGGACTTTGGCTGGCGGGAGGTCTCGCTCTCCGTTAGTCTTTCTCTAGTTATATTTGTCTTTAGTATCTGGGTGCTGTGTTGAAAAACTAGAACGGTAAACTAAGCTGATCCAAGTTATATATCAGATATCTCGGAAAGAAAAGGTTTGCAAAGCTTGGCCACATTTTTTGAATAAAAAAACAGCTTTTTAACGTTTAATTGTGGATAATTGTAGATAATTTGATTGTAGATACAATGGCGACAAGTGTAAGTGTTATTAGTAAGGGAAAACTGCTAATCTATTGCCACATTTTCAAGATTCAAAATCAAGGCAACTGGACTTCAGAACTGAAGGCCTTAGAAGTGAATTCTTACATTTGCGCAGGTTACTGTATTTTAGTAGCTTTTTTTGTGTACTTGTCCTTTTTTGAGCTATTTCAACATTGGATCTTTTACTTTTATTTAAAGTTTTTGGGATGTGTTGTACCTACAGTAGTTACCTCCACCAAGGAGGTTATGTTTTCGGGAGAGTTTGTTTGACTGTCTGTCTGTCCGTCTGTCCGTCTGTGAACAAATTAACTCAAAAAGTAATGGATGGATTTGGATAAAATTTTCAGGAAATGTTCAGCATGGGAAAAGGAAGAACTGATTTGATTTTGGTGTTGATCCGGATCCCCGTCTGGCCGTCATGATGAAAAATGTGATTTCTGTTAATAACTACTGAAATAAAATAGGTATCATTATGAATCCAGTTGCTAATGGTATGTTTTCATGGTCAAGGAATCTAAATATTTCAATGAAATAAAGGTAGGACTAATATTTATGGTCAAAATCACAATATGGGTGAGGACTGTGGCGCTGGCGGAGGTCTGCGCTCTGCGAGTGCTTTTCTAGTTATATTTGTCTTGAGTATCTGGGTGCTGTGTTGAAAAACTAGAACGGTAAACTAAGCTGATCCAAGTTATATCTCAGATATCTTGGAAAGAAAAGGTTTGCAAAGCTTGGCCACATTTTTTGAATAAAAAATAGCTTTTTAACGTTTAATTGTAGATAATTGTAGATAATTTGATTCTAGATACAATGGCGATAATTGTAAGTGTTATTAGTAAGGGAAAACTGTTCTACTTCATTCTATAAACAATGTGAAAGCTGTAGAAACCAAACTTTTCCTTTAACACAGTCCAGTTGCCGCAATTTTTTTTTTTTAATGTATTTTTTGGGCATTTTGTGCCTTTATTGATAGGAGAGAGACAGTGGATAGGCTTGTGAAAGGGGGTAAGAGTGTAGGGGAAGACACTCTGCAAACTGGTCACAGGCGGGACTCGAACCTGGACCAGCAGAAGCAAGTACATGGGGTGCCTGGTTGCTAACCACTCTACCAAACCAGCACCCCCAGTTGCCGCAATTTTGAATCTTCAAGATAACCATGACCTGGATGAATGAGAATCTCCACAGACATTTAGCCACATTGTTTATTCAAATACAGTGTGCTTATTGAAAAATTTGAATTCAGTGTTAAAAATATACCCTCACTGGTATCTTTAATATACAGTTTGCACATCAGAAAAATCAAGTTGCTATTTTGTGGTTATACTAAATAATTTGGTTCCCAGGTTATTGAACACTGCACCACTGTAGACTTCAACAAACAGTTGACTCATCACATTCCAGCTGTTTTCTTTATTTACATGTCACAGTTGCATGGACTACACTTTGCCAGTTTCACTTTAGGTACATGTTTGTGCCTTTCTGAAAACTCTGAAAAGTCTTTGTTTGGGTTCAAACCAATTAGTTGAGAGCTGGTGTGACTGTACAGGATATTTTTCTACAGCCTTATGGTTTAGAGGGTTTATCCAGATCTTGTCAATGTTGTCAGTGTTTGTAGTTTCAGGGTGCTAAAGCACTGATTTCCAACTTACATTTATTTTTTCCCCCCTGCAGTTGTTTGAAAGAGACCCCTCTCGCAGGCTAGGAGTTGTGGGTAATATTAGCTTACATCCCTTCTTCAAGTGTATCAACTGGCAGGCGTTGGAGAGGAGAGAGGTCGACCCTCCCTTCAAACCAAAAGTGGTATGACTCTTGCACACATTAACACTTTTTTGCAGAATGCCTATGTGGCTTTGATTTTTGATGACCCCGCTTTTTTCTTGATCATAATTTGCTGAGTCTCGTTTGTTTTTTTTGTACAGAAAGCGCCAAATGATTGCAGCAACTTTGACCGTGAGTTCCTGAGTGAGAAGCCACGCCTTTCCTACAGTGAAAAGAACTTCATCGACTCAATGGATCAGTCGGCGTTTGCTGGCTTTTCCTTCATCAACCCTAAGATGGAGCACCTTTTAGAGAAGTAAAGGTTTTAATGACAGTGAGGGTTATAGACTCCACCCAGTCCTGTGACCCTCCTGAACTGGCAAATAAACAATCTGTTCCACAATCAGTATTTGTGACCTCCTTTTAGGTACGTTCTATCACCCTTGGGTACGTGTAGAGATAATAATAGAAACAGGACCCTTAACTGTATATATTAATGTTATTGTGTATGTTTGCATGCTTATTCGTTCAAGCCTAGACTGTATGTGTAACTGTAGAGAGGTGGGGGGTTGAAACTACTGTTCCATTTTAAGTCACTGCTTCCATCTGCAGCATTTTTGTCTTTTTCTTTAAACAATGAGGAGAATGACCCCAAAAGAAATGAACTGTGATGGAAAGGAACTGTTGAGCAGGCTGGAAGGATGAAGAGGCTGCATGTACAGAGATCTTAGACTATTATCATCATGTTAAAATAAAAATAAGATATGTTATCTTTATTTTCTTGAAACATCAGAAGTTTTGCCTTTGACTGGATAAATAGTCTCTCTGACAGAAACTTGTAATTATGTGACTGACTTGAAAGTGCCATGTATGGACATGTGTAAATCAGATTTAAATGTCGAGCAGATTACAGTCATCTGTATTAAATGTTTGGTAAAGGTACATGACTTTTATTCAAGGTCATTCAATGCTGTATATAGATAAAGTATATGTATATAGTTGTGACATGTACATTTGTTTGCTGAGGATGTACTTTTTTAATGTCTCCATCTTTTACATCTGATTAAATATTTCATCAACTCCCAAGTTTGATGTGCATATTTTCAAAGTGTTCTGTGTTGACATCATAGCGATACCCTGTAAGATCATTTCAAAAACTTAAAGATAACTTTTAGGATTTAAGTAAAACTGTTATGTGTAAAAGAATAGTGCAATATTTGTGCATATTCAGGATTAAATGTTGGTTTTGTATTTCAAATTCAATAAAACACAAACATTGTCACCCCCCCCTGAGGAGATTACATTTTGCAGGAGTTAGTTAATTAACAGGGTAACTCAAAACATTTTGAAGACATTTGATGAAATGTTAGAATCGGTCAGATATAAACCAGTTGATTCGATTTTGGGAGTGTGTCTGGATGCTGATACAGGAATTTTAAAGGATTTGTAAACATTGTGAGGAAGGGCAGTTTTCTGTGTCTTTCCTAATAACTAATCAATTTCTGAACAGATTTTGATTACATTTTCGGGGTTTATTGTTCATGATACAAGGAAGAAGTACCAGGTTTTAGTGGTGATACATATCTGGATTTGGCTTTGAGTAGTTTTTCAAGGATTTGTTAACATAAGATAGGGTAGTTTTTTGACAATAACTCACCTGACAATGTTGGAAATGCCTTAGCAGAGGTCTTGTCTCAGAACACTTCCAGTTATGCGTGTAAATGCATGTTAACATTAATATTACTTGGTTCTTGTTAGTTTAAAAAACTGGCCCTAAATCCCCTTTGCTGTACAGACCAAATGTATAGAGTGCACACCAGTGCTATGCCGGTTCTCTCAATATGTGTAAAATATTTATAAGGTGAAGGTGTTAATAAATACTAGATAGATAGATACTTCATTGATTCCTAGGGAAATTCAAATCAAAAATGCAAAAGAAACAGTGCAGAGATAAAATTAACAAGTACTGTGCAAAAACCAATGCGGGGATAAAATTAACAAGGGTTGTGCAAAAACCAGTGCAGAGGTAAAGTTAAGTACTGTGCAAAAACCTGTGCAGGAAAAAAATTTGCCAACCTTCAACACAGCCTGTAAACAGTTGAGATTAAAAGTTAGTGCATAACATTAAGATACGCTTTAACTAAGAGTGAAGTTAGCCTTCGTATTGCACTCTGCAGACATCAACTAAAGCAGCTTGAGAATAAAATAAGTGTAATATATGTACAGGAAATACAAATGCAGGGCTCAAGGGATATTGAGAAGTAAATTAATTAATTCACTCAAGCTTGTATTATTGTAGTTTTATTTTGATGTATTGAAGGATAGACACAGAACTACCAGTACTAATGTTTACATTGAGGGTATCCAAACACAAAAAAATGTGTTTCTTCCATCCGTGCATTATTACTATCAGGGTCAACTGGCATGTGGCAATGGGCGGAGTACACTGAATTGTAATTTATTACATTTTCTCAAAGTACCGCGTAATTTGAACACTTTCTCTTGTGTTGTAATAGAAATGTGAAAAGTCAACCAGTTATTACGCCCACAATCAAACATAGTAAACTAAGTATGAATACAATATTTACTTTTGAAATGTATTCATACTTTTTTTCACAACTGGAGAAGAAGTCATTGCTGAATCTTGTTGGGGAGGATTTTTTTTCTCGACTGTTTACATTTACGGATATAGTCATTCCTGTATAATATCTTTAGTTTCAAAACGTGAATCTCTAAGTGTTCGTTCACTTCTTATTATATAAAATTCTGTCCTCTCAGGCGGTGTACTATTTTTCTGAAGTATCAGTGATGTTTTCGCCCTCTAGCGACATGGCAGTGAAGACAAATCTATTTGACGTCATCACGTAACGTGCTACGTCCGTTGTGTACGGAAGTGTCACAGGAACTACCGGTGGCGTCTGCTGTGCAAGTACTTTAGTCATTCTCGCTGGCTCTTTGAGTGGGTGTAATGGCAGCAGCTGTGTCGCCGTGTACAGCGTGACAGTACAAAGTTTCTGTCTCTAAGTAGATAAGTGTTAAATTTCACTTTTTACAGTGTAAATCGAAAATGAGTTCCCAGGAGGTGCTGAAGAGTGCGTCCACATTAGCTTCATATAATGTGTTGTTACAGGTAAATTAGGCACATTTCGATCATAAACCGATCATAAATCTGTTCCTTCTTGATGGCGACATGTTTCTGTTGTGTGTCTGCTGTCTCAGGTGATGTTTCGTGTCCTCACTTTCCTGCTCAACGCCTTCACTCTTCGCTTCGTGTCCAAAGAGCTGATCGGAGTTGTTAATGTCAGGTAAATATCACTGAGATTTATGAAAAAAGACGTATACTTCTCAATGACTGATGCTGTAGATTACAGTCTGTGTGTGTCCATCCTTCAGGCTCACACTGCTTTACACCACATTAGTGTTTTTGTCCAGAGAAGCTTTCAGAAGAGCCTGTCTGAGTGGAGGATCCGGAACAAACCACAGCTGGAGACAAGTGATCAACCTGCTGTGGCTGACGTGAGGAACAACAGGATGCACGACACTACATTTTAACATCTGTATTATTCTTGATGCATACACGTGGACAAAATTGTTGGTACCCTTCAATCCACAATCATCACTTAACAACTTGAAACTAACAAAATTAATAATAATAAAGTCGTACTGAAAATTAACTGATTAAAATCAGACATTGCTTTTGAATTGTGGTTTAACAGAATCATTTAAAAACAAAATCATTAAACTGGCTTTGACAAGACCGATGGCACCCTCAACTCAACATTTTTTGCACAACTGTTTGAGGTAGTCACAGCAATCAGGCGATTTCACATTTGTGTTAAGAACTGCATAACTTGCTGCAAATGTGTTTGGAAAAAACGTGTCGAAGTTAAGAGCAAAAGGAAAATGTTGAAAGAAAAAAAACCAAAATGTGGAGATAAAAGGCAGAATAATGAGGAAAAAGTTACATTTTTTTCGGGAAATTTGTAATTGTTGAGGCAGAAAAGTCAAAATGTTGAGAAAACGGTGTAAATACTGAGAAGAAAAAAAATAGCCAGAATGTTGAGATGAAAATTGAATTGTTGAGAGAAAGGATAAACTTGTCTAGCCTTGCAGTGCAGCTGGATTGTGTAGATTCCATATCCGTCATCAGGCAGATCCATCTTGCAGAGCTCTAACCTGGAACAACTTTTCTTGATCAGAAAGCGACCAGGCATTTCAGAATCCCTTAGACAAAGAGGTCATAGGAATGAGTAGATTTTAGCTGCTCTAAAAGTAAGATGTGTCTGTAAGCCTCTGGCTGGACTGTTATGGAAACAACAGACAAAACCTTAATTCAGTCACCTTTTAGTTTTTCTTCAACGGTTCTGCTTTTCCTAACAATTTTCAAGGGGATGTTTTCCAGACAGAATTGAGGAATGTATCCAGTGAATATCTTTTACTGTCCGTCTGGTGTGTCAGGTTATACAAGTGGAAAAAAAGGTGTACATTTCTTAAAAATAACTGATTCAAATGTCAAGAAAGACTCTTATCCGATTATTTATTTCAACATTATTCTTCTTGCTGTTTTAACTTTGTTCTCGTCAGATAAACTTCTGCTCAAAGTGCATAAACAAAAAGAAATATTCCTTTTTCAATTAGTGTTTTCTCATTATGGACTGAATGCTCCAACCCACCTTCACATTTACCTTTTTCCTTTAACCTCTGGTACCCTTCAAAACTTTCTTTTGCTGACACAAATGACGCAGCAGTTTGAGCATACATTATGGAAAACTGTCGAAGCATCTTAATGTTGACCATCTAATTAGATTTAATCTCATATTCTTAGTGTGCCTCACTTCTTCCCTCTCTCACCTCTCAGGTTACCTCTGGGTGTGCTATGGGCAGTCCTGCTGGCCTGTGTGTGGCTGTGGCTCCTGGAGGTCCCAGACCCACAAACGGTCCCTTACTACGGCCCTGCTGTTCTGCTGTTTACCCTGTCAGGAGTTCAGGAGCTCCTGGCCGAGCCCCTCTGGGTTCTGGCTCAAGCTCACATGTTCATCAGGCTAAAAGTGGTCGCTGAGAGCTTAGCCATGGTTGCCAAGTGTAGTATGACAGTGGTACTGGTGGTGTTTGCCCATGAGTGGGGTCTTTACATCTTCTCTGCTGCTCATGTAAGACAGAGCTTAAATCTTCAGTACTAGTTCTCAATTTTTCCCTTATATGAAATCATGATATTTATCTATTTGTTTTTATTTTTGTAGTTGGTGTACACAGGGTTTTTGGTGCTGTGCTACGCCGCATACTTCATTCGTTTCTTGGGATCTGAGGAAGCAGCTAAGAAGAGTTTCCCTCTGAATCATGTTGGAGATCTGTTGCCTCGTAGAGCTGATGGAGAGGTAGGAAGGAGCAGTGTCTTTTATGGCAGGGGTTATGACCCTGGAGGAGGGGTGACTAAGAGATGGCGGTGCATTTTCTCCATAATAAATGAAGTATTTATCTTTGCAGGGGTGTTGCTGAGGGAAATAAAATACAGTTAAATATAATCAGCTACTATCATCATATTGGCAATAATAGCTTGGCATAGATGTTTTGATTTTATAAATTACTGCACATTTAAATATACATACTCTCTTTCCAAACCAGTCTTTCATTCATGATGGATGCTGCCTTTTCCTTTTTGGGATAACTTCAGACAGGAGCTTATCATTGCATTAGAATTGGGACACATCTTGGACAGGTGGCCAACCAAGACCACTGACATTCGCACCTGATGCAAATTTAGAGCCACGAATTAACCTAACATGCTTGTTTATAGTCTTTGAGAGAAAAAGGGTTCTCAAAGACCTGGAAAGACCTGGAAAAAACCTAGTCATGCATGGGGAGAACATGCAACTTAAACCCAGAAAGATTCCACCTGACTGAGAAGTTGATCTTGCCATTTTCTAGCTGTGGAGCAGCACTTACCCGCTGCACCACTGTGCAGTCTTTTTGTGAAGGTACAGGACTTCACAAAAAATTTGTTTTTTGGATTGAGTTGCTGATGGTTCTCAGCTCAGCATGCTTAAGCTATTAATATAAAAAAAATCTTTTTTCGAGAGAGACCAACAAACATGCTGATACAGTACACATAAAACAAGATCACTAATAATTCATCAGTAAATATATGGAGTACTGAATTCCTGGACTAAAGGCTTCGACTAGGGATTTTAAAAACATTCAAGGTAAGAAAGCTTTGGAGTTAAAAATCAGTTTGGACATTGTTCAAAGCTAAAGGTGCAAAAACTGAAAGAATTTTTGCAACTCAGTTTTACATTATTGGGGATAATTGCAAGATGCCCTTTTTAAAAGAGAAGTGGTTGGGGAATATACTTTGGGACTTTGGGTGGCCGACCCAGCCACTGTCTGTGTGGGAATCTCTGATGTGTTCTCTGTCATTAACAGTGATCTTTCTGCATCAAACCAGTCTGGTAGGTTAAAAGACAAGCCTAAGAAATAATGATCCTTTACTGCTGCTTTGCTTATAGCCACTGATCGACTGGAAGCTTGCTCGTCTCACTTGGAGCTTCTTCAAACAATCCTTCCTGAAGCAGATCCTCACAGAGGGGGAGCGCTACGTCATGACCTTTCTGAATGTCCTCAGCTTCGGAGACCAGGGAGTTTATGACATTGTCAATAATCTGGGCTCGATGGTGGCTCGCTTTATCTTCCTGCCCATTGAGGAAAGCTTCTACGTCTTCTTTGCCAAAGTGCTGGAGCGAGGTCGTGATGTCAGGAGTCAGAAACAGGTGTGAGTCATGAATGTAAACACGAACATGTCTTTCCAGAGTGGCTGCCAGCTTTACTTCCTGTTTATGTCAACAGGAGGAGGTTTCCATTGCAGCAGAGGTCCTGGGGTGTCTGCTGAAGCTGGTGCTGGTTGTTGGTCTGATTATCACTGTGTTTGGCTACGCCTACTCTCACTTAGCTCTGGACATTTATGGCGGCACTTTACTGAGTAGTGGTGCAGGTAAGTTAGGCACAGTATACTTCTTTGTGTGGATAAAAAAATGCATATAACTGCTATTAAGGTCAAACCTTTATATTTTTAGCTGAATGCCAACATTATGTATCTTAATGTTTGTGTTGGTCAAACAGAAAATCAACAAAAACCCAGCAAACAAACATTTAAAAGTGGTTCACATTAAGGAAGGTTTCACAGATACTTTTATAAGTAGTCACCTGCACAGGTTTATAAAATCTACATTGCATTAACCACCCGTCTGTGAACAACATATCAAATAAGTAACCAACCCACAAAAACATAACTAGCTGATCAACTTGCCTAAGACAAGAAAAGTAAACTCAAGTAAAGAGCACTACATTTATACAAACAAACTCATCACTGACAAGTTTACTAACTAGCTAACTAATGAACTAGCTTACCTTATAAAAGACAAGTTAAATCATGTGAAGAACACTATGTTTAGGTAGATAAACACATGAAAACTAACCAAACAAATACATTAATTACTGAATAACCAACAAGTCAATCAGATAAACAGTTAACAGAGGTAAACTTTTCAGTATTAAATTAAGTGATTTACTAACTCACTAATCAAACAACTAACCTGCAACCAGCACACTAAATTAAAGAAAAGTATACAAATGATCACTGTTTAACTAAACAACTAATTAACTAACTATAATAGTTATTTACAGCAACACATTTGCAAACTAACTGACCACCGATCAAGCAAACAGACCCAACCAACAAAAGTAACTTCTCTCACCAACTAACTAGCTAACTAAAGATAACTTTAGTGAACTGACTACAGACTAACCCTGAAACTGATTACCTCAGTAACCTACCTAAAATATTTAACCAATCTGACCTGACTACTGACTAACTAACTCGAACAATCAATTCGTCTAAAATTAATTGAAATTAAATAATGTTTAATTTCCATTCACACACAACATTTTAGATTATCTTTTGGTCAATAGGCATATCACTGTTAGTGGTGCTTACTCTGAACATTGTTTTTTTTTACAAAGCGTCAAGTGTTTGCAATCTAAAAACCTTAGGACCATCAGATTGTGAAAACTACAATTAAAGCTAACGGTGATGTGGGAGTTAATAGGCTGGACAGATTTTGTATTGGTTACAGAAAATCTTAGTTCTTTACATTGACTGAATCATAATGATCATGTCTTATAACCTGGAATAGCTTTATAGATAAATACCTGAAATAAGGTTTTTGATGAACACAAGCATACAATATTTTAATGCTATTTTGATGCTTGGATAGTGCCTGGTTTTAAGTTTTAAAGTTGTTGAGTGTTTGAAAGGACAGATGCTAATAAACTGCTAATCAGGACTAAAAATGGCTTTGCAATGCAAGAATTTCTGATAGTTTTTGATATTTAGTCATTGATACTCCATTATGATGAGGAACAACTTCACAAAGTCACTTTATTAAGAGGAAATTCTCAAAAGAGATTACAGCATAATGTCAGTTATTGGAAATATTGTAACTGCTAAGACAAAATGCAGTGTTGCAGTTTCATGGTAGCTGAAGAGAAGCTTCAAAATGTCATAATTTTAGCTTGCTAGAGCTCTTGTTATCAGAGTTTTAGCAAGCAAAGAAGAACAAAGTGAAAATGACTGAAGAACACAGTAAAAAATCACACTGGCTTAGTAGAGAGAACCAGCACGGTGCTGTCATTCCTGCCCCACTCTATTTTACACAGACATACTTACTTGTCTTTTATATTTGTCCTGATTTGTAGAACATTGAGCTCTTTTAGGATTTTTTTAAAATCATTTTGACTATTTTGAATCATTTTTGTGTCTTCTGTGGGCTTTAGTTTCTGCTTTTGTTTGATGTTACATTTGTTTCATTCTTTGTGAGTCAGAATAGATTTCTCTTTCTCGCTGGTTGCAGAACAAATCTACTCATTGGTACTTAGAAAGAAACCTGAACCTCAAGCAATAGACTGTACATCTATTTTTTACTTAATACAAATTAGCAAAAACAAAATTGCATATATGATGCCGTCTTACCCTGTATCTCAGTTGAGAAATATCAGCACGTCCTCAAAAGTCAACTTATCACAAAGCCTTTCTCCGGCTCTTTTCTCCGCTAAAGGGCCCAGCTTACTGCGATGCTACAGCTGCTATGTTCTCCTGCTCGCTGTTAACGGTGTCACTGAGTGCTTTGTATTTGCTGTCATGAGCCAAGAGGAGGTTGACAAGTAAGACTGACAATATAAACAATCTAAAACTTTAGTTATTACCCATCATGCATGCTGACACTGTCTCTGTTTGGTCCTTAGGTATAACTTTGTGATGCTGGCTCTGTCCGTGTCCTTCCTCTTCCTCTCCTACATGTTGACATGGTGGGCTGGTGCTGTGGGCTTCATTCTGGCAAACTGCATAAACATGGGCCTCCGTATCACACACAGCATTCTTTACATTCATCACTACTTTAAAGGGAGCCAGTGGAAACCTCTGCGCGGCTTGTTGCCCTCACCGCTCCTGCTTCTGGTCCTTGCTGTCAGTACTGCGGTCACAGCGCTGTCAGAGGTATGAATGAATTAATACTCTGATATAAAAGTTCAATATATATCACCGTTACACACTTTGTAATATTTGCATGTGAAAGGTGCAGCAGAAACAAACTCCACTCTTTTTTGTTCATGAAATCTTGTACAAAGCCTTAACCTGTGTTCCTCTCTTTGGTTTCAGGGTTGGTTCTGCTGTGGCAGTGGCTGGTTACTGAGGCTGGTCCACATCAGCGTAGGAGCAGCATGTTTACTCGTTGTGTTTGTCACAATTCTTCTCACAGAGACTCAGCTGGTTCAGTTTGTGAGGACTCAGCTCTTACCCAGATACAGGAAAAAACAGACATAGGCTCGATTTGGGCTGGTTTTACTGGACTGGAGGAAAACCTCTGTTTCACTCCAAACAAGAGGTACTGATCAACTGTTACTGGCTGCAGCAAAGCATCAAGGGAACAAGTGTGAAAAAACATGTCATTACTGTTTGGGAATCTAATTTAGGTGTTAAACATTTGATGTGTTTTACGAGGACAGTTGCACGTGTTATAAGGATTATTTTCTTACTGAATAAAACAAGACTGCCTTTACATTTTTTAATTTTATATGTATGGTAAAAAATCATGAAAGTATAATCATAAAGCAGCATTATTAAAGTTGTCTCATTATATTTTTATCAAATGATTTCCAGGACTTCAGTCTCAAATACAGAAAAATCCTGGATATAACTGTATTTTACACTGGTGCAAATGCAAGCTTTGCCCTTAAATGAACTTTTGTACCCCATTGACTGACATGACACTGACTTCCTGCTTTTAGGGACAAGAGTGAGTAAGTGAACATGGAAATTTTCTGGATATGAAACTTTAAGGGTTGTATATGAGGGGTTAGTAGGACAATTTCAGGGCAATGTCTGGCGGAAAAACCCTGCTGTTCATGCACATTCAGCTCAATCGGGTAAATCAGAACATTCATGGCTCCTGCGCATGAGTTAACAGAGTACATGTAAGTTAGTTCAGTTTCTGTTCAAGTTATCCTGAATTTGTTTTGGGATATGATAGTGCTGCATCTGTGAAAAGACAGTATGTTTTGGGTTGTCAGTTTGTTTTTCTATTTTTGTGAACATCATACCTTAATAATTATTTATTTTTTTAAGACTTAGCACAAATGTTGACTCTTAAAACAGCATTATGTTTCAAGATGAAAGGAGAGATATATGTCAATTTTTGCTAGAGCCTAAGTGTGAACTGATTTAATGTTGGAGGTTAAAGGTAGTTGTGACCAAACCCCACTATAAAGACCACCTGAGCCTTTCCACTTGAACCACCACAGCACTTTTACTGTCTAGTAATGGTTAACCTAACAGAGACTCACAAGGGCCAATCGGGGAATCTAGTTTGACAAAGTGATGCAGTGTTTAAGTTTCGTGACATGATGAAATAATTTGACTTTAAATAATAACCAGTGCCTTGAATTACATAGTTTTAAACAAACAGCAGTAATCATTTGAATGATTAAAGTAGAAACAATTCTGTCAAGGGCTTTAGTTACCTCCGCCAAGGAGGTTATGTTTTCGGGAGAGTTTGTTTGTCTGTTTGTCTGTCTGTGAAAAAATTACTCAAAAACTGATGGATGGATTTTGATGAAATTTTCAGGAAATGTTCAGCATGGGAAAAGGAAGAACTGATTCGATTTTGGTGTTGATCCGGATCACCATCTGGCCGCCATGACGAAAAATGTGATTTTTGTGAATAGCTACTGAACTAAAATAGATATCATGATGAATCCAATTGCTAATAGTATGTTTTCATGGTCAAGGAATCTAAATGTTTCGATGAAATAAAGGTAGGAGTAATATTGATGGAGAAAATCACAATATGGGTGAGGACTGTGGTGCTGGCGGAGGTCTGCGCTCTCCGAGTGCTTTTCTAGTTTATTCTTATTTTAGCTACATATTTTAATAGCAAATTATGATAAAATAATATCAGGTATGATCAGAACTTAATGTAGCTTTATATAGCTCAAGGGAAACCCAACACAACAGGACAAAAAGAAATGAAAAAGAAGTGGAATTTGTAAACAAAAGGGAGTTTAAAAGGAAAAATAGACAGCACTCAAACATCTGCCAAGATAGCTCACATTTCATTTTGCACATACAGTATAAGCAAGTTTCATGATGTAAACTCTGTGATGTGACTGATTGACCCTGAAACCTACTTCAGCACTTGGAATCATGTTGATAGCATTATTATTTTGGCAACTATTGAGCAAAAAAAAGTTGTTCATGTTATCTGAGTCACCACCAAAATGGAATTATTTCAAGTTGGGGAATTATATCTGAAAATTTCAGTGAAAACCATCCAGTCATTTTTGTGTGATCTTGTTAACAAACAAACAAAAAGACAAACACAAAGACAGAGCCTCTTTGGAAGTTGGAAGTTTATGTCAGTACAACACATATGAAGGCTTCTCGATGGTGCAGTAGGTTAAGTACTCGTGCCTCACAGCAAAAGGGTTGCTGTTTGACTTTAAGGGTTGGTCGGTGCTTTTGGGTGTGGTTCCTGTGGGTTTCCTTTGGGTTGTCTGGTTTCAACTCACAGTAAACATCATCTTTAGGTTCACTCTAAATTGCCTTTTTGTGTGTGTACAATTATCTGCCTTGTGATCAGCTGGCCATCAGTCCAGGTTGTACCCTATTTCTCCCCAAGTTTCTGTAGGCGCTACCTACAGTATGGTTGCC
Organism: Scarus forsteni; assembly: GCA_036419115.1. Classification (NCBI taxonomy): domain Eukaryota; kingdom Metazoa; phylum Chordata; class Actinopteri; order Labriformes; family Labridae; genus Scarus; species Scarus forsteni. Next base: position 28,092,033 of record JAZDUH010000152.1, read on the forward strand.
CTGCTGTACAAAACACAAAGACATGTAAGCAAAAGCAACAGTAGGTCTAGGGTGGCGCAGTGGCACAGTGGGTTAGTGAGCATACCGCACAGCAAGAAGGTTGCTGGTTTGACTCCCTGTGTCAGTCGGGGCTTTTTCTGTGTGGAGTTTGCATAGTCTCTTTGTACCTGCATGGGTTTTCTCAGGGCACTGCGGTTTCCTCCCACAGACCAAAAACATGCTAGTTAGGCTAACTGGTGACTCAGTTGTCCTCAGGTATGAGTGTGAATGGTTGTCTGTGGCTCATTCTGATAATGTGCTCTGTCATTAACAGGAAGGTTTCAGGTTCAAGCCCAGGTCCTGCTGTCACATGGTACCCTTGGGCTTCTCACTTAACCCTAGGTAGCTACCACTTGTGCCTCAGTGGTGTGTAAATGGAAAAACAGGGTGTGAATGTGTTTTCTGACGGGTAATGATCATTGAACTCTGAGCCATCAGTGAGTGATTGTGAGAGTAAATGGGTGTGAAAGTGTAGATGTGGCGACCTGTTCAGGGTGTGCCCTGCCTCTAGCTCGGTGTCAACTGGGAAGGGCCTCAGCCCTCCTGGACCCTGAGAAAATAAGAGATGATGTAAGATGACAAAGAAAAATTCAGAACAACAAATAAAAAAGAGGTGTTCTAAAGAATCACGTCAAACTTAGCACTAATAGCACTCACGTCCTCTCTGATTTAATGGTAATATGTTTCTCTTTTGTGGTCAGAGATTGAGTTCATGGAGGTATACTTGGAGGAGTTGTCTTCAAACAAGTTTTGAAACTGACTTAAAGTTTAACTTAAAGTTTTTTTAGACTCCTGTTTATCCTCTACTTGAAAAAGCTCTGAATCACTCACCACAAAATGACCCCGGCCCCTCCACTAGACGCGTTGCTAAACTTTAACTATCCTTTACTTGTACACCGTTCTGAGGCGGAAAACCACCAGAGCATAGGTCTAATTTAGATTTAAGTCTTGTAGGAATACTTCAGTTGTTACAAATAACCCACTCTTGTTTTATTTTAATTGTTGTGCTTTTACTTCCCGAGAGCTCAGCAGGCTAAAGTTCAGAGAATATTTTGAATATTTCCCAGAAGCAGTTAACTGTTGGTCTTTCCTCTCTCCAAATAGCCACTAAATTTAAGTTCCCTGAGGGCTGGATAATGATGTTGTTTTAGGAAAAGTGAGAGAGGGCACAGTGCTTTTTTGAAGGTGGAAATGTCTGCTTTCTCCTTTTTATCTTTACAAATGTATGACTCAGATGTATACAAGTGGGTGTGTCTGTTTAGAGAGATGGCTACTTATCTTTTGAGTCATATCTTATGAACTTTGAGACCAGTCTCCTTTGCTTTCATTTTAGGAGTGCTGTTGGGAAGTGTTGTTGATATCAGTAGGAAACAGTGGGAGACACAGAAAACATTTGCTGCTTTCTTAGCTTTGTTTTATTATTTTGGAAATAGCAATGCTACAGGATAAAGTTGCTTTCTGAAAGTTCTTTACTGAAGCAGAAGAGGAAACAACAAACCCTGAGAGAAACCAGAGGGAGAGAGATAGAAACAAGGAGGAGTTTTTAAGCCACTACGTCATTTTAAACCCCAAGGACCTGATTTATCATCCTCTGGAGAATCTCTGGTTGTCTCCATTTCTGGGAGTGCGGAGAGAGGACGTTTTTGCTCTACGTACAGAGGGGACAGATTTTTACAGATCATCTTCCACTGCTGATCAAACATGTCTCAAGTAAGAACTTTACAGAAAAGATTCCTTCTTCTGATGTTTGGAAGAGTTTTAGGGAGGATGGTAAGCAAAAACATGTCATCATGTCATTCTGCAGCCAGGTCAGGATGATGCTGAACATGTGCAGCGCCCTGAGGTGACAGAAGAGGACGTAAATGAAGGAAGGAACCGACTGGGACTAACAGGACCAGCGAAGAGCAAGACGATGGAAGTGATGGAAGAGTGCGGTGAGGGTCAAAACACACACAGAAACAAAGTAATACAGAGGAAACTGTTTTCTGACCAGGGTAAAGTGATCACATTATGGCTGTGAGTTTGTGTGGGGGCGTTTCCCATGATGCACAAGTTTCCACTCCATATGTAGAGAGGCAGGGAGACGGGGTGTGTTGAGGAGTGTCTCCTTGTGCAGTTACTCAAAGTGTGTTTACAGATCTTACAAACATTATACGAGTTCTCCTCTCTACCTCCCCATAGAGTAAGTCTTGGTGTTTCTTCTCCTTTACAGAGAAAATGGGCAAAGCTGCTCCTTCAGTGTTCAGTCGAGCCAAGTCAGGGGCGGAGACGTCTCTGAACAAACGCCCAGCTCAACCAGTCAGGAAGTAGCAACAGACCTTTTGACCACGATGTGACACCTTTTCCTTGTTAAGATTTTGTTGTGTTCCAGCTGTGATTCAGGCCATGAAAAATGTCTTGTAAAAAGCTGTTATGTGTTTGAATTGCTCTCATTTGTCCTCTGTGTGTGAGCCAAGGCTCTTAAAACTGATGCTTCAGTATTTTAAAGAACGCTGCATGTTATAGCACATAGGACTTGCTGAAATAGCACTGGTTTTTAATTTGCATGTTCTACAAAAACACAAAAGGTTTCTAAATCTGAGAGAATTTGAATGAAAGTTTCAATCTTAGGTCACCATTGCTGTATAATGCACCCTGAACGGTGATGTTGGATCGTTACATTCCTCTTATCACGATTTTCTGCTTGTAATCACCTCTGTCATTATCACCAACTTTCTGTTTATTGTCCTTTTCACTACAATCCACTGACTTGCACTTGAGCTTGAATTAAGAAGGCCTCAAAGATGAGGTCGCTCTAGAGCAGTGGTTTTCAAACTTTCTTGAGGCGACCCTAAAACCAAAATATATGACAATATGACAAACAACTATATTACCAATGAAACATTAATAAACAAAGTAATCCAACATTTGTGTTCTGAGCTCATTTGATGACATTGGTTGTTTAGTTGTACTAATAACTTATGGTTGTGCAAATCCTTCGGGAACACCAGGGTGCCCTGCAGCAACCACTGAGCTAAAGGATATGATGAGGGAATGAAGAACAGTGTGAACCATTTTGTATTGGTACTCGGAGTGTATTACACAACAAATGCAGCCCTCAAATAAATGTTTTCCTGAAAATGTAAAATATCCAGTCTTGACAGCAAACATTTAAGGACAGAAATATTGATCCAAGAAAGATGTGATGTCTTAACACGCAGGAACCTTTTGAGCAACATGACTTGTGTTCACAAAGCTTAATACGTTTAAAGAGTTGCTGTATTTACAAAACCCAAAACCAGTGAAGTTGGCACGTTGTGTAAATCGTAAATAAAAACAGAATACAATGATTTGCAAATCCCTTTCAACCTATATTCAATTGAATACACAGCAAAGACAAGATACTTAATGTTCGAACTGGTAAACTTTATTTTTTTGCAAATATTAGCTCATTTGGAATTTGATGCCTGCAACATGTTTCAAAAAAGCTGGCACAAGTGGCAAAAAAGACTGAGAAAGTTGAGGAATGCTCATCAAACACTTATTTGGAACATCCCACAGGTGAACAGGCTAATTGGGAACAGGTGGATGCCATGATTGGGTATAAAAGCAGCTTCCCTGAAATGCTCAGTCATTCACAAACAAGGATGGGCGAGGGTCACCACTTTGTGAACAAATGCGTGAGCAAATTGTCCAACAGTTTAAGAACATAATTTCTCAACGAGCTATTGCAAGGAAATTAGGGATTTCATCATCTACGGTCCGTAATATCATCAAAAGGTTCAGAAAATCTGGAGAAATTACTGCACATAAGCGGCAAGGCCGAAAACCAACATTGAATGCCCGTGACCTTTGGTCCCTCAGACAGTACTGCATCAAAAACCGGCATCACCGTGTAAAGGATATCACCACATGGGCTCAGGAACACTTCAGAAAACCACTGTCAGTAACTACAGTTCGTCGCTACATCTGTAAGTGTAAGCTAAAACTCTACTATGCAAAGCCAAAGCCATTTATCAACACCCAGAAATGCCGCCGGCTTTGCTGGGCCCGAGCTCATCTAAGATGGACTGATGCAAAGTGTTCTGTGGTCTGACCAGTCCACATTTCAAATTGTTTTTGGAAACTGTGGTCGTCATGTCCTCTGGACCAAAGAGGAAAAGAACCATCCGGACTGTTATAGGCGCAAAGTTCAAAAGCCAGCATCTGTGATGGTGTGGGGGTGTATTAGTGCTTTTTCATGTACGCCCCTGCTTATTTCAGCAAGACAATGCCAAGCCACATTCTGCACGTGTTACAACAGCGTGGCTTCATAGTAAAAGAGTGCAGGTACTAGACTTGCCTGCCTGTAGACCAGACCTGTCCCCCATTGAAAATGTGTGGCGCATTATGAAGCATAACATACAACAACGGAGACCCCGGACTGTTGAACAACTTAAGCTGTACATCAAGCAAGAATGGGAAAGAATTCCACCTGAAAAGCTTCAAAAATTGGTCTCCTCAGTTCCCAAACGTTTACTGAGTGTTGTTAAAAGGAAAGGCGATGTAACACAGTGGTAAAAATGCCCCCATGCCAACTTTTTTGCAATGTGTTGTTGCCATTAAATTCTAAGTTGATGATTATTTGCAAAGAAAATAAAGTTTCTCACTTCGTACATTAAATATCTTGTCTTTGCTGTGTATTCAATTGAATATAAGTTGAAGAGGATTTGAAAATCATTGTATTCTGTTTTTATTTACAATTCACACAACGTGCAAACTTCACTGGTTTTGGGTTTTGTAAAAAAAAATTCTGGGAACATCCCTTTAATTTAAGACTTCAATAAAGACTTGAAGTGCTCAGAGAGTACAACTCTCTGCCAAGGCATTTCTGAGACTATTTACCCTGAATTTTTTGGGGGGAAAAAGCTCCAGGATCTGGATCTGCACCAAAATCTAATCACTTGTTGTGCCATGACCAACATTCCCTGAAAATTTAATGAAAATCTGTTAATTTTTCTGTCCTGTCTTGCAAACAGACAAATGCTGAAAAAAACATCACCACCTTGGTATGAGTCAAAGAAAGAAAGGATGTTCAAACGGAACTTGTATTTTTACATATAAAAAGAATTGTCCTACTACAGAAGCAAACTGCAATCATATTAGACATAAGAGCCTGCTTTGACTTTTTTTTAGAGAAATTTACTTCAGAATCTAAAGATATGCTTTGCTGCCTGGCTGCACCAAATTCTGTTTTCTGAATGAGTGAAATCATCATCTTCAGTTTGTGTTCAATGTACTGACAAATGTTATAGTTAATAAAAAAGTGAGAAAAATGAGCAGCATAGTCTGATTAACCTGATGCTACCCTTATTAGTTAGAGCAAATAAATGGATGGACAATAATAAAAACTGAAAAAGTAAATTATGTCTTTTAAGAGCAAGGCAGTAAAGTTTGCTCCAGTGTGGCGTAAAAAAGACAAGGTCAGATTGCTTTTATGATTTATTCAAAAATTAGCTTTATAAACAAAATGAATAAAACGTAAAGTTCATTAGACAAAACTCACAGTAAATGATGAAGAAGAGTGAAGAGAGAGTGGAGATGGTAACAGAGAAAGACACTTAGCATTATGAGAGGATGGAGAATCAGTGTCAACTGTAGAACTGGCTGAAAACACAAGCCTTGTGTTCAAGTCCAGCTTTACTTCATGAACTTGTGATGTTGATCTTGCAGGATTTTGGCAGACGACTTAGCATCATAGAACAGCTCATTGATTTCCTCGACCTGCTCCCTCTCCACAGACTCTTTCCCCTGAACTCTGCCCAGTAGGCTGGCCGGTGTAAGAAGCTGCACAGCGTACCTGAGGAGAAACAGGAAGTCAGAGTCTTTTAGTTTACCCAAGAATATACAGCTTTCATTAGAGAGAAGACTGACAGGTCCATGATACTGAGCTGTGTCATCTTTTCAGTGTGCCACCAAGTACTATGAATACTAAAGTGCACATGAGCCTCTTACACTATAAAGCACTATGCGTGAGGGCACACACACTTCACTGTGCTAAAGCACCTTTCAGCTCTTTGTGTGGGCTAGTGTGTGTTCTGGACTTTCTCAAGCAGTCTCTGGCCATGAGAAACTCTTTGGGGTCCTCCTGTCTTCATTCTCTGCAGGTATACACTATGTGAGTCTGTACCTGAGGGTGGTCTTTGTGCCGATCTCTGCCAGATGTGTCAGAGCTTCTTCGCTGATAGTGATCCCCTCAGTCTGAGCGCGGATCTTGATGATCTGTAAACCACACAGTCATTAGTGTGATAAAAAAGAGACAGTGCTGCACAAACCTGGGCACTCTGATGTCCACCCACCTGCTTCATCTCCTGTGGCGTGTACAACATGGTGCGGATGATCATGACTCTGTCCAGCAGGTCCAGAGGAATCCCATGTGGAGAGCTGATGTCCTCGGTCCCCCTGGTGGTCAACAAATGTAACACAACTCTTGAGTGTAAGCAAGAAAGCAAATCTCTTTTATAAAACTTTAAAGATTTTGATCCTTGTCTGAAGCTTATTAGAGTCTGACCTAATCAAACAGTTTCCTCTGTTGGAGGCAAAAACAACGATGGGGGCGATGGTACTCTCGAGCGCTCGGTGGAGATACGTGAAGCATTCAATGTCCAGCATGTGCACCTCATCCACAAACAACACGCCAGGCACGAGCTCGGCTACACCCTGGTCAATGTAGCGGTTCACCACCTTGTTGATCTCTGCACGCAGTTTATCTAAAAAAACAAAGGAGAAAACACTTGTGCATAAACGACTTTGCATATCAAAAATAAAACTCCTAATGCTGTGCTCAAAAAGAAGGAGACTTAATGCCATTCAAGGCTGATTTCATTAAACAACAATATTATATTTTGATCTATGACAGCTATGGTATCAGTTCAAACTCTACATGGAAGCCTATGTTTGAGACCATTAAGATATTGTTTCAGGAACTAATTTAAGCTTTTGACCACGTACAAGCTAACACTCTTTGCTCTTTTCATACTTACAATCCTAAAGAAAATGTTAGAAAAGATATTTGGAGGCAAGGTGAAATTTCTCGAGATGTGACACAGTACCATTTTATTGATGCCAATGCCATTAATAGTTCTTTATACTGTTCAGATTTTTCACAGATTCAGAATATTTTCTGTGTGGGATAAAGCTGGCCCAGAAAGATTTTCAGTGGCAACAGTGTTAAACACATGACACTCCAGATATTCATTGTTTTCTTGTAGAGATAAATGCTCCTGCACTGCTGTTCCCTCCACTTATAGTTGTCTACATGACTTTTAGACTCTTTGTCATTTTTTATTGCAGCCTCTGATGAGTGTGACGTCCGTTATTTGCATGCATGAAGAATAACGTGAAAGCAATTTATAAGGGACAAAAAAAAAAAAGATATTGATTCCTTGAAGGAGTTAACGGTGTCACTGGGATCAGTTTTCAATTCTCATCCCATGAAAATTGAGAGTTAAATAAGCACACAAAGAGACATTTCAGGGTTTTGTTGTGACTAAGTGAATGGGCCGATTGTTGGCTCAGATTTCATGCTTCCCTTATAGTATGTGAAGCAAAAATGAAACAGTTATAATGGTTAGCAATGGCTGAAAACTTTCAGAAACTAAGCTTTCAACTTTAAGTTAGAGTGCAGCATACCAACCATTCAATGTCTGCTTCCCCCTGTTCCATCTGTAAGGCGTTTTAAAACAGCTCTGCGTGCTTCATATTAACATTTATTCATGGAGATATCACCCAGAAAACATGAAAACAAACTCAGGAAATCTTGTCTCATCACTAATAGCAGCTGAAGACCAGGACACCAATCACTCAGAAATACAAGTCAGATCTGTTTCTCTTCCACCATTGCTGTTAAAGTGAACATTGTAAGCCAGTGGCCAGTGAGAGGGACGTTGACTTGGCACTGTTGTAAAAGTTGTACTGTTTTCTCCTAATAGCGTCTGTCTAAAAACAGAGGAATCCATTGGTTTTCAATAGAAAATGAGCACCTGCAGTACAAAATACAGCTGTGGACAGAGACCCTAACTTGACATTCAGGAAGCATTATCCGTCAGATTCTCAAAACTTTTTAGATTTACCACACAGTAAGAAATGGTTTTTATCAGGGTTGCTCGATTATGCTAAGAACCAGAATCGTAATTATTTTGGCTGATACTGAGATCATGATTAGAAAGCACAATTACTTACTGATTTTATCAAACACAACTAAAAAAAACAAACTTAAACATCTTAATGTTATTCGGAACACAGGAAAACCAAACATAGATGAAATATGTGATACGTGCATATCTGCAAAGGGATATTTGTTAAAAAAGACAAAGAACTGCAAAAGTTTGCATTGCACCGTAATCGTTGAATCACAGTTTGTTCTTCATAAATGTGAGGAGTAGTGATTGTATTTGTAATTGAAATTCAATATATTGCCCAGCTCTTGTGTTCACATCAGTGTTCTATCCCGTATCATGAAGTCTGTCATGTGATACAGAAGGAATAAAGGTGATGAGTAAGCTTGTGGACAACAGAGTTCTCTAATTTCTCTACCTGTGATTTCTGTCTTTTTGGGCTTCATCAGTTGTCCCATCATGGAGAGGATGTCCTGGCCTCCCTGTGATCATAGAATTAAATGAAAAATGAAAAACAAAACAAAAAGATTACATTCTAAGTTATATTTTGGGCATTTTGGTTGGTCAGATGTCAATCACTGAACTACTATAAATGAACAGGACCTCTGTGGTTCATACCTGAGGTCTTGCATTTGCAACATCCAGATCGTGCAGTGTGACGTCTTGAACTATCTCCTTCTTTTTGTGAACATCACCTTTAGGCAGAGGGACATACTCCTCCGCCTCCAGGTCAAACTCTGTGGCAAACGTGTCACAGCGACCTTGTCTCTGCAAAGACAGAATAACACCAAAAACTGGTTTAACAAATACCTGAAAAAGTACCTTCAGAAGTGGATGATTCACACTGGTTTCAACACTGGAGAAACAAAAGACAGCACACAGGAGAGAGGAGCAGGTGTACGGCTGGACTGAGAGCCAGTTCATCACCCAGAGGAGGGTATGTGGCCGAGGGATGAAAGCATTTCATAGGCAGGTCATGATCCGGCTGTCAACAGTAACAAATGTGTTGTCCAGCCCTCTGACTACAGTCGACCTGTGGGCCCTGGCCCACCTGCGCCGATTAAAGGAGCCGTCATCTGAGCCTATCAACACAGGCCACAAGCCCCGCTGCTGGAAAAGAGGCATTGTGGGAGATGAGGAGATAGAGGGAGCATAAAGAGCTGCAGGAATGACAGAGGCTCATTCCAGGGTACAGCAGAAATGCAGCAGAGCTTTCATGCAGAGCAAAAGGAGATGAAAGAACACCACCGTGAAGGACTGACGAGGGCATGTAGGGCAAAAACACCAGACTCTGGTGTGACCCAAGACAGGGGCATATGCACTCCTGGTCAGAGGAAATTTAATGAATTTGCATTTTGTACTGTTGGATCTTAAGAAGTTTCTAAGAGTTTCAAAACAGGAAAAAAAAAAGAAATGTGAGCTATGCTGCTTTTTTTCTCCTCCTATTTCCCTGATGTCTCCCTTTTCCTATTTACGAAAACGGGGTGCTGCTCCGCTAGTGACCCGACGGTTTGGTATAAAAACTGAAACGCATTCTTATGCATTTTCTTTTTATCCTGAACCATCTCAAAAATGTGATCAGAATCACAGTCCATCAAATTATTCAGCTGTACCTTGACTGCTCCACTGTTAGCTTCAATGTAGATGACGTCTCCCACTTCAACTCGCTCTTTCTGAAGGCTCTCATAGATGCTGGGGTCAAGCTGAGGAAACGAGAAGAGACAGAGTCACACGTGAAAGTTTTTCATAATTTAAGAAATAACATTATTTAAATCCAAAACCAACCAGGATTCATGGGGAAAGAAAATTCTAATAACATGTTTTTGTCATAATGGTACATTTATTACTTTATTTAAAATCAAATTAATACAGTTTCTAACAACTCTGTATCTTTAATCATTACAATATTTAATTGTGTTTCATAGTTCAAAGTGTTGTACAAACAGAAAAGCTCTGGATAATGCAAGCTCAGTCTGACCTTGAGCTGCTTTGTGCCCTTGCCAGTCTTCAGCCCGATGATGACATGACTGATAGTTTTTCCGTAGCCACCCATGGGGTTCTCCGTCTCACAGGGGGTCAGCTCTGTCACCTCTCCCTCATACACCTCCTTTGTTTCTTTGATTCGCAGTCCTGAATGGGAGCAGATAAAGTACAAAGAGAGTTCAATCCCACCTTAACATCACTGAATACAGATGTGGTTATGAAATATTATACGTTTTTTTTTTTTTTATCAGTCTCGGTGAAAAGCAAGCAGCCCTGTTGTTTAGATTCAGGAAAAAACTATTTTAATTTGGAAGTAAAACCTCAGTTAAATGGGGCATTGTTTTTCTTTTAACAGAGCTCGCTATTCTAGCAGGTTGTTAAAGTGATATTAAAAAGCATATGAGGCTTAATTTCACAGTTTAGAAAACATTTTTCATAGAAAGTAAATGTAATGTAATTGTTTCATGAAATGTCTTTATTTGATAAGAATACATTTATCATTAATCATTTTGCATATATTTGTAACTTAAACCTTTCAAATTTTGGTAAAGACAGGCTTACATATATAAAGGTGGTATATGGGAAAATTAGTTTAGAAAGGTTGGCAGAAATCCAAAATTCTGCCAAGCTTCCACCGTAAAAGAAATGTTTTTTTTTTTGTACTAATTGTGTTTGTGCACTTTTGTCAGTAACTGGATCACACACCTGTTTCGCACACAGGCGGTTAAACGGCTGCGGTGAGGGATCAAAAAATAAAACTTATAGCAGAGACTGTCCATCACAGCACTGTTATCATCATAGTGTTGACAATTCAAATATGAAAGCCCTTCCCCTTGGAGGATTTTGTTCTGGGGAGGAGCAAAGGTGCTGCTGCCCACCTCTCTTTTCTGTCTGAGCTCTATTTCCTGCCCTGCGACAGGTACCATCAGCAGTCAGTCAAACTTCTCCCTCCTGTCTTCCTTCTTTCTCAACACTGTTCTCATAAATCCTCTTTGGAGGGTTGGCTTTCAGTTCATTACAAAGGCGCTCACAGGACACACTGACCCTTCCTGCTAGAGGAAGCAGGGAGGAGAGATGCTGCAAGCTTATCTCCACATACAGATACAAAACAGAAGCTTACCTTATGGAAGTGTTGACACTTGAGGATAATTATTGCAGGATATTTTTATAGTCTAATTTTGAGTTGGAGCAGATTTTGCAGTATCTAAACATGACATTTCACATCTGCTGTAGCAATTTATTTGTTGTTATGTTCAAGTGCAGGTCACATTTCATTTTAATTTTTGAAATTTTCTAAGCAGCACTTGTCTAAACTAGACCACAGCCACGAAAAGTCCCCATGCCACAGTTTAGACATCCTTGTTTCTGGGTAGACAGTAATTTGGACTGTGTTCTTACTCACAATAGACCCAAAGGAAGGCACTGATTTCTTTCAGTCTGACAAAAACTGACTTGTTTTAATTTTCTTTCAGCACCTCAACATATTTTCTGTTAGAGTGAACATAGTATTTAGTTAACAAATGTTCAAAGTAATATTTAGTAATTATTACTTCTAAAACTAATCAAACATTTTTTTCACTGGGTAACCAGTTTTCATTTAGAGCTTGAGCTAATAAAAACAATCAGTGTAATTGTGACTTGTCAAGGAGGACAAAGCTGAATCAATTTGAGGTGATACTCACCGATGGCCCTTCTGAAGTTTTCCATGAGCACTTCTGTTTTCTTAATCTCTGATGAGTAGACTTCACTGCCGACCATGGGGCAGAAAGGCACCTTGTTTCCCAACTCTTGTGCTACAGCCAGTGCAAGTGCAGTCTAAATGAGGGTGATGAATAGTGAGCTGTAAATTCTGTTCTGCAAAGAAAACATGTATGGCACACCTATATTCATGCACTGTTCTTCTAGTGTATGAGCAGCGTGCACTTACCTTTCCAGTACCAGGTGGACCTGCCAGTAGAACTGCCCTTCCTGCCATCTTTTTAGAACGGATCAGCTCGACTATGATGCCACAAGCCTGTCAAGTGAAGAAAGTACATGAACACTTAAAGTAGAGACAGAACAACACTGATTTTTTTAACACATAGACTGATTTTTTTTAAACCATGAAGAGCATCGAAACATTGTCACATTTATGGAATTTACACTGAGTCAGTACAGCTGTTTAAATTTCTCACAATCTCACCTAGAATTTAAAGACTGAATAAATTCATTGGAGAGGGAAGCTTATGCCACATCCAATGCTATGTTAAACTTTACAAGAAGAACAGCTTGTGCCATTGGGCACAAGAAAATCAATTACAATAGATATTTCATTTTCTACATTCTATTTTATTAACAATTATTTTAATTTAACAATAACTGGTGGTTGAATTTGTTTTCAGTTTGTATCAACATATAGAGATTGTGCAGTTGACAGTAAGTAAAAGTTTGTTTCTTCTTTACACTTGTTGCAGATTTTACTTTAAACTGATTTTTTTTCATCTAATTCTTTACAAAAATAAAAATATTTAGATATATTTTGAGATGTATGTAACCTGTATATTAACACTCTGCCAAGCAATTTTGAAATATAACTGTTAATTCACAAAATCTGTCCCAAATGTTTTCATAGCATTTCAAGAGACTTAGAGATTTGGAGAAGCCAGATATTTTGGGGATGATAACGTATCAGCATATAATTGCTTCAAAAGCTAGATATCAGTGTTGGCAGATATGACAATTACTGCAGATATTAACTGCCAATATTTTAGCCTACTATCTCAGCATTAAGTTACCAAACTTTTGCATGGTAATTTTAAATAACAGGTAAAAGATGCCAAAAAAGGTGGATTTTATGTCTCCAGATAAGTAAATCAGTGTTTGCCGCCCTTATAATCATGATTATACTCTCACTGTTACAAGATATATATATGCATAAAACAGCTGTAATAAAAAAAACTTCTTTGACATGTTTCTATATATTGGTGTCGGGAAAAAAAAGGGTTCAGAAATATGGGAGTATCAGGTGGTGGCAAAAATCCAACATTGTGCATCCCTGGTTGATATACACAAATCTCACTGGGTAGATCCCTGTATAAAAATATAATCTCTTTCTCAGCCTGTTAAAATATATTTCTATAAGGGATGCACAATATCATCTGGACAATATTGGCATCTGCAGATAACTGCATGGGAAAATGATTATTTAAAATAGCTAAGATTCAACTTTAACATTACTGCACGTCATAGGTACAAGGTAATGAAATGCAGACAGCACTTAACCAGAAGTACTGAAGCAGTTGTTCAATGTCATTTGTACGTACAGAGTGGAAGATATATAAAATATAAATAAGTGTCTATAGATATGTAAGGCTATGAACAGGGTATGGCATTTACAGTATATTTGTTATTTTGATGGTACCATATATATTTTTAAAAATTAGATATTTTTAAGAATTAAATATCGGTATACTGGATGTGGGCAAACGAATCAATATTATGCATCTCTAATTACTTTATAAGCAACTAAAATCAGACAAAAATCCAAGCTGAACCATTTTTTCTAGAAAAAAACAACAACTTTCAATTACTATAAATATTCCACAACATCAAAATGTTCTTTAAAAGCATTGAGGTGAACCTACACACATAACATTGTACTTACTGTTAATATGTGACGCAGCCTCTGTCTATAAGCAACTTGAACAATTGTCACTGTTTAAATGTTGATTGTCTTTTAAAGGATTGATGCAACAACAAAACTGTTCTCCAAGAGAGAAAATGTATATTTGCTCCTCTAAAAGGGGAGTACATTAACATGAACGACAAGCTGCATTGCAAAACAAATATGTTTATTATTACATAGTTCTCTGTACAAGATATCAGAACATGACAAGATGTAAAAGACACATAAAAAGTAAACCAAACACAGATATAAATACATGTGCTTTCCCATAAGCTCACTTTCCCTTCAGATGAAACAGCGACACCACCATGCTAACGGAACCTGCTAGCTCTGTGCTGCGCCTACCGGTACATCTGTAAACGAGATTCTAACCCGGTAAAAACGTCTCCATTTCACCTCTAATAAATGCCTTTGTGGTCATGAAATATGAATATTACCTCTCTCGCAGCCTCTTGACCGACGAGCCCGCATGCTGACTGTTTAGCATTCCCGGCCTCGTCCAGCCCGAGTCCTTTGACGTGACTGTGTGAGGCGATGCGCTGAGTTTTCGTGGTGCTTTTTACCTCCTCGATCTTCATACTGAATAGTTATTTACAGATTTATTTTGATAAAACCCTGAAGTAGGTTGGTGGATCATAAAATACCCACTGTGCTTCGGATATTTTCCACCGCGACAGTCGGCGCCGAAACTCAAAACACAGGGAAATCGGTTTCCATGTGGGTTACTAGGGAAAATCAACGGAAGAGGTACCCGAGGCCCCGCCTATTGCGGGTATTCTTAAATACTATTGGACCTTATTGAATCAAACAGTATGTTGATTTGCCAATGTTTCTGTCAATCATTTTTTTTATCAGATTCACTTCCGCTTGTGTTTCATTTCCTTTGTCGTAGTAGAAACTACTAGAAACTGTCAAAGTGTAAAAAGGATCGAACATATGTTTAGAGTTTAAAGCAAAGGGTTTATGAATACCCTAAGGATTGCTTGACAGTTTCAGATGACTAAAGACACATTTTAACGGGCAGCTGTGCTATTTTATGCTGGTGAGAGAGGTTCCGCTTTAGGCTGTTGTTCGGGGGATTGGGTGCAGCGACACCAGAGACGGTTTCTCTTCCTACACGCCAATCTGATGCCCAAGTTTTCTCATGTTAAGGTTTAAAATACAGTCAAACACATCGACACCGAACGTGTTTCTGCTCCGACAAGTACATATCTGCGAACAATATTATTATGGACAGTAGAAATAGAGTGTCATCTCTCTGTGCGAGCTGAGTTCACGGATCATTTCAGTGTAAAGACCCAATTTGGTCTACTCTACTTTCAAACTCTCTTGTCAACATGTCTGAGTCTGCTGTCAGTCACGTCAAAACGCTAAATTTTAATGTCGGGGTGCTCGGACATGTCGACAGCGGGAAGACGTCTCTTGCCAGGGCGCTGAGCAGCACCGCGTCCACGGCTGCCTTCGACAAGAACCCGCAGTCCCGGGAGAGGGGCATCACGCTCGACCTGGGCTTTTCCTCCTTCACCGTGGATCTTCCCGATCACCTGCGGAGCCCTGAAGGGGGGCAGCCCTATGACAGCCTCCAGTTCACTCTGGTTGACTGTCCGGGACATGCCTCTCTCATTCGGACGATCATAGGAGGTGAGCTGTGTGAAACACGCACCGTCATGATGAGGAGTTTAAAGGTAGATTTCTGGGGGCCATGGTCTTAGTAGGGCCTCAAGGAATGAGCAGTGTCTTTGTCCATCAAATGTAACCAAGGGGCTTTCTCATTCTTGTTATTTTTATTGACTTTAAACTAATTACGTACCATTTTCTATTAAAAACATTAAATGCCTATTTTTCCACATTCTGAGTGTTTCACAGTAGAGGCTCCCTCTCTTGCGAAAATGGTAAGAAACTTTAGTTTTGTTATCAAACTGTTGGTGGACCCATTCGAGTTAACTTTGAGGTCAGTAACAATGTTGAGACCTGCAACAAGATTTTTTCCCATTAAAAGCCAAAAACTGATTAAAAGCCAGACTCAGAGTGCAAATGAAGGCTAAAGCTACTGGTCCAACATTTACTCATTTATCATTTTGTAATGCACACCTGACCTTGTCTCAAGGCACACCACTGTGTCCCGCAGCAGCATTTCAGAACCACAGGCTTTAAGGTAAGCTGTGCAAGATCTCAATCCCGAGTGTGACCTTGCTTCTTTACAGTGGATGTAGTGAAAAGGAAAAATCACCAACAGGTTATAGCTCCAACAACTCACCTTGTTCCACAATTTAACAAAGACTGAACTATTAACAGTAATTAACCCCAATGTGCCCTGATCTGCTTGTGTCCATAATGAACACATAAAAGCTTCTGTTGTATGAACATTTACTTGTTGATTTACGTAAAATTTGGTCTTAATCATACTGAATTTGGAGTTGAATGTTATAAGTTACAATAAATAAGCTTATAAGGTTAATAAAGAAGCAGACCTACTCAGAAGGCTTGCTGAGGCATATTGATATTATTAATGAAAAGTCCCAGTGTGAAATTCCCCCAATGCCAGATATCCTTTAATGAGAATACAAAGTAAAAAAGATGAAGAGAATTAGCTGTCCATAAGCTATTGATTGAAACAGAAGTTTGCAAACTCTTTTGAGGACTTTTCCGCTGGTTATAAAAGAGCCTGGAATCAATACCAAAGTTGTGTGACCTTTGAACAAAACAACAAACTGCAAAACGTAGAACATTTCTTTAAAGTCACTACTAGTATTGAAAAATATATATTGTGAGTTGGTATTAGAGAAAAAAACTGCTTTTGTTGGATTCTCTATGCTAGAGATTATTCATGAGTGACACATTCCCCCCCTACAAAAGCTGAGATTAAAAAAGAAAAAACTTGTTGCTATACTTGATTTGTGCAGGAGCACAAAATTAGCTATGAGGATAAAGGCACAGCTTTGTCAACAGGAGGCACCAAAGTGATGCAACAAAAGCTTTGTCACACAAACATTGAACAGACACAGTAAAGACTCGCGTGGTCCGATCCAACAGACAAGCTATTGTTGCTCAGATTGAAGAAGATGTTAATGCTGGCTCTGATAGAGAGGTGTCAGAATACACAATGCATCACAATTTGCTGTGTAGTCACCAACCAGTCAGGTGGCAGATGGTAATGGTGTTATGCTGAGTCGATGTAACTGTTTATTGTATTCACTCATTTTGTTGTTTCTAATTAGGGATGGGAATCGAAAACCAATTCCAGTTGAGAATTGTTAACAGCTCCATCAAAGAATCGATATCATTAATCTTTTTGCTTATCAATTCCCTTATCAATTCCTTCCACTGACAGGGTTCAGAAGCGTCAGAATTGTAGCTTACTTTTAATTACACCTACTGCACAACCAAGTGAGTGGCAACACTAGCAACTTGCAGATGCAGTTATCTATACAGTGATGGATGTTTGGCATTGTTGCAGCTGGAAATGAGACCGTTTGCCCACATGCAAAATTTGCAGGAATCGATAAGGGAATTGTTAAAGAATTGGATCGATTAGCAGGATCGTTAACAGCATTGGTATTGATAAAATCTTATCAATTCCCATCCCTATTTCTGACGTCTGTGTTGTTCATAGCACCTCGTTAGTCTTTGGGTTTTGTCATCTTTTTGTGTATGACTCGCCAAAATGTAAATCACTTAAAGTATTTTACTATGTATAATAGGGGTGAATGATCATCATGATATATCACCATATCACAATATTGTGATATATTGCAATATTCTACAGTTAACTAAGAAAAAACTAGAGATGGTATATATGTAAATCACACAATTTTACTCAAAACTTGAAGTACAAATTAAGTCAAAACTATTTGATTGAAACGACTTTTCTGTTTTGTTTTTTTTAAATATGTCAAATGCTGTGTTACATACATACACTTAACCTGAAAACAAGTCAAGTCACTTAAACGTATGTTGCAAAGAAATAATTCTTGTTTTCCCTTTAACAATGTGTTAAAATTATCCTAACGTGCAGTGCTGCTCAAACTGTGAATGAACACATGAGGAACAAAGTGCTTTGAGTTACTGACAGCACAACATTAAGTAAAAAAAAAAAGTCATATTTCTCTTGTCGGAACTGAATACCTGCATGAAAAAAACCCTGTGCATTCATATTTATAAGATGTATTTCATTTCCAGCTCCGTTAAAATACGAGTTTTTGTTTTGATAAAAATATCGACATTAAGATTTGAAATATCAATATTATATCGGAGGTCATATATTTTTATAACATTATTTAAATGTTTAATCCAGGCCTACAGTAGATGCTGCTGTAACTGCATCCTCCTGTTTCTACTACAAAGATCAATCCAGCAGATGGTGCCATAATCTTACAAGCATTCAAATAAATCATATATTTACTTAGATGGTTCTTGGTTAGTAAGAACAGCTGATGCTGTGTGGAGCATATCATGACTCCACCTTTTTATGATCATTGCACCAGTAATAACCAAGCTGAATGTTTTTAAGCTAATGAGACTGACTGGAGCCGGCTCTAGTTAAAGCACCGCCAGTACTGACTGAAGACACTCTTCCACTAAATCCTGCTGTGTCACGTAACAATATACTAAATAAAAGCTCTGAGCCAGTGATGTGACACATGCTGTAGATTAGGGAGGAAGGAAAGTATTGGAATCAGGGTATGTATTAAACTTCCCCTCCTGTCCCAAGTGGGAAGCATACAGGAAAGAGAAGGAGCCAAATAGAAGGAAAGAAAAGAGGGGAACACAGGAAACAGAGACTGCCAAAGTCAGGAACAGAAAGGAGGGAAAGGAAAGACAACCAAGTGAGCTGCAGCTCTTGTTTCAGGCCTCTAGCTCTTTTCTCTCTCTGTGCCTTTGTGCACCCCTCCCCTAATTTCTCCTCTTGTTCTACTGTTATTTTTGGGTGTCTGGGTCTGTTCCTGTTTGTAGTACTATTGTCAGCTTCATAGTGTCTACTCCTTTTTGTGGATGCAGTAGGGCTGTCAATATTTTAGGTTTTGAAAATAGGATAAGAAGGTGAAGTTTACACTGATAAACTTTGTGCTGATATTTAAAAGAGAGGAGCCAATCTGTATGCTCAGTAAAAACTGAATGTAATGGCTTATTGAACACAAAAAAGTCCATTCAAAATATAATGTCTAAATAGAGAAGCAGCAGATTATTTATTTTATTTAACTCTAAGCACAGACCAAATGATACCAATACCTATTTGATACATTTCAAGCCAATAAGTGTTTGTTAGACCAGTAAGAAAACATTGATACACTGATATATAGTGTAATATTTGAGGTACAATACTTTATAATTGTTTTTTGGACAGTGCTGTAATTAATCAAGTAGATCATAGAAGTTTTGGACATATATTTTGTAATTTGCAATTTGACTCTCAGTCTTACTATGTATAGTTTTTATTTTCATCTTTTAGACAAACAACCTTCATTCATGCTGCAGAGATTAAAAATAAGTATATTTTTTCATGCTTACACTATGGTGGGCACCAAAAATAGTCATTTTTAGGAAAAAAGCTGTGATGAGTTGCTTTGTTTATGGTATCATAACATGTGGTGTAGTATCCCTCCTATCATCACACATATATATTGTGATGATTCTCATATTACCAGATTCTGACCATTTTTTGATTTTTAATCAAAAGATGCATGGATTGATATCAGATTATAAAACTGGTGTGATTTATCTAGTTCTGACCACTAAATGAAATGATGATCCCAGTTTTTTTTTAACAAATGGTGTTATCAAAAATCATATTTTTGACCAAAAGACATAGAACATTGTCTACATGCCTAAATGCATTGACATCATTGGAAGACGTTTGGAGAACTTAAGGAGAACCCTTGCAACTTGCGAGTGCAACCTGCTTCTCCAAATGTTGCCGGTTACAAGAAAGACTTATTAAATTTCTGTACTTTTGATACCACCAATCATTTAAGATTAATGAAGGTTTTTTTATTATTAAACATGCAGACCAAAGAACATGTGGTAATCTAATGTAAAATAATTTCTACGTATATTTACCTCCGCCAATGAGGTTATGTTTTCGGGAGAGTTTGTTTGTCTGTCTGTCCGTCCGTCCGTCTGTCCGTCTGTGAACAAAATAACTAAAACAGTTATGGATGGACTTTGATGAAATTTTCAGGAAATGTTCAGCATGGGAAAAGGAAGAACTGATTCGATTTTGGTGTTGATCCGGATCAGCGTCTGGCCGCCATGAGGAAAATTGTGATTTTTGTGAATAACTACTGAACTAAAGCAGATATCATTATGAATCCAGTTGCTAATGGTATGTTTTCATGGTCAAGGAATCTAAATATATCGATGACATAAAAGTAGGACTAATATTTATGGTGAAAATCACAATATGGGTGAGGACTGTGGCGCAGGCAGAGGTCTGCGCTCTCGGAGTGCTTTTCTAGTTTTTCAATAAAGACAGTGTTTAAGAGTTTATCTGCTATTCTTTGAAAGTTTAAAACCTAAACTGACTGATGTTGGTGATCCTTTTGTATTGCTGATGTTCTGAACAGGAACAGTTCCTTTAAAAATTCCTTTACATCATATCAAAGTTTTTGTTTTCCATATTGTGGCAAACCTTTGCTACATCTCTACGGAAAACAGGTTTTAATTGTAAACATGACCATATGAGCCAGTCATGTGAACAAAAGCATGGGGAGGATCATGCTTTTGCCATGATAAGACTTCAAGAAGTAAGGCAAAACTAAGCTAAAAAAAAAAGTTGACAGTAAAATGCATAAGTAACTAGAAAGCACTCGGAGAGCGCAGACCTCCGCCAGCGCCACAGTCCTCAGCCATATTGTGATTTTGACCATAAATATTAGTCCTACCTTTATGTCATCTAGATATTTTGATTCCTTGACCATGAAAACATACCATTTGCAATTGGATTCATAATGATATCTATTTTAGTTCAGTAGTTTTTCACAGAAATCACATTTTTCGCCATGGTGGCCAGACGCTGATCAGGATCAACACCAAAATCGAATCAGTTCTTCCTTTTCCCATGCTGAACATTTCCTGAAAATTTCATCAAAATCCATCCATAACTTTTTGAGTTATTTTGTTCACGGACCGTCAGACGGACAGACGAATGGACGGACAAACTCTCCCGAAAACATAACCTCCTTGGCGGAGGTAAATATCAAGTTTATGGAAAATATAATTTGAGAAAAAGTCTCAGCAAAATGTAGGATAATGTTGAAATACAACATCATGGTAAAGATAAAATCCAATGTTGAGAATAATGTTAGACACAATTTTGAGAATGAAGTGAATTTTATTTGTTCTATTCTTTTTAAAATAATAAACTTTTTCTGAACATTTGAAAAAATCTCCCTCTTCTCAATATTTTTCCATCCTTGTAGCGAGTATGTTTTTGAATTAGTGTTTTTGAAGAAGTTGAGAGATGTTTTTGTCCATTATATCCCATGAGCCACTGCAGTAAAGTCAGATTCCCTTTTACAGCAGTTTTCTTCACAACCTTTCAGAGTTGTTACTTTATTCTGTTTTGGTTACAACTACCATCTTCTTAAGTATTTCTTGTTGTCGTCTGTCTCTAGGTGCGCAAATCATTGACGTGATGATGCTGGTGGTGGACGTGGTGAAGGGGGTGCAGACTCAAACAGCAGAGTGTCTGCTGATTGGGGAGCTGACCTGTCCTCGCATGGTGGTCGTCCTGAACAAAATCGACTTGCTGCCTCCCAACAAGAGACAGAGTGCCATTGAAAAAATGACCAAGAGACTTCACAAAACACTGGAAAACACCAGGTCAGAACTGCAGAGGGAAGAAGAGACTGTTAAATGAAAGCTCAGATAGCTTAGTGGACTGATCATAAAATACCACTTTCAACAGTTTATATACACCCTGCTGTAGTTTGAAGATCACTTGGTCTGGTCTGCTTGATTTTTTATACAACTATCTTTAACCTCAATCAAAACAGGAGGTAATGTGCTTCTTTTCTTCTTGTCCAGATTCAAGGAATGTCCAGTGATTGCTGTAGCAGCCAAACCAGGAGGCCCCGAGGCCCCAGAGTCAGAGTCACAGGGAGTGTCGGAGTTAATAGAGGTAAAGACGACAATGACCCGTCTCTGTTTGTACTTTAGAACTAATAAATAAACAAACAATAGTGTTTTTACTGTAAAGATAAACTTAACTCAGAAAGTAAAAAAGTAAATAAAATACAAAAACATTTCTAGTTTAATACAGGGATGGTCAAAATGCGACTTAGGGGCCACATGTGGCTCTCCTTCATACTTAATGTGGCCCTCAGATTCAGATGTTAATACATTGCAGATATGAAGAAAAAAGACACAATTTACCTTAAAAAACAAAATTATTTCAGTAATACTCTTAGGTTATTGGAATATATTTAGTTTCTAACAATAACTCAGTGTGTTTCACATCCTGTTTTTCAAACAGCTTGTTTATGCATCACTTAATGTATTTTTTGTAAATATAAAGACCTGTAAGACAACTCTGTGGATAACAACAATGTGCTACTCTCAAAGTTTCCCACCCCAGGTTGAAAATATTTTTATTTATTAAGTTGCACAAAGCCTTTGCATGTTGTTGTTTTATTGTTTTCATTTTGGATAATCTTGCTGTTTGAACAAAACACAACTTCTGTTATTTTATTATACTGTATTTTATTGGTTACTTTTAAGATGTTTGCCATAGATCATCCACTGAATCATTTGTGACACCTAACAACAAAGAGACAAAATAATAAAATCAACCAACATCTGTTAGCATCTTCTCTAGAAACTCGTAAGTGTAACTGCTAACAAAGGTCAATTACACAGATCAGTGGTCCTGAGATGGCCGCCATATGCACTAAAATGTTTGCAGCCAATTCTAGAAGAAAGCTTGACCAGGTCAAATAAACATGTCAGATTTTGTGATCAAAACATACAGATGTAAAACTCAAATCTCTTGCTTAATATGGTATAAAATATTACTGCTTACAGTAAAAGTAACAAACTAAAGAAGTATTTGAAAATTAAGAAGATACTGAAACTTTTTCAATGTTCAAAGCATTACATTTACAGTAACACCAGACAAACTAACCTTCCTAAACTGAGTGATAGAAAACTTAAACTGTTAGGATTTTGCAATGGTATTTGGGGAAACCCTGAACATTTTCTGAAAATTTGGGGTGGGGGTGGGTGCATAAGGGGGAAATATACCAGATTGATAGAAATTTTAGATTTATAGAAACACTTACTGTTTCACTAACAGAATGAAAAAGTAAAAAAAGGTACCAAACTTTACTCACACACAATTTATATCTTTCGTACTAACTGCTTGAAAACCAACATCCTTTTCATAAAATTACTTCTGTCAATAAATGATGTATTTTAATAGTTTGTACCACAGTGGTGGCCTAACTGCATCATAAAGAAGGATCAGATAATTGTTGTTATTCAAGGAAATCTTTTTTTGTTCTTTTGGTTTAAAGACAAAACCTGAAGCATTCATCATTCCTGCTCTTGTCATCTGAGACTGGCAGGTGAAGTTAAATATATATTGCAAGTAAAAGCTCATGTCTCTGAAGGTTGGTCCCTCAGCTGCTTTCTATACTCGTCAGGTTCTCATTAATCACACACATTGGATCATTCTAAAGAAGTGAATGTTGAAAATCTAGAGACCTTGACCAAATTTTTGTCATTTCTTTTTCTTGATATCTAATGTCACAAAGACTGTTAGCACAGCTTTTGCGATGCAGCTCTATGGGCTCGACCTATGATTTGATCAGGTCGTACCCAGGTCAAACTCAGACAAATCCACCCCAAAAACCCCTGAATTAAGTAGTTTGGTTTTCTTCCTTTTATCTTGGGAAATATCTTGTCCCAGTTACTGTCTGTGAAGTGTCCACACAGTCAGATCAAACAGCTTCTTATGTAATCACCACATGACTCCATCTTGCTAAATATTTTGACATTTGGTCTTATAATATCACAGTTTTTTGTGTGAGTAAACACCTCCTGCTTTCTTGTGTTTTTGTCTGTCTGTTTCAGCTTCTTAAGAAACAGACATATCTCCCTAAGAGAGACCCTAGTGGTGACCTCCTGATGGCAGTGGACCACTGCTTCTCCATCCGTGGTCAAGGGACGGTCATGACTGGGACCATCCTGCAGGGCTCATTGGCCATCAATGACACGGTGGAAATCCCAGCACTTAAGGTACACGCCCAAAAAAAACAGACACGGGTCTTGAATCTCCAATATTTACAAGCCAGCAACACACCAGAGTGCTGGAAGTTCTTTCATTGGAGCCACAGAATGTAGGAAGTTCAGGGTTTGAGTGAAGTGGGCAGACAGAGGGGGGTGATGGCCGGGTGGGTTCAGAGGATGTGCCAGTTTAAAGTGAGGGGCGGATGAGGGGATGGGGAGGGTGGACTGGCAACACAGGAGATGGGTAATATAGACCAGATGCATAAATCCAGCCAGGCACAGTGGTCTCAGCCTGCAGTTATGAGTTTGACCTCTTGGTGGCAGCAAATGGTTAGTAAAACTAAAAGATGCTGAAGAGCTTTGGTCTGCACTTGAGTGCTGGTTTGGTTGGTACTGTGTGAGATAAATGACCAAGAAACTCCCAGTTTTACCAAAGATATCCTATAACATATTAATAAATGCTAAAATGTTATCAAACAGATTTTCACTACTTATGATATGCTTTCAGATGTAGTTATGTCAACATTAGCAGGGATACTGTCACTATCATCTCCTACTACCTTTTATTATTAAAGTCATCTTTTATCATAATGGTTTCCTGTTGCTTTAAGTTTGTATACATTTATTTGAGCTGTTTTTAAATTATATGTTTTATTGATGTCCATATATCCTTCATCTGATTGTATTTATTTTTTGTGTGATATGTCTGTGGCTTTGCCTTTTATAACTGCCCACATCTCTGTTTCTTTTTCTCCAGTTTTTCAGGTTCAGGTTACTTTATTTTGAACCTTAGGTATATTTGTTTTCAGTCAGAGAGACAGATACATCCATCATAACACACAAGATGTAACACAGAGACAGCATCACAGAGAGGCAATCGAAATACACTAACCCTCATTTAATATGTCAAAAAAAGTTACAAAAAAGAACAGAAAAAAATATAAAGTGTTTTAGGCTGCAAAAATCAGGGCAAAAGAGAGATTTATTAACTCATAATACATTAAACTTTACAAGTCGTCAACTTCTAAAATAAATGAGTAAAAATGAAAAAAATGAATAAATTAACGTGCATGTACAAATATTTAACAGTTCTTTATTGCGAGGAATGACCCCTTGAGATAAGTTATCTTGTTTTCGAGGGGATCCTCAGATTCATAACAACATAAAGAGCAGAGTAGCGTAATACAAGATAGCAAAATTATATATACATATGAAAAAGTATATATATACATAAACAATAATAAAATAAATAACAACACAAAATAAAATAATAATAAATAAATAAATCTAAATAAACACAATAAGCAAAAACGTAACAGCACACGCACACACACACACATAAACCAGCTCTGTATGTTCACTTCTCCCCACCCAACACTGTCATTACAGTCACATTACATTACCTGAAAAACATTACAGTAATGATGTTATTACAATCATTTATAGCCTTTCAAAGAAAAGTAATCACAACAAAAGTTAAATCATATAAACCTTATCGTTTATGGTCGTACAAAGCAAAGCAATTACAACAAACATGAAAAATCACATGACCAAACTAGCTGGAGCTTATTCACACCGGTGACAGCAGCAGAATATAAACATAGTGTGTGTCATTTGAGGTCTCTCTCCTTAAATCTTATTATCAACACCCACACCCGCCTAGCTCAGTCTCATTCAGTTAAATTTTATTTTTCTACACTTCATCTGCAGCTAGTTTTGTAAAAAAAAAAAAAAAAAAAAAAATTCAAATGTTTTAGCAAGTATTCCGTCACTGTATCAGTTGATTAGATTTTTGGAGCTTTATTGTTAATGGTGTAGCATATTGCAATAAAATCATTCCAATCTACTTGTTCAAACTGCAAACACGAAAAATTTTAAAGAGCTCATTTCTTAGTTTCATTTTCCTTTCCTGTATTTTATATACCCCCTTCACATGATAGAGTATTTCTATGAACAATCAAAAGTCTGCAGCATTGGGACTTCTACCTCTCTCCTGTACATCACCATTCGCTGCCTAAAACTCATCCACCTCCACCCTGAATAGACCTACCAGTGTTACATCATAGCATTGTTTTATAAACAGTTTTGGCTTGAAGGGGCAATCCCAGTGAAGGACAGAGATGGTAGAATGAACGCAGAGTAATTGAAAACACGATGCAGAGCAGTGCTAAACAGAACTGACTGAGCAGACCAGAGCGGACGGGGCCTACATGAAGAAGGGAGCCTTGAAGTGACAGCAGCTCAAACAGAGCATCTCTGACTCAGAATATAACTTCAGGGCTACTGGGTTTATCAAAACTAAAAGGTTTTCTGAACATAAGTGATTTTGAACAGACTATAACATTTATAGTTCTATAAGGTTCTTATAGTTTCTTATAGGTATCTCTTACAATCCCTTTTACACTCTTTATCTTGTAAAATTTGGATCATTCAAGTTAAAAACAAGAACATTTTTAATTAAAGTGGATGGCTATAAATATACCAATGGTCTTGATTGGAAATAATTCCTGTCATTAAGGTTGATGAACAAAGAACTGATAAAAGGATAGGCAGTTTGGTTTATTTTTTTGGAAGAGTTTCTGTCGTATAAAGTGCCTGTATTTGTTTTTGTTGTGTTGGGGCTGCCTCTTTTCTGCTTTTGCAGACCTTTTTGTTTGTCTGTTGTGGATAGGTGGTTTTTCATCTCATGTATTTGAATACCTAAAATGTTAAATGTCTATTATTTTTATTAAGAAAGAAAATCATTCCCTGTTGGATCCTGCCTTTGACAGGTAGACCATGTCTACAGGTAAACAAAAACTGAAAGAAGAATAAGCAAAGCTTAATATTTCAATAAATAAAACTAAACAAATAAGACAGCATTAAGTTGCAAAAATGATGTAAAACAGAACTAACAACTAATTCATAATTTAAACTGTATGATCTTGGTTTTACGGTGAGCCATCTTTTAATTATTTAAACTGTTTTGTGTTTAGGTAAAACAACATCACAATGTCACAGCTTTTTCACATCTTAAGCCTCTATAAAATGACCAAAATAATTACAAGGGACCACTTAGGAAAACGTATGATTATATATGCATATTTTATTGACAGAATAGCAGTTTTTATATGATATTGGCTTTGTGTCAGGGCATATTTCATCTTTTAAGTTTCTATTTTTCCATATCGTATTTGACTTAGTTTAAAGTGAAACAATGTTAGGTATATGATTTCAATTTTTAGGAACTTATCAAAATAGTTATATATACATATACATACATTTCAACATTCTCAAAGATGCAGTGTTAGTTATAACTTAATATTTGATAGAAAGTACTCATCTTCAGTTTCTTGTATGTATGAATTTTTTGTACTTTTATGTGTTTTGAAGAAGTATCAAAAACAATAATTTAATGTTAACCTGTTGTTTCTTGTTTCTTTTGTCTTTCTGCCATCAGGTGACCAAGAAGATAAAGTCAGTCCAGATGTTTCGGAAGCCAGTGTCAGGGGCTATGCAGGGTGACCGTGTGGGTGTGTGCGTAACACAGTTTGACCCTAAACTGTTAGAGCGCGGTGTGGTCTGCACCCCGGGGTCTCTGCGCACCCTCTATGCTGCTGTCATCTCTGTGAGGAAGATTGGCTACTTCAAGGGCTCTCTGTCCACACGAGCCAAGTTCCACATCACGGTGGGTCATGAGACGGTGATGGCGAGAGTCACATTCTTTGGCCTGCCACCTCAAGATGCCTCAGACAGAAAACCCCCTCCGTCAGAGCCCCCCTCACTGGAAACACCGTTCACCTTTGACAGGGAGTACTACTACCAGGATGAGTACATCAGCAGTCAGGGTGAAGGGAGTTCAGGACCTGACCCTGAGCAGTG
Organism: Scarus forsteni; assembly: GCA_036419115.1. Lineage (NCBI taxonomy): Eukaryota > Metazoa > Chordata > Actinopteri > Labriformes > Labridae > Scarus > Scarus forsteni. Next base: position 28,119,942 of record JAZDUH010000152.1, read on the forward strand.
GGTTCTGCTTGAGTTTGAGCGGCCGGTCACATGCCCCTCACTCTGCTTGGTGATTGGTTCCAAGCTGGACACTGACATTCACGCCAATGCATGTAGGTTGGCCTTCCAGGGCATTCTGCTACAGGGGTTTGAGGATAAAGGCTACGCTGAGACGGCCCTGCCTCGTCTGCACATCTACAAGACCAAACACAAGGAGGGACAAGTGGAGAGAGTGAGTTGTAACAACTTAAAAGTTTCATTTCAGTTTTCTTCTTATCCCCAAGTGTTCTCCTGACTCCTCTGCCCTCTCTATCACCATCCTACCCTCCTGCTACTGCTTCTCTTTAAATGTTCCTCATAGCTGCTGGCACTGGAGCGTGCACATCAGACAGACAGAGCCCCCATTGTGTATTCGTAAACAGACACGTACGCACAAACAAGCGTGCATGTGCAACCCTGGCGTGTCCTGTTTGAGTCCTGGGTGGGAATGCATGCCTTAGCATGCGCTGCGACACAGAGGTGTGCGTGGGTGGCCGCCTGACGCCACTAGCCTTGTCTAGCTGTCAGACGCGGGCACTGTTTGGACACACATGAGTGGCACAGGAATACCCACATGACTGCAGGCATTCACCTGACTTGTACCACGCTCCGCTCTTTCTCAGCATCTCTTTCTCACATGTTTAGATTTTTCATGGTGGCTTGTTTGCTCTTAAACTTTGATACAACTTGAGCTAATCTGGAGTAGGCTTTCATTGTATTCTTTTTTTCTTTTTTTACTTAAACATGACAAACTGCATAGAAGTCATCACACTCAAGCTGCAGTTGTTCTAGGGGGTTACATGCCATCCCTGCAGCTAAACAGCTGTCAAAAATATTGGTTCCTTAGTACTTTCCATAATATTAAAAGTCTAGTATTTTGATGACTTGTAATATCCAAAAGTACATACACTTTTAAAAAACCTCAGATATTCAGTCACATTTTGACAAAAGCTGTACTCGACAAAGGAAGTATCTTCTAACAATACTTTGCTGATGTTTTTTTGAAACACAGGTTTCATAAATTCTCTTAAATAAAAACAGAAATTAATGGATTTTGGGTTCCCACAACAGGTCTAGTACTAAATGAACCTAACTTGACATCATGGTGTTTTCCAGGTGAATAGCACTACACATTATAGGGTATTTTTTTAGTTTTTCCTTGTAAGTAACCAACAAATTTTCATTGCAATACCAGAGTTACAAACTTAGATATGACATCGTACATCAATCGTGACATCAGTTCAATATTATGACAACGAAAAATGTCCTCAACAAGGGTAGGGACTGATAAGATTTTACTGATACAGATGCCATTGTTTATTCTTGCTTATCGATTCATTGCTCAATAGAAATGTACAATATTATCAGAATGATATGGGTTGTGAAAGATATTAGCTTAAAAAGTCAACTGTCTGTATCCTGAGATAAGAAGGCTTCTGCTGATATTCACATCCTTATAAGTGCCTGAAAAATTTGGATATTTATAAAAATCTACCAAACTGCTTGACTCTATAGTCACTGGGTGTCTACATCTAAAACTCAGCTGCAACAGTTATTAAGGAATGAAATGTTTTGTTTTTTCTTGTTTCACGTATGTTTCTAACACAATTAAGCTGTCACAGTTTAAGGAACAGAGCAATTTAATTTAATTAAAAACTGCATACCTTTGACCAGAAATATTGATAATTCAATAAAAGCAGTAATGAATTCAGAAATATCGGCATATCTGCATAAATATTGTCATGCACCCAGTTCAAAATCAATACCCTAATTAATTATTTTGCATTTCTGTATGAAGAAATGGCCTGTGCCAACAATATCAAACACATGGCGCTCCTCATTTGTCAGTTAGTGTCAAATGAAGTCACATTTTGGATTTCCTTTGTCTTTTGTCCACTATGATTTCTGCAAACTGCATTAGGTGGGAGTATAAGTAAAGTAAGGATCATGCTGAACAAGCAGAATTGATAGAGTCATTAAGCATTGAGGCAGATAATATTGAGTCCTCACAATAATTGAAACTGTTGTCAGCTTGTACCTGTTCTGAATCCCCGTCCCTAATAGGATTGCTATTTTTTGTTGCTGCAGTAAGATAAAGTAATTGACATTATCTAAAATTTTATCGGTATTACAAGGGCTCCTCAATTGGAAAAAATCAAGAAGATACTGTAGTTTCCCAATATACTTCTCAAATAGTGGTCAATGAATATACTACTGTCAACTTTCATCTTACGAAGTGTTGAGCCTGGCAGATCAGTAAATTCGATTTAGCACTTTCTAATGGTCAGATAAAGTCAGAAGACATATTTCATTGTAAAATCAACGTCATCATCATCTCAAGGGTTTCTATCTCACTCTCTACCAAGGGTCCCACATGCACTTTATGACTCGCAAGTCATGGTGGTGGGTAGAATGAAATTTCACTGGTCAGTCATATTTTGAAGCCTCCAAAATAATAAGTTGTGTTTTCTATCACATACAGTTGTTTCAGTGCAGTTGAGATAATTATGTGTTATTTTCAGCAGATCAGATCATTTTATCAGATCAAAAAAACAGTGCTTAGACATGTATTTGCTGAGTTTTATTAAATGGCTGTTCAGGTACAAACATTTGCCCACCATGTGGTGCATGACCTACTAAGATTAAGCCGCCAAACAGGAAATGCACCCTCATTCTTGATGGTTGTTCATATTGGACTCTGTATATTTCAGATTAAAATATGCAGATATGTCCTAAAGCCTACCTTAAACCTGTATTTTTACTGCTGGGCTCCGGCGTAATTGTAGTTTTTTTTTTTTTTTTATGAAATTGAGCTTCTGGTGTTCTGACAGTTTAGTCTGCGACCTCTTTCATGGTCACGTTCATCTTGGGGGTTAAGTGTGTGAGCAAAGTTTCCTGCTGTTAGCACCTTAGGCTGTCGACAGCTTTACTCACTGACTCAGGAGCAGACCAGAGTGTGCAAGAGGTCACCATGTGGTCGAGTGACGTGAACATTTGTCGCTCATGAGTCTCAGAGAGAGAAAGAGTTATGATTCAAGGCCTCAAATTCCTTTAAGCAAAAGAACACATATCTGGCATTTTTGAGATATGACGGCCTCATTTAGTCACAACACATACGGTCGGCCGGACGTGTACAGCAACTGTTTTATTTTTTTTTTATCAGCGCATCAGTCACGCTTGAGGGACGTGGAGGTCAAATGTTCAAGAATGAATGAGGGTGAAGCAGAAGGAGAGAGGAAGAGCCGACAGTGAGGGGGGTGAGATGGAGACAGCGTGGTACCCTCCTGTGATCAGATTAGCAGCGGGTTAAGATCGACTTGGTGATGGACGATAAGAAAGAAATACAAAGAAATATAACATAAAATGTGCAGAAGGATGAAAGAGAAAGAGAGAGAGAGAGAGTCAGCTGGGCGCTGAGCCTGGAGGAATGTGGTGAGTGTTGGAGCCTGTTTGGTTAAAGGAGAAACTTCTTCCTCATGACATCTTGAACAGTCCCAATCCCTAATCACAGCATTTTCAATACAACACCCTGCAAACAGTCTAACACAGTGTTTTTCAAATTTCTTATTTTGCTGTTTACATTCAGTTGGTTTTTTTTATCCACTTAATATTTTACTCCCTGTTTTTGTATGATATTTTTAGAATGAATTAACTTTTTTTAATAATCATAAATTCAGCAGCACACAAATTGACAGGTTCCAGTTTTTAGATCTATCACAGATCAACACTGAATACTCCCTCTCCCTCCCACTCATTTATTCTGTCTTCTTTAAATAAAAGCTCTGCTCATTTGAGTTTTTTTTTTAGGACTTTAAAAGCTTCATAATGTGCAGCTGTGTATGGCAATCAATGCATCTAACATACTGATGCAGCGAATTAAAAGTTCATTCATTAGTTGTTGTTTACTTATTACCACACCATTCCCACAGGACACCAGGACTTGCCTATAGGCACAGAATTGACCTTCTGCCACACTGTTTGTAAATCATTCATCCAGTAATTAATTAGCTATAGTCTCGGAGCATGAACTCATGCATGAACTCAACTCATGCACATGCATTATGCAACCTATGCTATCATCTAATGTTGATACCGGTAATGCAGTTTTTGTCTAAAGGTCCTTTCCAAAGACCTTGGACATATCCTAATGAAACATCATGTAGTCTGATTTCTCACCATGTTTTGTCCTGCTGGTTTCAATGCAGATTTCAACGCTGGAGACTTCTTTCCTTACACTTGCACACTGTCTAAATTAGGGATGGGTACCTTTCACATTTGAACCGATACCACACCGATGACCGGTACCTGGGAATCTGTACCGGTACTCAACGGTACCTATGTTCGGTACTTTTGCGTGTGTTTATGGGGTAATAAGTGTTAATTTGTTTAATATTAAGATCTCAAATTTTTTCAGTGTAAATTGGGATGGGTTTAGGTACCTAAACATGGCACCGTTTGATTTTACGAGAATCGGTACTAGGTAGTACCTGCAGAATTCAGTTGGTACCTCTTAACATACCGAATTTGGTACCCATCCCTTGTCTAAATGAACACAAACATGTCCCAAAGTTTTCCGTGTATTTGTGCAATACAGACAGTTGTTTCTTTTTTCACTTGTGGCAGCTTTAACAGAAGTATGACTAAGATCACATGCCTTTTTATGGAGCCTTTGGTGCTTTAATATATCATTTTCCGGCTCAAAAATCTCTCTTTTTCTTGTTTTTAGGTAACTGATGATTACACTGTGATTGGACGCAACCTGTTCAAGAAAGAGACCAACCTGCAGCTCTTTGTGGGGTTAAAAGTCATGCTGTCCACCGGGGAGACTGGCGTTATCGAGGGAGGATTTGGACAGAGCGGAAAGTTCAAGATTCGGATACAGGGTAAGAATTACCTGAGGTGAGGGTGTCTTTTAGATTTTACTACTAAACACTCTGATGCTATTAAATGTCAGACACCTCACTTTTAAGTCTTCCTCTTCAACCATACACACATCCATACCTCTTTTCCCCTCTTTTTGGAGGATTTTGGGGCTCCTTGGATAGTTACAAGGATGCGGTAAGAGCGACATCCTGATCCACATTCCCATGATTCCTCTGAGGATCGCTTGTGTTCCGGGGGAAGTCTACTCTATGTTTATTTTACCTTCTGTTGCTCCGAACCCGCTGCTCCACACAGGGAGGGAAGAGAAAACAAAAACATTTAGAGAGAGAACCTCACCTACATCCTCTTCACCGCCTCACCACTCGCATACCACAAAAAAGTCTCTCACACACGCTTCCCCGTGCATGAACACAAAGCAGATGTACTGTGGTGTTCATGTGAGATTCCCTGCAGACATCTGAGCAAAGATGGCATTATTCAGCTGATATGGTGCCGGCCAAATGGTGGGTACTTCACTATGCAGTATATGAACAGGGCCTCTTTCAACACAAGAATGTCTGTTTCTAAACGCTGACAGTTCAACTAACATCCCTCAACCTTGCAATATTTTTGTCTTCTTTACATAATGGCTAAATAGAAACTGATAGTTGAAACGGTCAAACTGTAAATCTCTGAAGCTGCTTTAGATGGTTGTTAATAGAACAAAACTGGTTTAATTTCTGCCTTTCAGTGAGTATGGCTGTTTCTCTTTGATGCAGTACATGGTGGCTGCAAAATATTGACACAAAGAAAACAATCCTGACTTTCCCATTCACTTATTAAGGCACTGGTACCAAAATCCATATCCTTGATGAATACAGTTTGAGCTCAAGGGGCACCTGTGGATAAACAGTAAGGTTGCACCTCATGTATGAACAGTGTAGTCTTCAAAGCTTGTCCAGCCTTGGGTCTGACCTGTGGCTCTTTACCTGTCATTTCTCATTCTCCTTGATTTCCTACCACATTCACAGTCCTCACCAATGAAGCTTTTCCAAAAAAAAAAAAAAAAAAAAAAAAGAAAAGGCTCAAGCCTAGAATCTTGCCTTGGTAAATTGATTCTCAATGTTACCACATCATGACTTCTCATGGTGGCTTCTCCAAATACAGTGACCATCACATGAACAAAAAGGGAAACAGTGGCAAAAGAATTATATTATGTTGCATGATAAGCTATTAAATTGACACAGAATTGCAGAGATCATTGTGCAGCTGTATTGCAATACATCAATAATTGCAAAACCTCCTGAATTATGATTCTGAAGTTAACACGGGGTGCTTATCCACACCTTCTACTAATACATGACTTGCTGTTTTTCTTTTTTTTTCTTAGCTTCCTTTGCCCTTTCTTCAGCTAAATGTGTTTCAGATTTTCTGTCTTCACACATTACTATTGGTTTCCGTTGTGTTTGTAAAGAAAAGGTCGGTGAATGATTCTACTGTCGCAGACTTTACTTTCACTGGGGCGTTTCTGTCCTTGAAACTAGTCATATTTTCATCTTGTCCTGCTTCTAACAGCTTCTTTAAATTGTCTTTTAATTTTTTTTCTGTCTATAACAGATATTTAATTGTTTTAACAAACATCAAAATATGTGCTTTTTTCCCTTTTATTTACCAAAAGCCAGGGAGAGTACCATCTGCAGTATCTCTGCTGTCCAAATACAGATTTTTGACAAAGTAGCATACCGCTGTGTAGAAGAGGCCAGATTAAGAGGCAGTATCTTGTCAATCATCCTGTGTAGAGGATCAGATTATCATGACTGTTTTCTTTTCTGTGTAAATAAGTTCAGGCCTTCTTCTGCTCCTCTGAAACATGCTGCAAACTTAAGCAACACAGCCTTTTTATGCTGTTAAAACCTCTATATATGTGTTTATAACTAAACAATTGTCATGTCATCTCTGTGTGGTGGTACATGATGATCTAAATACTTCACATTAAGTGATCTTGAATGCAAAAGATCACTGATGGATCAATTTGACATTAGTTTTGCATTGGTCCATTGATAAATAATGTACTATAACCTGATATCAATAGCCGGCATCTTTCAGCAGTGTGTCTGAACATGCCAAAGGAATACTCATACTCATGCATACTCATGTTTTTGATGAACATTGAAACCGAACACTCACAAACACATTTTCATGTTTCCATGAATGAAACATGGGTGTAGTTCACTCTGGTGCATAAATGTTCACATTTCCAAAGGTAACAGAAGATTACTGATTTTAAATGAAGGATCTGCTGTGTGTGACAGTTCATTGTGAACTGTGGTATGGATCTTCTTCGCCTGAATATGAAGTGTACAAAGGAAAACTTCCTGTTTTGTTTAGTTTTTTTGTTTAATAAAAGCTCTGTCTTTATTATTTCATGGGAAGACCACCTGAGTGTTCACATTCTCTTTTTATTCAGAAAGATTTTCCAGGACATTGAGTGATGGTACTAGCCTTGCAATTTTGGCTAGTACACTTGTCAAACTTAATATACACGCACATACAATCCCACAGGAAGACTCGTAAGCTGTTCCTACACGTAGATAATTATTCTAAAACATCAGATTACAGGAGATATCGATAATCTCCCACTTGTTTTCTTCTTTCCTCGGCGACTTCTCTAAGCAAGCAGCTATAGTTTTGAATTTGTTTGAGAAGCGTGCTTGTGCAATGTAAATATTACACTGTTTTCTAAAAGCTTAATTTTACAAACCTGTTTATAACTCAAGCTGCATCTTCTGTATGGCAACAGCTTGCAAAACAAAGTGATTTCTATGTATTTTCAAAGACCTGTACTAAGTACAACTGTGTTTTGACCAGCCTATAATAACCTTGCAGTGTGGATGGATCTGCGTAACTCAATGTGTGTAATCTGGCAGATCTGTCTTGCCAAGCTCCAATCTACTATGACTGCAAGTGGCCCACTCTGTGTCCTTTAGAGCAGAGAGGTGGGAATGATGTCATATTCGAGTTATCAGAATTCCAGTTACAAGTCAGAAAAATACTCTCCAATCTACCAGGCTACCAGCCGTTTTTAGCGTGCCCTGCGTTGTAGTCAGCGCATGCCACATTAAGAATGCAAAAAACACTATAGCCGTATTTCTATGTATAAAAAAACAAAACACTTTGAATGCGGCTGATTTAGTGAGACAAACACTATTCAGAAGTGCTAATAAATGGAATATTACAGGACCTTAATAACTGTTTACACTGGGAGCAGCCATCTGTGATTGTCAACTTGGTAGTGGTGATGATCCCCCGACTTCCCAGTAGGAAATTATGACCTTGGGGGGCGATGCAGCTGACATTTCACTTTAAACTTGCAATTCCTTACTGAAGAACTAGAACATTGCTTGTACAGAGTATATGTTAACATCTTAAGTTGCAATTTAATCAGATCTGGACCACATTTCTTTAGGAATTTAAGAAACAAAAAAAAAACAGTACAAACTTCTCTATAGGAAGAATATTCTTGCTCTACTTCCAACTTGTTTTGCTGAGTTTGTTTTATGAAGAGGCTCATGCTCTGTCCTCTCCCCTTCAGTTGTGTGTGCCTACTTCATTATTCTATTGATCTGTAATGAATGTGATTATCAGAACTATCATGGCATAATGTGTCACTTATGATTTTGAAAGGTCCTGCCCACTCCCAAATGTTGCCTTTGGAATTTTACCCAGATGGACAAGTGACATACATTGAACAGTACATTTGACCAGTCAGGTGAAGCTTGTACTTTTCTTTTAAAAGTAAATCCTTTAAACTTCGCTTTAAAGCTGTGGTCTACGATTTGAAACCGCAGCCTGCCCCCCCTTCCCTCACCTCTCCCCTCTGTGTTCCAAGATCCCGCCCCCAGCTCGTGTCGCCTCGCCTCTTAAAGCTATGGTCTACAATTTGGAAGCTTTGTACGTATTAATAACACCGTTTATAAGGCTGTTATGGTCCTATGGTCCTATCTACACAGTATAAAGACCAAAAAGAACGAAAAAAATCCATTCAGTATATCCGCTGAAAAGCTGCATACTAGCTGACCAATCAAACCTAAGAACCTGCGACTATTAATTGGTCCGTGAGTTGGTCCATGAGTCCATCCAATCCTCGTCTCCCTCACTACGCAGTACGCAGCGTCATGCCCATGGTCCCGCCTCCTCCCCTCTACCTCCGGTGAGCAGCTAGCAGCGTTAGCTACTGAACTATCATGGAGCTGGAAAAGCCTAGCGCCGAACCTGGGAATCCGCCTCCCTCTCCCGCGGGGCCCAACGGAGCTCTGCCCGTGGGTTGAGGCCTGTTAGCGGGCTAACGGCTAACGAATAGCCTCAGCCGGCCGTCAGACCTTCAGCATCGGCCGTTTCGCCCCTGGTTGATCAGGTAATGGCTTTGTTTACTACAGTGGGAGATGTCTGCTGAATAACTCTGGTTAGTTTGTGCCTGCACGGGCTAATAACTTGTAGGGGAGCGGGTTAGCCTGTTAGCCGCTAATCGTTAGCACTGTAAGCTGAGCTGGGAAGGACAGGCTGAGAAAGATTAATCCTCCCCCACACTCGGCTCCGCTCTGGCGGCGCCAGACCTGCATTGCCGCCAGTCCAGTTGAAATGGCTACTGCTGTGTGTTACAAGGGGGATGTCTGTCGTGTTTGATACTTTCAGTTGAGCTGAGCTGTTTTTGATTGAGTTTGCTGCTGATATATTGTGCTAGTCGCTCGTAGCTCAGTCCGAGGGGGCTTATATGAGGCGTCACGAGCTGGGGGCGGGATCTTGGAACACGGAGGGGAGAGGTGAGGGAAGGAGGGGCAGGCTGCGGTTTCAAATCGTAGACACCAGCTTTAACAAGCCCCCTCCGGCAGAGCTACGAGCGACTAGCATAATATATCAGCAGCAAACTCAATCAAAAACAGCTCAGCTCAACTGAAAGTATCAAACACGACAGACACCCCCCTTGTAACACACAGCAGTAGCCATTTCAATTGGACCGGCGGCAATGCGGGTCTGGCGCCGCCAGAGCGGAGCCGATTGTGGGGGAGGATTTATCTTTCTCAGCCTGTCCTTCCCAGCTCAGCTTACAGTGCTAACGATTAGCGGCTAACAGGCCAACCCGCGCCGCTACAAGTCGTTAGCCAGGACAGGCACAAACTAACCAGAGTTATTCAGCAGACATCTCACACTGTAGTAAACAAAGCCATTACCTGATCAACCAGGGGCGAAACGGCCGATGCTGAAGGTCTGACGGCCGACTGAGGCCATTCGTTAGCCGTTAGCCCGCTAACAGGCCTCAACCCGCGGGCAGAGCTCCGTTGGGCCCCGCGGGAGAGGGAGGCGGATTCCCAGGTTCGGCGCTAGGCTTTTCCGGCTAGTTCAGTAGCTAACGCTGCTAGCTGCTCACCGGAGGTAGATGGGAGGAGGCGGGACCATGGGCATGACGCTGCGTAGTGAGGGAGACAGGGGATCGGATGGACTCACGGACCAACTCACGGACCAATTGAACCTTACTGCCTTCAAGGCTTGATTGGTCAGCTAGTATGCAGCTTTTCAGCGGATATACTGAATGGATTTTTTTCGTTCTTTTTAGTCTTTATACTGTGTAGATAGGACCATAGGACCATAACAGCCTTATAAACGGTGTTATTAATATGTACAAAGCTTCCAAATCGTAGACCATAGCTTTAACTGAATACAACCTATTTTTTAACGGAACAAACTTGATATAAAAAAAGTTTAATGGAACAATAAAGAGTTATTCCTATGCAAATAATAGAAAATACAACTGAATTTAAATGACATAATTCGTCTGAAGTTCAGACAAAAGGAACTATCCTAGTTGAGCACCATGTATTTAACATGGGACCACAGCTCCATGGGTTAATGATGCAAAGTTAGTTTCTGAGCAGTACGAGCACAGACAGCTTTACTAATTGCATCATTTGAGTGGCTTAACACTGGTGTTACCTGACTTATCCAATAATCAAGTTTATTTCCTCTTTTTTTAGTTCAAAATACCGCAAAATCAGTCGTCTCTAATTCTGTTTGTGTAATGAATGTCTAACATTTTAGTTAAAGGGCACTTTGACAGCAAAGCAGGAAGGAGATTTTAGTTCAAACAAAAAGTGGCGGTTGATTTCTTTACCTCTCATTTGAGGGGAAGTTTTGGGCTTTTTGTCAAAAATCAGAAAAATCTGAATTATGGGAGTATTACACCAAATACCTTTTAACAGTTTATGCATCATGAGACTTTGACAGTCTCTTCTTGAAATATGTGCATAAGGACACATTGTCCACACATATCTAATTAGGAATTTACAAGATGATCTTCAGTTTTCTTCACTTGAATAATTAGAATTGTTAAGGGCAAAACGTGTAAAACTGCTTTTGTAATGTGGCACTTGAATGTGAACATAAATCATTCAAGATTGTGTGTGTTTTGTGCCAGTAAACAGACATTCTCTGCCGATCATAGATAACAAGATGAGATTTCTGGCTGCACTGGAACCATAATAACCCTCACATTGGCAGAACGATAACAAGAAGAATGCTGGCGCCGTTTTGTACGCGAGGTCAGACAGCCGCGCGTGAAAAGCAATGTACACAGAACACTATTTTACCTTTCACAGCAGCAAGCACTTTCTATCAGTAAACATACTCATGAACAGTGCTGCAGATACGATGGCATAGCAGAATTTTTAGTGCACAAATGAGGAGCAGCTCACAGCAGCTCAGCTATTTCCCGCTGATGACTGAAAGGTTTGAGTAAGGAAGGTGATGAATGTGTGTCCAAGTTAATGCAGGAGACTCAGCTGAGGATTTTGAGGTAAACCAGGACCTGGATTTGTGCACAGTTTTGCTCAGTTACATCAGGAGGATGAAAGTGATCTTAAGGTTAGCACAGTTACAGGCTTCAGCAGCAGCACACATAACAGGGGAGAGCAGATCTCTATCAAGCAACAGAAAGACCCACAGCGTCAGGGTCAGGTCAACCTGAGCACATACGGTAACATCAGGAGTTGTTACACAAAGGGACCCATTTCTAAATGTTTCTTCGCTAATTTAACATGAAGATTTTATTTAACCTGCCTGTTTATCTTTTCTTCAGAGGGTCTTCTTCCAGAAACCAAGCAACTGTTGTCCTCCACCTCCAAGAAGAGAGGGAAGGGTGGAGGCAAAGGCGGAAATGAAGATGAGCCCAAAGCAGATTCTCAACCCATTAGCATTCAGTTGCATTTTAAGAGGTACATCTTCGATCCTCACAAAAAGATGGTTCAGTCTTGACCTTTGCAGCACAGTCTTCAGCCTGAACTGTGTCACAGAGGGCAGAATCAAAAGGTCCTGTGGAGGTTAAGGTTGGACGCAGGCCTCTGGATCAGGGATGTGATTGCTTTTTTCCTATTGGCCTCTTTTTCTGGGAATGGAGACAGTCTACTGAATTGCGCTGATTGTGGAATGTTGAACGCATATGAAACAATGATTGTTTTATCTCCCTTTATGGAGATAAACTTAATCCAGTTTGCTCCATCACACACTTCTCCTCTGTTCATCATTACGTTGTCTTCAAAACAAAAACAGAACTTCTGTCTTCTCAATTCTGAATCCTTTTATCTGCCATGCTGGGTAGTTTGATTTCTCTGTGTTTGTAGTTCATCTTACATCATTTGTGGACATGTTTAAAAGCTCAGATTTATCTTCTTACTTTCTGCATCTCTCCTTCTCACTAGTGTGAAGGTCAAGTTTTGTTGAGGTGTAAGATTCTTTTCCCCCGCAGCATAACTCAATAATCTCTCTTACATTTTTTGCTGTTTCATTTACTTTATTGACTTTTACATAGCTAAGAGCTATGTAAGATACACTAGTGGAAGCTTGATTCATGATTGAATGAATATTTTTTTCATTGTGACAAATAAATAAAAATCCAAGCCTAAGTGTATTGATTGGTGTTTATTTCTGTGTGATTCTGGGTGAGAAACTTCAGTCATGCCTGGTTGCAGTTTCTAAGTGGAGTGAAAACAGAAAGTGTAAAAGAAAAACTATGTTCAAAACATTATTTTGTCATACTTGATCCAAAAATGCTAAACTCGAAAGTGACCAACCTGTGCCTTTCTGAGCTTTCTGCCTCTGCTTATTCTGTTCAGCCTAAAATGAGCATATTTTAACTCACAATTTCATACTTATGTTTTGTCATACTCTGTCCTGGATGAATATATTATTTATTAAAAGCAAACTCAAGACCTACCTTTTTAATCTGGCTTTTAGCTGAATTTTGTTTTACTCTCTTAATCTGCATCTTATGGGGTTTACTCCATTTTAGTTTCTGAGTTACTATTTAATGTTTTACCACTTTTTATTTATAATTGTTTGGTTTTGAAAGAGTTCTATCTTAATCAACTTAGCGTTTTATTGCCTTTGTCATATCCTATTATGGTTTTATTTAGTTATTTATTCAGTCAGTTTAGTTTTAGCTCCTGTGTTTCTTTATTTTCAATTCAAGATAGCGTTTCTTCAGTCCTCTGTGGATTTCTAAAGAGTCCTGGCTAAATATGGGCTGGGAGGGTGGATGGGATCCTCTATTTTAATCTGTATCTCTCTGATCTGCTTGTTTATTTTAATGTACCGCACTTTGTGATACATCTTATGTATGAAAAGTGCTTTATAAATAAAGTTTGATCGATTGATTGATATAATACAAGTTATGGTGAGCGTAAAATGAGACTATACTGGAATACATCAAACATTTCATTTTCTGTGTCTTTCTCCTTCAATATACTCCCTTCCTCATCAGCAGTCTTCCAGTGATCAATCAGCGCAGCAGGCCTTCTTTGGACAGTTTTCTCAAAACCTCTGTCATTTTTTTCATGCCAAGTAGGAAAAAGTCACTTGGTGTTAGATCAGGTGAAAAGGAAGGGTGGTCAAGCACTGTGATTTGTTTTTACAAGAAGTGCAGAGTAAGCTGGCACGCTGTCTTGATGTAGAATAAAAATGTTTTTCCACAGTTTTGGTCGATTTCTCCAGAATTTTGCTCAGTTTTTCTAAGGCCATGTTTACACAGAAACCGATACTGCCTAATATGGAGAGTTTTCATTGCGTTTTTGCCTCCTGTTTACATGAGAATGGTGTTTGGAATGCCTGAATCTGCAAACTGTTGAAACCCGGTTCCAGAGTGGAGAGTTTACAAAGTGTATCGGTGTCTGGCTCCATGTAGATGAGTGTCACCCCATGTGCAGTACTGTTTCACATGAAGGCTGTGCACACATACAGTGAACAATAAAAGCTACTAAGCAACATGTGTACTGTTTGCTGTGCTCGGTTTGTTATCAAGACAAAATTATGCAGACAGATTTGTTGTCCAGACAAGAAAATGCTGCTCCTTTGTGCGTCCACTTGCCCTTATTGTTTGTGAAAAGTTTGGCTTCTTTGCACCCGTGTTGTAACACCGCTGTTTCTCGACAAGCCGACATCACCATCTACTGGCTTGGCATGCACACTACAGTGTTTTCAGTTGTTCTTGCGTCTTTGTGTGGCCGCAAATTGTTTTTAACACGCAAAGGAAAAACCTTTCCGCTGTTTTGTAAGCGGGGCTCCGACCAGTTTTTGAAAGTGTTGATTCACTTTTAACTTTACTGGAACCCACTGCTCCAGAGTTATACCCTTAATGTCAAAGAAAACAATCCACATGACCTTGAATTTGGACTTGTTTAAGTCGTGCTTTCTTCATCCTTGGTGACAGTTGTGTGTTCAAATGCACTGACTGCCGTTTTGTCTCAGGATTTAATTGGAAGATCCTAGTTTAATTGAGGTCAATCACTCTTTAATAATTTAGGCTCTTTCGCTGTGTTCCAGTACGTCTCCTCTTGGTCATCTTGATCAGGAGTCAGACATTTTGGGATAACTTGGTCACACACTTCTGGCATGTTCAAATTTTCATGCAAAACTTGCTGAACTTTCTCCTTATCAGTGTCTTCTCTGGGCATTTTAAATGATTTTTCAGTTTGTTGAAGGTTTCCAGAAGCTTTTGTTGTGCATGGGCACTTACGACATTTGATGTCTGAGATCCTCACTGCTTTCATGCAGTCTTTTGTGCCATTCAAGCACACATGCTCATAACATGCAGAGTTCCTCATACACCTCAGTTAAAGTTTTGTTGAAGTTCACCAAAAATCTAAAGTTAATGTGTTTCCCAACTTTTAGGCAAATCATCCCTAGCAAAAAGGCATCACTCACATAACATTTACAGCAGTTGTGCATGGATACCCAACCTCTAATATACTGTATTACTCTCAGTGTGACTGTGAACCACAGGGTTTTGTCCTTTTAAGCGTGGTCATTTTATAATAGCCATACGTTATAGACTCACAATCATAGACTCTGCTAATGTCTGCTGTCTGTTTGCAAACTGTCTGTATGTTGACTATGTTTGCATTTACTGAACTGTTGACATGGTGAGGCTGCTTCTTCTTCTTGTCCCAAAGGCTGGACTTCAGACCAAAGGCAACTGCTTTTTCTGTTGTGGATCCAAAATGAGTAACTTTGATTCATTTATTAAAACGTAACATTATAACATAATAGCATCGAAAGACACAACACAAGGGAAGAGCAGAACATGAAGACTTAAAACACAGTAATATGTCAGCTACAAAAAAGAAATGTAAATTAAATGTGACATTTAATTTGACATTTCATGAGGAAACAGTGCAAATGAAATGATGCTAGTGTGACCTGTTTCGATGGAAGGCGACTGATGTAAATCTGTCATTATTAGACATGAACGCTATTCATAGACATGTCTTCCTCTGTGTCTGTCTTGTCACAGTCTTACGGTGTTGTTGGGCTCAGTACTGAGAGAGCAGTATGCTCGCTTTGAACAGATGATGTCAGCAAAGTGTCCCCGTGAACTGCAACTCTATCTCAGCAGGAATCTGTGGAAATGGAAGAGAGGGAGGAGCAGTAGGAGCAGGAGGGGACACTGGAGGGATTGTTCCTCTGAGTGACAGTCCTTTTAGTCTTATCTCTCCTCGTTCTTCTTATCGAAAACCAGACAGGAAAAGAAAAAAAATAATAAAATCTGTCGCTTTGTTCCCCTTTGTCTCTCCAATTTCTCCTGCATGCTCCACCCCCTCTTTCACTCTCAACTCAATTTAGTTTTTAATAAGAATCTATTTAATGTCCACTACCCTTATTAGATATAATGGAAAGCATCTTTTGAGACAACTATTTGTTTTACTCAAATGCACAATATGAAGTTTTTCCACCTGAAATGCATGAATTATTAAAACTAATTATTACTCATGCATCAAATATCATTTTGTGTTAAATACCTTTATTGTATGTAATATTTTCATATGATGTTGATGCTTGAGATATTCTTACTACCCATAGTTGTAAAAGGTCAGGTGATCCTGGTGACTACAGTGACGAAGCTGCCATGACAATACGTGATATTTTTATTGTAACCGTGAAAACTCTGGATCTGTTGTTGGATCTGACCGGTCATATTTCAGTCACATTTACATATTTTCATTTTTTGGGTGAAATTGGTGGCTATTTACAGCAAAAATTGCACGCCATCAGTTGTATTTACTCCACAGTAAATCATTCTTTGTCTTCCATGAAGAAAGCTGTCAGAAGTGGACTTCGTGGTGAACTTGTTGCCAGACAGATGCCTTGGCAGGAGCTCATAGCATAGCATGGAAAGGCAACTTTTAACTAAGGTGTCCCGATCCGATATCAGCAAAAAAAAAACCCTAAATATCGGATTATATCGGCCTGCATCTAAAATCTCCAATATAATCACTCCTATCCAAGCAGTCCATCCATTGATTGATTTATTTATTGCAGTTGTAGAAAATGCTTATGTTTAAATTAAACACAGTGCTTATTTTACAATATAAAAATGTATGTTTTTCGTTTTTATTGGATTCATTGAGGTTACTTTTCGGAGTCCTCTAATTTATTTTTTAATGTGTTTTATTTTGTTGTAGTATATTCTTATGTTTAAGGTTAAAACTTATTTATCCCATTGGTTAAAAACAAACGGGTTCGTTTTTTCTTACCTTATATTGCTGACCACTGTTCTCTGAGTAATCTCACCTAATCAAGCCTTTTCTTACCGTCCATACTTCAAAATAAGTTATAAAGATATGTATGATTACTGCTGATATCGGATTGGATCGATAACGGTATTGATTAATACTCAAGGCTGCAATATCGGTATCGTATCGGAGGTTAAAAAAAAGTTGTATTGGGACAACCCTTCTTTTAACAGCTGCTTCAACCATCACGGGAAAGTCATCCATGAAACTAGAAAAAATGTGCGGTTATGGAGAGCAATTATTCTTGAATTGTCTCCTCAGTCCAAATGAGAAAGCAGGGGAGGTGGAGGAGTCAGTCAACATGTCATCTTTTGTTATTGTTTTAAATGAGAGCTCTCTCTCTCAATACGTTCTTTGTTTAAGGTCGGGATTCCATATAAATAGACAATAGATAAATCATTATTAACAATGGAAAACCATGATGATTTAGCCTCTTATTTGTCAGTTTAATATCCATAAAACTTTATCATTCCCCTAATCTGTTATGTAATGCATGAAAATCAGTGCAAGCAAACAGAAATTAGCTGGCAGTTCTGATTGTCTTGCATTAAATTCAAATCAAGTAAACAAACCGCATCATGCTTTAACATCTTTCCCAGCATGTCGTGTTTAGGAGGCGATTATTTTCATCCTCCTTGTCTTGATCAAGATCCTCCTTCACTAATGCAGATGTGGGAGTGTGTGAGCGATGCGTTTCCCTTACTATGTTTTAACATGCATGCAAATCCTGTTGTGCATGTGTGTGTCAGTTTATGTGTGTGTGAGAGAGAAAGAGGGACTGTTCTCCCTTTTCCAAGCTTAGGTGAGGAGGGTTTTGGGTGGACTGAATAATCCTCTTTTTGAGCTGATTGTGGCAGAAGGAATCAGACGGGCTATGGGACGGCAGGTGGGAGCGTGCTCTTTCCTGGGCTCATCACTCATAATCACCAAGCCAGGACCCAGAGCACAGACACCTGACATGGGAAAGTGATCACATCCTTCTGTGCAATACATCTCTTTTTATGCAATTCCCATTAGACTCCTTTCATTTTACCAACACATCTATGATTTCCTCTCCGTACCCTCGCCCTTTTTCAGTGGTGACCTTCAGGTCAGCCAGGGGGTTGAGCGGTCATCATCTGAGCTCCTGAATGTTTGAAAATGGGAAACAGTGTATGATGGGCAGAGATAACAAAGAGAAAGAAGAGAGATGCTGTGGGTTATTGACAATAACAGTTAAAAATGTGGTTGAAGGCAGAGGAGATTTAAAAGACTAATTAGCAGCCGTTTGACTGATAAATGGATGCAACATTAATTAACAATTTAACCGTTGGGGAGGCGATTAGGCTGCAGATGTTAGTGAAACACCCCCTTGCCTTACACTCCTTTTCTTTCTTTGTCTAACAGTGAGTTTCCACCTCTCTGAAGCTTCCCTTATAAGATTATAAGCAACTTTTGTGTTCAATGATAATTCATCAATCAATAAACTACAGATGCACAATATTATCGCCGCTGTATTGGTATTGGCAGATGATAGCTTAAATAGTGCATCATTTTGGTATGGACGGATATGGATACTCCTGCCAACATTAGTTGACTGACCCTGACTGTGTTTGTTGTTGTTGATTCAAAGTAACAAAAATTTCAGACAGTCTCCAACATATGACCTAAGTAGTTCAAAATCTGTTGTGGTGAAGCTGCCCAAAATTCCTGCACTCTCAAGTGCCACATGTTTCAAAATCACAAAACTACTGATTTATGAAATTACTTATTGTACTAAAGGAAAACAAGAGCTAATTCTTCCTCAACATCTACTACTAAACAATAAACCAAAGTCTAATCACATTTAGAAACTGTGGTTTCCAGGCCTCACATTAAAACAAAATCATCAACATTAAGTTAGTTAACAGCTCTACTTAGAACATGAGAAATTGAGTTTGTAAGCCACCTCTTCCTGCTGAGAGATTGCCTCTAGCCAAGCTTGCTAATTCTGCAGCTCAGACTGTTAAGGGGCTAGCAGGTAAAAAAAAAAAAACAATACTGCCCAATACTCAGTTATTGCGAAGAAGAGCATATCTCATGTTGTGAAACTCTCTGGAGGTGTAGGGTTGGGCTTTTAACTTTACAATATGATTTGTAGGTAATAAATTATGTATCAGCATGATATGTCTTTTAAAGAAATATCCACGTCAACTGCCCCATTGGGTCAGATCTCATACATAAGAAATATGTAACTTACAATGTAACCAAGTGCTCCTTAAATAAAATTGGGGCACTTCTTATTTGTAGCTTTACATTTCAAATAAATCATCTCATGGTCAAAACTGTAAGGGTCCTGACTGTAAACAAACTTTTATTTTTGCATTAATCCTGGTAAATATATTTTGTCTATAGCCAGATAAAGTAAAAAGGCACCTAAAACATAATTTAAATGTGAAACAGATTTGTCTTGTCCTATGTTTTATTAGAAAATATATTAATGTATCCTATTAATTAAATATATTACTGGCCTCTCAATAGAGATGTTTTTTCTGATTATTTGATGACAAGAGTCATATATGAGACAGCTTCACCACACTAATGAGCACACACACAAAGATAAAATCACCCTCAGCCCCCTCACTCCTCTCAACCCTCGCCTGCAATATAATTAGCTCTGATTAAAACGGGCATCGTTTAATTAATACTGCAGCAGCCTCTCTCAGACGACTTCTCCATATCTGGTTCTGCTTATCTCCCTTCCCCCTGTCAGCTGTTAAAGTCTGTCTTGCAGTTTTGTATTTACCATTTATTTGAATCTTGAGAAAAGATATATACATGGGCCTATATAATAATAATAATAATTTTAGTTTATAATCAAACAAAAATTAGATTAATGCAAAGTGATTGAACATAAATTCCTGTCTTTTTTGTCAGCTAACTGTTGACTGGAGGTGTGGGATGGTCCTCTTCTCCCATAAAGTGATCGTAAACACTATCGTATGCTTATGTACAAGTCTATTTCATTCATTTTTATACCATTTTGTGAACCAAGAACACTTCAGACTTTTTACTAATGCCCATTGTGACTCAAGGATGAACTGATTATATTTTGTTTTAAAAGTTTAAAGGTCAAATTCTCTCCTTGACTTGTTTAAGCAAGATCTGGCGTCTGCTTTTAGGTTTTTTTTAAGCCTTTGCATTTACTGACTCGAGCAATTTTCATGCTCAAATCCATTTACCAATCACACTATAGGGCTGGGTATTTCCAGCAACTTCACGATACGATACGTATCCCGATACACGTAAATTGTGAACATTGACAATGCTTTAAACAGAATTCTTGACAAGTTTAGTTTTTTCTTATAAGAAGAAACAGATCAAGAATGAGTTTTAAGTGGTTCTACAACTTTAGAGACATAAATTCAGATCCTCAAAGATGGTAGACCTAAGTTCAAATTTAGAACATATGCTTCATTATGTAGCTCGTCTTCTACCTTGAACTGTGCCACTGTTAACATTACCCAAAGTGTATTTACAACAACTGTCAAAATATTTAGGCCGTATCGATTCTGTAGAATCCATATCGATACACGTATCCCAAAGGAGTGTGATGCGATATTTTGCCGTATCGATATTTTGAGCACAGGCCTATCACACTAACACAAAAACCTCTTCCCCTTGCTCGAGACCCACTTTTAACTTTCACTGTTTAGCAGTTGTGTTCATGTGACCAGACAATAGTCCCAGTTCAGTTGAGTATTGTTTTGTTATGCATCTTCATTATTACAATTTGTTTAGAGCTCTCTGTCCTCTTGTAAAGTTTATAAAAATGACTGTGATAACTACTAATAATGATAACTATTTGTAAAGTCCTTTTAAAAACAGGTTTACAAAGTGCTTCGACAAACAGGCAGGAATATACAGACAGCAAACACAAAAGAGCTTAAGCACAAAAGGAAATAAAAAACCAAAAAGCTCAATTTAAATCAAAGAACCCTTACAGAAATTTAAAAAACATAATAGACACTAGCACAAAATTGGCCAGGGGTCAGCAAAAAATGGCCCTTGCGGTTCGCCACAGGCAATAGCAGAAGTAGAGGAGCTGTGATTGCCATGGTGACCGCAAAGGTTTGCTCTAAAAGACAAAACTGAAACCAGCTGAGTGCAGGGTCCTTAATACCCACTCAATTTTGAAGACATTCAATTAAAATGGCATAGTCAACTTTATCAAAAGCTGTGCTGAGATCTAAAAGAATTAAAAATTGAGCCTTCCATCTGCAGCTAAAAAAACACTTCCATTGGTCACCCTGAGGAGGGACATGCTGTGACTCATTCTAAAACCAGATGGAAATTTTTCTAAGAATTCATTAGAGCTAAAATTTGAAGTTCTGAAACAGACGGTAAGGGCAGATCTCTTGATGTCCCATGCTTTACTCCTTACTGGTCCTTGATTTTTTGACTGGTGGAGCAAGCGAAAGGGTGAGGAATGATTATATCGTGTCTGTATGTTTGGGGTGGGGGTTGTGGACAGTTCATACACACATATGTTTGTATTAAACCATCAAAAGGTGTATTTGACATATTATATCTTAAATTCTTTAACGTTTTTTGTTTCAGAGGTGGTTACATTAATAAGATGTATTTTACATGAAAGGTTTTAAAGGTCCCATGAGTTGCAAAATCATATTTCTTTTGATGTAATGATGTTGGAATGGGCTTTGAGAGCAGAACATGACCCCTTTAACTATACCCTCCATGCCAATGCACCAAACTCCTTTTTCTTCAACTTCTTTGGCTTTGTTACATACAACCTCCATGTGTTTTCTGCTTGTCATAAGCAGAAGCAGTGACTGTTTTGAAAGTCTGCTTTATGTCCTTTAACTCCTCATCATCATTTGGAAAGCTAATTGATGCTGAGCTCATTATCATAGCCTCCCTGCCCCCTCAGATCCAAAGGGGAGGGAAAAAGAGCTGCATCTGATTCTCTATAGATAAATTTTTCTTTTTTTTTATTCAACTTAAATCAGAACTTTGCTTAATAGACACAAAACATAATGGAATGGTCAAACATACAAAGACATGGGAGCTTTAAATATTTTCTGATGACCAATACTGTCTTTAAAACTGTCTTCGACTGTTTAAAGGTTTGCCTCAGGAAAAAAACAAAATTAAATTAAATTGACATCAATGTCATGATTGGTCATTCAGGATAAAAAGTTTTCTATCAGTATGCATGAGCTTGTTCTCACATGTCTGAAAGTCATATCCTCTGTTTGAAGGACATTTGGATTTGAGATCCTTATTGTTTTTTTTTAATATTTAGCACACTAGCTTCTTGTTATATTTTAGGAGAATAAAAATCTCAATTTAACAAACTAAATTTAGCACAAAATAGAAAGAAAAGCAAGAAACCTTCACATACTTGTTTGCTGTGTGTTCATCAATCAAAAAACACTTTCAAGTTTCCTCTGTTTAAGTCCAAGAAAGTCTTGAATTTATCTTCTTACATTTTGAGAAGAGGATCTGGATTTAGGTATGGCTTAGGCACAAGAAAATTAGGCAAAGCCCTCAGTCACCCCCTCTAACCAGTTTCTTTCTTTCTTTTTTTATTTTGTTAAAGCTTGTCTTTGCTGATGTGTCTTTAAAATAGGTGCATCCAGTAAGCAATACACCATCAAACCTCTTTGTTCCTTTGTCACCACTGAGCCTTTTGCATATCTATTCCTGTCTCATTTACGTAGACAAAAAACAAAACATGCAAATTAGTGCTGGCACCTCAATAAAGCAATCTATTGATAAACTGCTCCCATACACTGACACACACACACACACACACACACACACACACACCAAACAGTCTACTGCTGTCACCCTCTTGTGTCTCTCCTCTTCACATCAGGACTCGGGATGAACAATTAAAGGACAGAAGCTGATTGACAAAGAATTAAACTCAATGAGCTGAGCTCAGCAAAGTCCAATTGTCCAGGTCAGAGGTCACCTGCAGCGTCACCTTGAAACAAGTCTGGAAGTATTCTGTAGTGATGTTTCATGGGGTGCTGCTGTTGTACTTATAAGCATTAAAATGGACCTATGCCAATACTGATTGTCATCATACTACTTGACTTTAGGATACTTGATTCATTTTCAAGGTATACGCTAGGGCTGAGAATGTAATCACATTTTTTTCAATTTCAGAATTTGCAGTAATAATCCAAGATCAAATTTGTGTCAAAATACCAGTTTAATGTAAATACTTTGCAACAGAGGTGCTCTCTCCTGCATATCATACCCACATGAAGAATAAAGCACATTGCTGCTGAAATTGCAAAACATACTCATCAATCATTCTGATAATATTTGACCGATTACTTGGATATTTTTGTTATTACCATTTGAACAATGGGCTTAAAATTGTAGTTTCCTTTGTTATTTGAAATAATTACAGAGTCCAATATGGGCCTAATAAAAACAAATCATTTTTTCTCTGGATAAAAGCCCTGTACAGAAAATGTAAAGTAGTGCAGAGCTCCTAGTGCAATCAAGTTGCGGAGCTCTGGCCTTCTCTGTGGTAACCGGCCAGTCCAGTGTGATTTGGTTTACATGGACACTTTGTTGTCTTGCACATTACTCTATCATGTTGAAGAGAAATTTTGCAACATTCTTGATTCTACAAAATCTCAATAACCTTATGCCAAAAATGGGTCAAGAAAACATTTTGTTTTTGTTTTTTTGTTGTCCTCTTAATCTTATCTTTTGCCAATAAAAGCCTGTAACTTAGAATGGAAAGCAATCAGTCATAAAATTACTTGATTTACTGTGAGGATCCTGTGTTACCGCAAAACTTTCCACTTTAGTTCCCATTAATTAAATTATACCATCATGCTAATGAATCTGAAGGAAGAGCCTAAAGCTGTTCCCTTTCCAGCATTGTGTTACTGCCAAGGGACTTCAGGCTGTAAGGCGGAACGTTTTGAAACTGGGGTTCTGGTCGGTTCATCTAAAATTGCAGCCGTTGGGGTCATGTGATGTGTAGGGTCATGTGAAAGGTCACTTTCACTCTGAGTAACCTTATAAGAGATGTCAAAGGGATGTCAACTATTCTTGGGTTTTCATGCTTCTTATACAATTAAGTGAAATGTCTTGAGGGAGCCTGAGGGAGTCCAGTTGACGTGCTGCAACCCAGAGGTAGATGTTCTGTTTATATTAGTCCCCAAACATGACAGTCAAAAACAAAGTTATCCCAGCTCTTTCCTTCTGAGTCCAGCAGTAAGTGTAATTGCACATCTGAACCTGCTGAACCTAAAACATAATTACGAGAGCAGCATTTGTTTACAGGCATACAGCTAATTCAGAATGGCAAAATGGGATAATACCTGAATATAAATATACTTAGTTATTTTTAAGGGTAAATGTAGTAGTTGGAAATAATGAAAAACATGGATTTGAAATGATGTTTTTACCAAAAATGACTTCTGCTGAGAGAACACTGATTAGAGTGGGGGCAGATGACCAATACATCACAAAAATGGACCAGAAATCAATAGATTCTAATTAATAGGGGTGAAGTGTCACTGAGTTTGTCAAATGAGTTAGCTCACAAACAGAAAGATGAGCGCACACCAGGCTGAAATAACTGCTTTTCTGAGCACTGCACTGGGGCAGTGTGTCGATCAGCTGTTTGAAGGAAAGCTCTGCGTGCTTCAGAAAGATGAGAACCAACCACTGCTCAACAAGATTAAATGGAGATTTTTGCAGGTATTATGACTACCATTTTTAAGGATACATGAGGATATAGAACAAGCTTTGTTTAAAGCATTGTTAGGATCTTCCACAGCACAACAGTAGATTATTATGGTGTGTAAGTTAATGAATGTGTAAGTTAAAGGGGACATTTGTATTTATTAACCATTGACTCCATTAAGTTACATGCGGGATGGCTTTGTTTATAATTTTCAGCTGGAATGAAGCAGAGTTTGACGTCATGTAAAAATAGGCAATTACAAATAATCTCACTTAACTTTTTAATTTGAAAACTGGCAAGATGAGACGGACATATGTCACCCCGTGGGTCTGCTCAGCCCTGACCCTGATACTTAAATATTTACTCATGATGATGTTAACATGGACTTGAGTATTCTGTTCTTGTGTTTCACATGTAGAGTAAATGCCATGCCCTGACTTTAGAATCTGGAATTTCCCCTTGTGGAACTAATAAAGGTATATCTTATCTTATCTTATCTTATCTTAGAAACCAGAAGCCAGTAGTTCTGTTTTAAGTCACTATGTTCAGTCCACACTACAATCTACATTCAAACTACTTAGGTTGTATTTTATTTTGGTTGTACCACTGAGAAATAAAGTTCACCAACTCTGTTCAGCTGGACAGAATCCTTATTCACAGCTTTTAACTGTTAACATAATTACGTTTTTTAAAGATACATATTTTGGTGATTTCTGCCTAATCTGAAGGACTGGATAGCGGACAGAGTTCAGAAAGTTGGAATTGAGAGAAAGGATCAGACCCCAGACACCCCTTAATGGGGACAACGTCCTCCACGATTAGGGTGTGAACATAACATTTGGTGACAGTAACTCAGGTCATAATGTTCTTGAGGTGAAAATCCAGATGAACAAGTAGTTTGACAACAGTTAATTCTTTAGATGCTGAATTCCTGCTGTAAGGGTCCTGGATAGTTTTCTTCATGTTTTGTAATTGGGTTTGGTGCAATAGTAAAAAATCAGAAACACTTAAGAACTGGAGGATCCCATCTTAAAAAACCACAAATGTTATTTACTAATCAGAGAAAAAACTGTTTACAGAGTCCGAGGTTCAAGCTAACATATTCTAACCCTCAAAAACCTCAAAATAACTTTCTTTTTCAAGCGAAGACAAGGTTATCAGATTAAAGGGTATTCACTGTGCCCAGAGGTCTGCTCTGTGTGTTCTGTAATGGCCTTGTGTGTACACAGAGTTAATCCTGGACTGACAGGCAGGGGTTGTATGGTTCTGATTGACCCTACGGTGTCATGATGGAGACCCTAACATGACTGGATCAGTTTAGGACCCTCTCTGAAAGCCCTGACACTGTCAGGCTGACCCAAACACGGCCTGATGGAGCTTTTAGAAGAGCAGAGTGAGTGACAGAGATTTAAAGGAGATCTGACACTGCAGCCTGTGGTGCTGCTGTTTATGTATGTACGCTAACCCTCCAAAATCTGTTTATGAAAACAATGGCCCGCTGCCCATCAGATACTTCTACTCCAGGAATGAGACAGGGATAACTGAGAGAGCTAAAAGGAGACGAAAAGAGGAACAAAGGAGGAGAGGGGAAGGAAAACAGGAAAATAAGACAAACAGAACATGTCTAAACGAAGCATGGGGGGATCAGTTTAAGTAAAAGTTGTCTTCATGTTGCTCTTACCGTTCATTCCCTGATCACCGCCCCTTTGTCTTTCTTAATGCGTCACCTTAACTGCAGAAGTACTCTGCCTCTCTCTCTCTAATCCCCCCTCTCCTGTAATTTGATTTCTTCCCTTAGTTTGCCCCTTCAGCTGTCTCCCTCCTTAATTAGCTCATATCCTTCTGGTTTGCTGGAGTGAGGGTGTTGACACACACAACACAGCCCCAAATCAAGCATACTGTAAATCGATATATCACCAACCAAACCAAATTCTAACACCACTTCTTTACTTCTTCTTTAGTTCTTACAGTGCTTTTTTTAGCCATGTGTTTTCTGAAAATTTCATGATAAGCAAAATTACAGCTGAGCCATAAAGACCAAAATTCATATCTAAATTCTTTATGAAGATTGGTGTGTAAACCTGTGTGTTATTTTGTTAAGCTTTGCATTGGCGAACAGGAATCATGAGCTTTATTTATGAAAACAAATTAAGTAAAGTAGCCAAAAAGTCACTTTTTTATGGAGGGTAAAATGGCACATGCTTTGGACCCTTTTTGGTCTGTGTGAGCGTAAAAAAGGACTCAATAAGCAAAAGCCTGTAGTCGCAGACACTCGAGTTGTCCTGTCCTTGATCATTTAAGTGTTATCAAAGAAAAAGGGAAAAAAAGCCTATAAATATTCACATTTGAAATTTATTAATTGTTTCATGAAGCTTTCATTTATTTTCTTAATAATCCCCTGAAGCAGCAAGTCGACTGTTTACTGTCTTTGATTACTGTCCTGTAGCTCTTTCTTAGAGCCTTAATTAACCTTCAAATGGAGAAATTATTGCAAACACACACATTCCTCACTATCACACGTATGGTACAGAGTCTCCAACAATACAGGAGACTTTTTCATCTGCAATTTTTTCATCTTTCTCTCCCTACAACTAACATGTGTATCACAGGCTTAGAACATGCAATTAAACATTTAGTCTCCTTTCTCCGCCCCAGTCTCATCCTTTAGTTCTTTGAGCTGCTCTGTGCTGACATACAATGACAGCTACAGAGACGGCATGAATCTGTTTCCCACTCTGAAACCATTTGTTCCTCTTGCCTTTTGCTTCATTTGTTTCTTTCTTCATCTACTTCTTTGGCATTGTGTCATCATCACATTTTTTTTGTTAACTCTGTACATAGCTGGTCAAACAATGTATTACTTTATTGAAGGGTCTCATTAGCTGTTAAGTCTAATTAACAGAGCTCATTCATATGAAAATGGGGTGCTGATAATGATTTCCTTCCCTAGCAATAATCGCTAACCTTGCATAATAACTCTTAATTAGAAACCGGCTTGGTTGACATTAAATATGCATTATACCTGCATACATAGGCATTCTGTGAAATAACTAATATCAGACTATGTAAGTCTTATAGTTTAATTCATGCAGTGCTGCCCCAATAAGATTCCCATAAGCCTTTTCTCTCCCCCTCTTTTCACTGCCTCGTTGCAGAATATAAAGCATCAGGTGTATTTACATTCAAGTCTTTGCGAGAGGGCACATGTCGGCTTTGAGATGACAAAGGAGCAGAAGCCATTCAAGTTAAATATCTAAAACATCAGCATTAAAACATATAAGAATATTTCCATAATAATCTTTTTTTATTGAAATATGTTTGTTTCTTTGCGAGAAATTGGCTGTGTAATTGACATCTTTATATTTGTTTGGATTGAAAAGGATTGTTATGTAAAATATCTATGAAATAAAAGAATATATTGCATTTATTAACTGAAAGTTAATAGTTGCTTGAGCTTGTTTCAGTCTTACTATTTGCATTTTAAATTAAAATTTGTATACAGATATAGCTCATTCTTAGAGAAGCTGTATTTGCCTCACTTGTTTAATTGTTATATCATCTTATATCATCTTATATTAGTCAATAATGGGCAGCATGGTGGTGCAGCAGCTTGTGCATGTGCTTCACAGCAAGAAGGTCGCCAGTCCAATTCCCGGGATTGGGCAGAGCCTTTCTGTGTGAAGTTTGCATGTTCATCCCATTCATGCATAGATTCTCTCTGGCTTCCTCCCACGGACCCAAAACATAACCATTAGGCTGACTCTATATTGCCCTTAGGTATGAGTGTGAACAGGAATGGTTGTCTGTCTCTCTGTGTGACCCTGCAATCAATTGGTGACCAGTTCAGGGTGTACCCCCGGCTCTTGCCCGTTGACAGCAGGGATAGGTTCCATCCCTCCTGTGACCCCGAAAGGGATAAGAAGTAAAGAAAATGAATGAATGTGTTTAATAATGATCGTGCACTTTATAGCATGCCCCTTCAACTGGGTGGATAACATTGATGTGGCCCTCTAGTTAGTAAAAGTTGCCAATCCCTGCCATAGACCCATTTTCCATCCTAATATGTTTCTGTGACACCATAGACCTAGATTTAGGAAGCTTATTCTATCCATGGTAGTCCACCACTGAGCGAAAAAAAAAAAACCCAAACAAACCACAAAAAAAAACTTTTTACATGATGGGAAGCTGTTTTGAGAGATCATTATTTTGATCAGTTTAGAAACAGGGTGAAACTGAATCGTACTTTAGAAGGAAAAAAGTCTCATAAGTAAAGTGCAGTATTCCAACAGAGTGACAGCAGCTGCCTAAAGTAGCCTGCCTGCTGCGTGGAAGCACCCAATTTTTTGACAGAAAACTTCACCTCCCATCTGGGCCTCGCCCCAGATCTTCTACAATCTTAAATCCTCTCCTTTTTTTAGAAAAATGAGCTGTTTTTCTGGCTCTTCATTTGGCACCATGTTGTTTTTTTATGTCTGTCAGTAAACAGACTTAAACCTATCAGCCCTTAGCAGTGACTTTTTTGCAAACAAAACATTACAACTCACTCTGCACATATTGTACTGCTCTGAGTTAGCTTTTCAATCCAACCAATACCAGACAAGGCTTTTTGGGCACTTGAACATCACTGATTTTATGTTCTTTAGAGAATTATCAAGGATTATTTGGTAATACCCTCCTCTTTGGATTACATTTGTGAGGAAGTTATGCAGAGTTTGTGTGTGTGTGTGTGTGGGTCTTATCTGTTCCCAGATGCGGATTTCGTGATTTTTTGTTCCTCAAGGTCTGATCTGCTCACATGACAACTTGTTAGCATTTTTCATTTTTCTGTCGTCCTGCTGACATAACTTTTCATTTATCTGTCAGTTTGATCAGTTTACAAAACACCAAACAAAACATTTTCAAGATTTTATGCTAAACATTAAAACGATAGGATGTATCAGGTCAAAAAAAACATATTGAGTTAAAAGTTGAGATGTCAAGTTTAAAATAGAAAACTTTTGCAAACTAATCACATGTGTTCTTCCCCTTATCACACTTTGTTTGTTTTAGTTTTCATATCCCAGAGTTAATGTACCCTGACGCAAAGAAGCAGACGAATAAACCATGTAAATAACCCCTTATGAATCAAGCTGTTTCAGATGCCCTGCCACCAGCGGCTCCGTCTGTCCATCTGTCTGACTCCAACTGAAAAATCAGATTAGACATACCAGGGACTCTTCCTCGTGTTCGATGGAAAGATTTAATGGAGGATCGGGGTTTACGGGTTGTCTCTGCACTGATGCTTTAGGGTATAGTGTCCCACGGAAATGAGCCATTAAAATTGAGGACGCATTTATTTTTCTCTTCCTTTTTCCTTCTCTGCATTTGGCACGGGGTGCAGAAGTCAGACAGGCTGTTTGGGAATGAGTTTTGGGGGATGAAGTTCAGTCCTCATGGTCGAGAAGCCTGTGAGTTAGATTTTGTAAATGGAAATGCTGCTTCCATTGTCATGGCTTTGTTTTTTAAATCAGCACTCTTTTTTTATCAAAAAGATAGGTTCATATTTACTCCGACAGAACTTAAAGCATGAAACTGGATATTTTCTAGTCACTGACAGGCACTGTTTAAAGTTCAGTGTGCACCTTAGTTTTGTCTACACTTTTGGATAGTTTTCCACTTTCCTGTACTTTTTTTTTTTAAGTCCTGTGTGTACAAGTTTAGGCCTGTTTTTTGGAGATGTGGCCATTTAACAGAGGTTAAAGATGTGGTTAGTTAAGAAGACTTCAGTCAGTCAGAATAAGGTTGGGATCAGCCTTTGATAAGAAGTGTGATCCTGAGAGCAGAAAGGTGAGCTGAAAAGAAAAGTTAGTAAGCAAGATAAGACATAAGCAAGACCAGGCAAAGTAAGTTCATTCATATTTGAAAAAAATTCTTGTCTTGAAGTTATGGATCTGATTTGCCAACTTGCCCCTTACCCCCCTTGATGTAACATTCTGGAGGCTGTTAACCTTGTGCCCAAATGAAAGGATAAGTACTCAGTGAAGAGACCCCTAACCCCAGCAGTATCCAGATACTTTTCTTAGTTACCTAATCAGCTGCATGTTCCTTCACTGCCACAACATTACCACCTTCTACTGACCCAGGCTCTGTACGTGCAAGCTCCAGGTAGTGGCAATGCTGATGCTATCTACTCCACAACATGGCCTCCCACAGGTCCTCCAACCCCCCATCAGTGTAGACTGATGAGTCGCAACCCAGAACATCACTGGTGTCATCAGATGGGGACTGCCCATCTTATGCTAATTTCCTAAGATGAGGGTATTGCCTAATTAGCCCAAAACATCTCCAAGAGGCTGACCAGTGAACTCTGGCATCCCAGAGCCACCCCTTTCCATGGAAACTGTCACCACCCACCATGCCAGAACAAAGTCCCACTTTATATGCATAACCTACCACATGACCCAAACGACATTGTCACCTTACAGACCCAGGATCTGTACATGCAAGCTTCAAGTGGCTTGCTGGTACTACCCTCCATATTCCTTAAATACTCAACTTATCAGCAAAGACTAACACCCAGCCATACCAATATAAATCTATTGAGCACAATTCATGAATTAAACAACTGAAAATGCATAACAGATTTTAAAAAAGAGAGTCAAAAATGAGTAAAGATAATGTCTTATCTTGAACAAGTTGAAAGTGATCACAGGCACTATACTGCAAAACAGGTTGATAAAAGGACAACCTTTAAAAGCCTTAATGTTTTGACAACATTTATCGCAAATGGCTGATTCAAAATAAAACCTACCCATACACAGGTTTTTTAACAGACTGTTTTCTGTAAACATATGAACCGATACACTGCAGTAGACCTCTGAACCACCGTTTAAGAGTTTAGAGGATGACATTGTTATATTCAGCAATACATCTCTGTATGTTTTGGATTTTCTGTTCAAGTTTCTTCAGAAACCTGGCTCACACAGACGTCATATAAATACAAAACATGACACAACCGCACTAACAACAGCAATGTTTATTGACATGTTTCGTAAAAGTCTCAGCGATCAGGATGGTTGGACTTTAACAGGAATGGCCCACTGTTTCTATCATCTGGATGCAGTTTTGACTTATGAAATACACATCTTGGTTCACTTATTTATGTTTGTCTCCTTTCCAATTCCCTCCTTCCTCCTCACCACTAATGAAGGAAGAGGGTTTTTGAACTCACAAAAAACTTTGCCCCTTCTAATGATCTCTGTCCTTCAGATGCAACGTTTCTTTAATCCACCTCTGCCTCATGAGGCTGTTTTAACAATTTATTCACATTTAGATCTGAAGGTCACATGTGCAAGTATCAACATGGAAAACTTTGACAGACATCTCTGTAATATCATAAAAAAGGTGGCAAGTGAATAATTTTATTGTAAATCTTTTCAGTTCTTATGTGGCAGAACACTTAGTCACTCAATATAATTAAAACATCAGACTTCAGCACAAAGAGGTCATGAGCTTTCGAATTTGAAACGTGGTAGGAAGAGCAAAGAGACTGACAATATTCAATAAACCTGTTAATACTAAGACCATAACACACAGCAGTATGAATAAACAATTATGTACAAATATATATATAAACTTTAAGGACTCACGCATACAACATTGAAAGAAAAATGAGGATCCCTTGTGGTAATCTGTTTATTTATTTATTAATTCATTTATATACACTACATAGGTTGTAGTAATGTCATTTAAAAACTGTTAAAGCAAGATAATAAACTGGCATCTCTGAAGTATTAATTACTTGACACATGAGACCCCTGTTTTTTGTCCAGCTAAAATTTATGCTTTGAATTATTTGTATATTTGCACATATTTGTGATGTGAAATCCATGCTCTTTAGGGTTTAGGTTGTTTATGGATTATTAGTATTTAATTAATGCAGTGCTGTATTAGTTTATTTGCCTTTTTAGTTTGCCATTTTATTTAGCATTTTAATTTCCACACCTCCTTTGAGTTTTAAAAAGTCTGATTTAGTTTTGTTTAGACAGATGGTTTTCAGTGTGGAAATATGAAATATGCAGTGGTCTTCAATTGAGTTCATTGTGAAAAGTTTTTTTCTTGTGGATATCCTTCTTTGTAGTTTGATATGTGTAATATGCCTGTGTGCCATATTCTGAAAACATAGCCAAGAGTTTTATAAACTTTTCATAAACCAAACCCAGTCAAAAATACATTGTAATGAACGTTATATTGTCCCAACAACGTGAGACCAGTCAAAACACACAGTGCTTTTATTTTCTGCTCTTTTAAACAGAAGAATAACAAACACGTCTCGCAGGCAGCATCAGTCCCAATTTCCTTTTTTTCTGTTTGCTTTGGTGCTTTAACTCAGATTTCACTTTCCTTGTATTGTGTTACATAAATGATTTCCCTCTAGAGACTTTGAATTTCACTTTCTTTTGTATGAATATGAATGAAGCATCATATTTCATGTGTACGTTTGATTAATTGTAACATGTAAGAAAAGGGAAGGCAATTTCACTCATTTCAGCAGCCTGTGAAAACACTGCAG
The DNA here is from genome assembly GCA_036419115.1 of Scarus forsteni. NCBI lineage: Eukaryota > Metazoa > Chordata > Actinopteri > Labriformes > Labridae > Scarus > Scarus forsteni. Next base: position 28,153,192 of record JAZDUH010000152.1, read on the forward strand.
GGCAGAGTAGGAAGTGCAGATGACTGTACACTCACAAATAGGCATGCACTTGATTGCTAACACTGGAGGAATGGACACATGTAGACATTTACAATCAAGTTTCTCTGCTTTGACGTATCAGGCCTGCAGGCTTTGAAAACCTTTCAGTATCTCGATTTGAGCTTAACCATATGCTTATTGTGGCGAGTCTGGGGTAATATTAAAGCTTAATGACATAACTCCCACCTGGAGAGCTAGGCTTTGAGCAGTCATTATTAAGCCTGCTGCAGAGATAAGGCAGCCATTAGCAGAACCCGTTTATTTCATTGCTTCTGCAACAAAAGAGTGACAGCTCCTTAACTATAAAAGCACCCACTCAGACACTCTGCCCTTTTTTTGTTGGTCATATCTGCAGGGATGAGGCGTGGAGCTTTGTGTGTGGGTCAGAGGCCATTTCAAATAAGCAATAAATGTTAAATCTGCCTGACATGTTCAGTATCCATTACTGCAGAGAGCATGCTGGGGAGGAGACAGAGCCGAAGAAAAGTGGTAGTGGAGCTGGTCGACGGAGGAGATGAGATCAATAGAGGGAGAATGGAGGATTGATTCAGACTCTTAGATCTCTCAGATTAGTGGCTCGATTAGATAAATATGGAGGCTTATTCATGTGACCTTAGCAGTGACAGCCTGAACTAAGTGGTCAAAGAGTAATTACATTCAAACCCCAGAGATCACACTGATCCTGGAGATCTGCAGATGATTGCTTTGCTAGATTTTTCTAAAAAAAAAACTCAACAAAAAATGTTTCTATGGCCTAATTTTTGAAAAGGCCAGTGCATGCTGTCACAAATGTTGGTCTTCAGATTTAACACACTGCCTCAGATCAAGTCCTCACATTGGTCAGTAATGCCACATGATGTGGGACTTATTTTTTTTTGCTCTGTAGAAATACACCAGAAATTTGCGGTGAGTAACAAAATGCGTTTTTAAACGTCCCGGGGCAATAAAACTGCAGTTATGAACAATGGAGACTTCATGTGGTCTGCTGCCCTAAAATAACACCCATGCAAATACACTGTGTTTGCAAATCAGAGAGTTATCTGTCTGCCATTGTGGGCTGCAATCACAACTGGTCTGACGGGTAGCTGCCCAACTACTTTTAAAAAAAAGGACAACAAAAACCATTTTATCAATCATGAAATAACTCATTTTACTCATTCAAAGTTTCCAAAGAACACTAATGCAGAATGTAATCTTAAAAAAATGATGATGTGAAAGATAAGATACAGCATTAAATTTCTGAAACAAAGACTAATTTTGTGATCCTACATGTACAGTAATGTACAACAGAGGGAAGGTTGGAAGTTGCTGTAAAGTAAGACTGCTCTGAAAAAAAAAGGTTATTTTTTTATCAATAAACTAATACAAAGTGCTCAGTCTTGCCATGGTGTATGACCTGTGATATGAAGGTGTCCCTTACATCCTCACCTCTGTAGCACCTTTATTTCTCTTCAAGTTTTGAGCCCCTAACACACCTGTCTCTGTTTTGGTAAATGACTGTGTTCCAGCCTACACATGAAAATAAAGGTTATCAGCATGTTTGGCATACTAAGTTATTCATACACTTGACTATAACCGTACTTAATACCTGACTTTGTGAGTACCTATCAGAATGATTCTGCTTTGAAGGCAAAGAGTGGTCACAACAAAAAATGATTTGATTCTGATTTTTCAGTTTGCTCACTTCACACTTTGTGAATTGCTAACAGTGACAAATGTACATTTAAAATTTCATTTTTTTTTTTTGGTGTTTACTTTGCAACAACTTTCTTTAAACCTATTCCACAACTATGCATAAAATCACAGCCAGATTTTCCATCAAGTCTCAATGTTCCTATTTCATTTGTCGTAGCTGTCACCAAATAGTTGTTCAAACCTCACCGGAGCTCCTTCTGATTAAAAACACAATGTCCCAGTTCATCAAAATAAAAGTACTCTACTTTAGTCTTTAGTTATGAAGTGAGGATTTTTAACATTAAAAAACTTCTCAAGAGTCATTTGTTAATCACCAGTGTAGCTCTCGTGGTTAAAGTAGCTGGTTAGCATACAGAACAGCTGTCAGTTTAGCCTCCTGTGAGCACAACAGCATGATACTTGTGTTTTTAAACAGGTGATGACTCTGTTACAAAATCCACTTTCATGGTACAAAAGTTACTGATGGCAATCTTAACACTTAAAGTTCAGCCCAGCACTAGTGCTGACTAGGGATGGGATACACTTAAACTCATGATACGCTGCACCTCGATATGCCCGGGTCACGATACTTTAAGTCATGGTACAATATCAAAAAAGAAAAAATATTACTGTGTAATTACAACTTATTTGTTTTTGTTTGAGTTACACACAGGAAAACACAAGACCTAACGGGCCAAACACAAACAATAACACTCTCTCTAACCCGAGAGAGGTTAGAGAGAGTGCATGCTAACGAGCGGTAGGCTAGTTTTTGCCGTCTTTGTCTTTTTAATGAGAAAGCCAAAATACTGCCAGACAGATTACTTGTATCCAGCGTCCTCAATTTCGACCTCATTTGACTCCATCATTCGGCTTTTTGGAGACAAGGTAGTTGGTGCTAATGTTTGTTGTCGCCACTTCTGGTCACATGCGCTTTTACCGGACGTGACGTCTTTATTTCACAATCCATTTTTTTTAAACCCCATGCATTTCGTCACATACTGTATCGCGATATATTACCAAACAATATTTCATCCCATCCCTAGTGCTGACTGCATTATGAAGACAAGTTGAAGACTGACATCTCAGACACAGATGGTGCTAGTGCCTATGCATCTGATAAATACTTGGCAAAGTCACAACACAGCCGCTGTGCTTCATGTCAGTACCACTGACTAAATGACAAATCCACAGATGCTGAACCTTTTCTGCCCTCTTTGCTCACTATAGGTCAGATATTTCCCTCTGGTCAGAGGGAAAAAATAGTTAAGACATTTGAAGTATTATCAGAATTGTTGCTACAAGGGTAAACATTCTCTGTATGTTTAACGTAAGGAAACCTTGCTAAAAGATAAGCCACATTCACTCTGGCATTTTGGCCAACTGGAAACACTGAGCCATGTCAAGCTTGGTCAGGCCAAGCAGAGCTGAGTAAATTTCAGTTGGGCAATAATGTAATTCATCAGATATATTATTATTTACTTATTTTACATATTCTTAAAAATGGCAACTGTTGGATCTGACATGCTTGTAAACCCAAGCAAAAGCTTACCTCCGCTTACCTTTGCTAACCCTCAGCTACAGTTGTGCTCATCTATGTTGGCTCAAACTTCGTCCTCCTCATGAAGAAACTGATGTATGATTTGAAGTGTCCTATTGGGTTAGCTGTCTTCTGTCCTCTAGGCATAGTGGCAGAATACTGGGACCAACTGCAGCTGCACTTCATAAAATAGTGTGCTTTATATGGCATTTGTTGAGTGACGCCACAATACATTTGTACAACATCCAGCCGCTCCGGATTACGTTATGCCAAAGTTCCCCTAAATTGAGTACGCTAACCATTTGTTACATCTATGCTATAAACATTTAATATCCATCTACAGTTACAGGGGGCCGTTAGAAATGTCATACTCCAAAGGCACTACATTTCTCTCTGCTTAAGATTTGTCAATTTGTTAGATTTGTATACGTGGAAAATCTTGCAAAAGTATATTCACCAAAATTTTATTATTTCTCAAAATTGTTCAGTGTTGGAAAAAAAACGTTAATGTGTAAATGCTGCTTAAGCTAGCAACTAACTGGTTGTTGCTGAACATTGAAAATAAATACAATTGAATAACTCTGCACATTTTAACATACCAAGCTTCACTTTTGGTACAAAATAAATCAATACAATAGCTCTAGCTGCAGACAGGCAGATGACAGCCCAACATATAGCTGCTAATGTAATGCCTAGCATTTATCCAGTTTAACCTCTAGGTCTAAGTCTTGTTCCTGCAAAGACTGTGGAGCATGTTAAAAGTGGCTTAAGTCTGATCTGAGTAAGATAAATACATGTAAAGTAAATTGCTCCCCTGGTTCTTATATATGTGTGTGTCAAAATGTTTGCATGCACTTCAAAAGTTCATTTTTTTATTCAGCTAACACAATAACAAGTCGGTAAAAATAATCACATTCTGTTGAAAATTTGGCGTAGAGCACAGATTGGTTTCAGTAGCAGTCAAAACAAGGTTTGCAGTTGGCATGAAATGTCAGGTAAATTTCTGCACTCTTTCCAGAAACTTTCCCTTGAAATTACGGGAATTTATGGGAATTGACTGAAGATTACGGCTAATTTAAACACACTGTATCAAAATAAACATAAAAACATTTTGTTTTTACAAAGGCAGAAATTGATGTAAAAACAATACAATTAAACAAATATATTTAATGGCAAATATATTCATTTTAAGTAGAATTTGATCAAGTATTAATCACTGTAATGAGTAATCAATTTCAACTTTGCTTCATGTCGTCCAGGGACTCAAATGTGTTTTTAATAGTCCAGGGTTATAGAATCGTCTGGTCATGTGATGGACATGCACAGTGCATGTTGGGGCGTGGTCTTTATGACCCTGCAGTAAGCAGTGTGCTATGTGCATTAGAATGAGGAATAGCATGGAGTTTACTTGAATGAAATCTGTTTTAGTCAAGGTTATGGTAAAAAAAAATGTTCCCAACTAACACAAATCCCTGTTAAATGTCAACCTTCAATTTGTAAATTCCAAGTTAATCTCTCTTTGTTTCCATTCCTTTCCATTTATTCCTGTTAATTCCTACTTATTCTGATGAAAAGTTTCCAAATGTGAAAATTTCCCAAATTTTGCAACCCTAGTTGAAATGTCATTTAGGCACCAGCACATTTTTTAAAAGTATCAATTTAGCTCTGATATTAGGGGAAATAAACTGTACCAATTTCTATTGACCTTGTGATTATAAATAGTAAATGGACTTGAGCTCATGTAGTGTGTACCTGGTTTTTCTGACTATTCAAAGTGCTTTTACATCCAAGTTGGCATCTACCCATTTACACCCTTTCTCTTTTACATTCATTCACTGGTGGCTCTGAATGTCTTTGTAAGTTGTCTATCAGTACTGACTAACAAATCCACACTCTTTCATGTCCATTTACATACCATAACATAGCTGGGAGCAACTTGGGGTTAAGTGTTCTGCCCAAGGACATATCAACATGTGACGGCCAGAGTTGGGCTCAAACCTACAACCTTCCAATTACTGATATAGTGAACTAACAGACTGAGCAACCAAGGCCTAGCAGTGTTTTGCCTCCTGATTTTTGTCTCATTTTGGACTGTTCAGAAGCCTTATGTCCACACGGGGATCAAGCAGAATAGCCAATCAGACCACTTTCCAAACATAACTGGTACAACAGTCCTCTGCCTCCAGTCTTTGTGCTTGAATATAACATAGGCTAATACACTAATATACATACATCAAATTGAATGTAGTTCCTGTGTTTCATTAGCTTGCTGTCTTTCAGAATTAACGTATCTGGTGGGTTGTTTATGATTGGCAGATGAAGTTTACTTTTTTTGCCCAAACAGAGACGACTGTGAAAGATACCACCACATACAACCCTCACAGCAAGAATTATCAAAGACAACCCCTGAATGACAATTCTGTGCGGGCGGCCATTTTAAATTAGATGAATAAATTTGGCAGCTTAATTATTTTTGGTGCTTTGAGCTGTTATTCTCCTCTATAGGAAAGAGAAGGCTGAGATGAGAATAAGGAGGAGGATATATGATCCCTAGAAGACAAATGCAGGAGAAGTTGCTCGAAATCTCTCATGTTTTTCACTTCTTGCGTGTCTCCTTCACTTCCCCCAACAGGCATAACTGTATTTCTTTCAGTCATCATTAGATTGGCTCCAAACAAAATAAACTCAATTAACCTTATTTCTCTGCCTTAATTCTTAATTTCTAGAAAACTCCTTCCAGCGTGCGCCCACTCAGGGGGTGTGAATCTTTTCCTTTAAGTCTGACTTTAATGTAAAATAAGCAGCTTTAATCAGTGTATAGAGTCATTACTAACCGCAGCCTGTCAGTCCGTCCACTCTCAGACCCACACATGGTGTTTTCTGGTCAGTGTAATTCAATCAATTCACACTAATTCTCCTCCTCCTCCCCTCTTTTCCTGCTGAACTTGCCAGGTCATGTTCTGCGGCTCGTATGTTTGATTGAGGCCTCCCTCTCGTGTCTGAGAGAGAGGTGAGGTGGGCTCCATGGGGAGAGATGGTCTGGTCGCATTGGGACTGAACTTCCTTAAGCTGGGAAACAATTACACCCCTCCACCTCCACAACCTCTTCTTTATTTCTCCTCTGTCTGTCCTCTGCTATCCTATTCTTACTCGCTCTTTAACACTCTGTATCTTCCATCCCAGTCCTGGGGCACCATATACCCCTTTATTTATTTATGCATCAGGAGAAGGAAATGGACTCCCACCCAGGGAAGAGGGGTGACAGGGAGGTGAACTATGAGTGTGTGCACATGGACATGAGTGTGTGTGGTGCATTAGAGCTGAATGATACTGAAAAGCTGATATTCCACTATGTTTTCCTGTTGTGTTAACAGATGAGTGCATATTTAGTTTTTATGTAGCCTAAATAAAATGTCAATCAAGCAACTGTCTTTATTTGAGTCACTCCCTTTATGATCCATAGTTACTGAGGTTATAACGTTTAGTTCCCACTTTGTTTGGCCCACACTGAGTGCAGTGCTGATGGTTGCTCAGACACACACAGAGTAGAAGGTGGAAAAAATGGAAAACATTTAAAGGTGAAATAGCATGTTTTTTTAGGGCAAAACCTAAAAAGAAACATTTTATTTTAACCCTTTAACTACCAGCTCAACTTTTTGGCAGAGATCATCATAAATTCAGGAATATTACATTTAAAAAAAATATATGATTAAATCAAATTGTTTGATTCTATTTACATATCAGGGAATAGAGAAAACTACAGTAAAACAGGTATTTTCTTTGTGTGGAAATTAAAGGTTTAAGGCAGAAATGTTTGCAAAAAATAGCAATCAAAAATAACTCAAAATAGGTTATATTGAGTTTGACTATTAAAATAATATTTTTGATGAACAACAGAGGTCTACTTGTTAAACAGCAGTTATCAAATCATTCTTTTCTGTATTAGTTAAATCAGTATTATTAATTTTAAGGTATTTTTGATTGCTATTTGTTATCAACTGTTAGCTGTTTAAACCTTTAAATTCTTCAAAAAGAAAATAGTATTTTTTGTGATTGCTTGCAGTTTTTTCTGTCCCCTGAAACATTGGTTAAACAATGTTTTATTGTGTTAACATTTAATATTCCTCAGAATTATGGATAATTTGTCCAACAGTTCAGCTGGTAGTTACAGGCTTAAGATTAAAATTTGTAATAAAATATGTTTAAAATTGCATTCAGTCTACATGACAGTTACTTAAAATGAAACAAAACTAAACAGGTTGAGCTGTCTGTACCTCGAACATAACAGTTTGTAAAGTTCTTTACCAATGGCAGGAAATGTATCAGGGTTTGTCAATAACTAAACTAAGAAAAAGTTAAGGCTGGACCAAGATGGAGATATTAAGATATTAAGAAAAAAAATAAAAAAAAAAAAGAAAAAATGATGAACTGTTGTCCATGATGCGTAAAGTAGACATAAAAATACTGAAGAAGTGAAGACTTACTCATGTATAATCAAATCATGCAAGTTTTAGAATATTAAAAAGGGCTTCATGTATGATTTATGTATAAACACATTCACAGTGTTTGCAAGAATTCAAGAATACTCTTGAATGAGAAACATTAAAATAAACAAATTTGTTTCAAACTCCCTTTGGTCCTTGTGATTCATATCAAGTTTTGTCTGTTTGAAACTTTAGCTCCAGAAAAACCAAACAGACTGCTGCCATTGGGATCAGAACAGACTATCTGCCTCCCTCCAGCCTTTATTTATTTCTTTACTTTTTTGGTTAAAATATTTACCCATATTTTCATATACAACTAAATTTAGGTATCCCTCTTTAACCAGCTTTTGTCTAAAAAGTTTAAAATAGAAAGAAACGATATTTAATCTAAAAGCCATTTTCTTGAATGACACAGGCAAATAATAAAGTCAGAAATGAGGCAAAACTTTCATAAGAAAAACACATTCACTGTGCAGAAAGTCCTGATTTCAGCCACAAAAACAGACACATCACTTAAAATGAAAGAGACAAAACAAAATGAATCATGCTCACAGTCAGATGAGGTATTTGACTTGCACTTCACACCTTCTTCCTAAATACAACCTTGACCTGACCTCTGGGTGGCCGCTCTTAAAAAAAAGTTGAGGACTTCGGCTCGGATGCTTTGGGCTGAAGGTTGGGAGAGATGGGGGGAGCTGAGGTTCAGTGTGCAAGCTCTGTTTGCCTCAGAGTGCGCGTTATCACCACCATCAGCGCTGCACTGCAGTAATTACAGCCTGTGATCTCCATCTGCACCAGCTTCACTTTTATTTAATGTCTTTCAGATATTCTCCTCCACCCTGCTGTCAACCTTCACCTCTCCCTCTGATGGCGCTTGACAGACATCAAGTTCTTGGTTAAAAGTAAGGTGTCCTTATAGGGTCTATTTTGAACTTATCTGAATACAATAGTAAATGAAAATATGTAAAAACCTGAACAGGAAACATGAAGTGGACTTCTTTCATACTCTGCTTCACACTTCCTCCTGGTGTGAACAGAACAAAAACTGAAATTTTCAGATCAAACATTTGCGGCTGCTCAACTTCTTAAGAAATTGCACCATGCAGATTTCATGAGAAATTTCATTCTTCAGCAGAACTACTCAGATATTTATTTTCATTAATGATGAGCTATTGTAGGATCATTAGTTTTTCAAAGTAGTTGGAACCAGCAATTTTCTAAACACTCAAAATAAATTTCTGCAAAGAGGAGAGAGCCTCAACATGGATATCATCTCTGGTTCTACCTCTATCATCTCAGGCCTGAGGAAATTCTCCTTCAAGATGGAAAAAATAACCAGGAGGCCTTATAGAAAGAAGAATGACTTATACTTTTGATTTAGTTCTTGTGCGCCACATGATGTGTGTTTTTTAAAATTAATTCTTTTGTGCCTTTTTTGCCTTTTATACAAAATGAGTTTTGGTGTTTTGGGGCTTGAAACATTGCAGTGGTTTTAATACAGTTTGATGTCACTATGCAACGTTATCACTTCTGTTTTATTCTGTACACAACAGCACAGTGAGGACAGTTTGTAGCAGCAGGATAAATACATTCAGTGAAATGACAACAATGAGTAAGTGCAGCATCAGAGGTAGTTAGAAGTTTTAAGTAATTATTATTTTTGTTGTTATTAATTGTGTTATTGTTTTTATTATTAGGAAGACTCTCAGATCCTAACTTCTTCAAAAATACTTACAAATTGTTAAAAAATACAATTTCTGTATATATTTTCTGTTAGTATGATTACTAAAAGTGCTTTATTTCGGTGTCAAACCTCCAGTTTTTGTTGTGCTATACTTAATACTTTTATTTATTTAATGGACGAAAAAAGAAAATTTGATGACCTGAACAGATTAAGAAATGAAGTATAAACTTTAATGGTGGAAACTCTCTCTTGTGCTTATGCAGTACATAAGTGTGTGTATATGAATATAGTGAGTGTCTATGTGTGTGTATTTGCATGCAGTTTGTGTGGCTCTGACACTGCAGCGGCTCATCACCTGCAGGCCCAGGTCTGTTTTCTTATCACTTCTTTTTTCCACTCTGATTGGCTTTTATCAGTCCTCGGAGCTCTGATTGGCTGTTATCTCTCCTCGCTGCTCTGATTGGGGGGTCAGAGCCCCGTGCTGAAATGGGGCATGAATAGCCTGATAACACACTGATAGCAGAGTTCAGCCCAAACACACCGATAATACTCAACATTATATCCTTTCATCCCTCATGCAGCTCCCTGCAGACGCTCAGCCTCTTGTCCACAAACAGAACCACCTCACTTTAAAAGTTATGCAACATGTGATTTACTGAGCGTGTGGTTCAGTGTGTGAACTAAAATTTGATCGGAGTTCTTAAAGTATATGTTATTGTAAGTGCATATTTAAGGCATTTGACCTCAGAAAAAAATAATATTCACAGCACTCAGTGTAAAACTCTTTACATTAGTCTATATAAAAATCTAAGTCTGTACTTTTTTGCACCATCTACCTCTAAAAAAATTAAAGATGCTTATGTATTATCTACAACAACAGTGATATGACTCTTTCACGCTCTGTGACATCTAGGAATCAAATCCAAAGTAGAAAAAGGAGAGCTTCCTCAGGTCACCTCCCTGTCCTCAGGATATTCTTGGACTAATGTGTGCACCTCTAGGGGGTAGCAGTAATCTAGAGAGCTCAACACAGTCACATATTTGAGCAGTGTTTCATAACATTTTTACTCTTGGTCAACACCCCTCCAAGGCTGTGCCTGAGAAGAGTCAAGTCCCTGAGGCACTGCATGACAAACACACATAGATTCTGATTGAAATTAATACAGTTAAGTAATAATGCATGCCCCCCCCCCCCCAAACACACACACACACACACACACACACACACACACCCACACACACACACACACACTACCCTTCGTCAAAGAATGCAGTAAGTGTGTTATCAAAGTTCTGGTCAGTTGATGTCGGTATTTGTTGGACAACTTTAAAAGCTGGCCTAACACCCCAGCAGAGACGTCTGCACATATGTTCTGATCCCTTGAAACTGTTTTTTTGGTCACTGAGGAGCTGTTTTTATTGAAATATTATCTTATATTTTACTTTTTCATACCTTTTATACTAAGCATTAATGGCAGAAGCCAGTCAACAATTTCTTAAATGTTTTTAAACTTGGTCAGAAAAAGATTAATGAAGAGATCCATGCCCTCAATGTGCAATTTATCTTCATTGGCTCATCAACTTAGGGCCAATGTTTTTTGGGTTTTTTTTTTTTTTGGTAGAAAAATAATGTTTTTTCTGTTTTTTTGTTCTTTTTGGCAAAACGGATCTGATCACACAGTTGGTTGTTTTCATATTACAGTTTCAAATGTTCAGGTTTTATTGTGTTTGAATTTACAATGTGTGAATTTTTGAAACTTCCAATTTTTTATTCTTAAATTTCCAACTTTTTTAACATGAACATTCTGAGTTTGGTTTCTTGTAAATTCACTTTTATGTTTTTTTCATATATATATATATATATATGTATATATATATATATATATATATATATATATATATATATATATATATATATATATATATATATATATATATATATATATATATATATATATATATATATATATATATATATATATATATATATATATATTTTTTTTTTTTTTTTTTTTTTCAAAGGACAGACCTAATTTTCCATCAGATTTGGAGAATAAAGCCACACATTAAAATAAATGCTCTGGAAAAAATAACTTTGTTTTCTGGGTCCAGATTTAATACAAAATAATAATGCATTAATTTTGATAAATATTTTTCATGTTTGCCAAGTTAAGTCTGCTATACTAAAAATAGCTGCTAAAACAGAATGATGAAGACACTGTATTTTAATAAACTCTGGGGCTTGAGTATTTTTATTTAGAGAAATATTGATACCAATAATTATTCACTTTCAGGTGTTTTCAAATCAGACTACAATTGTTTTATTTGCTTACACTTTTCCTTTCTTGAGCACTTTTTGGTAACCGTAACATCTTAAAATGTCCCAGTGCACCAAATGACAAAAACAATAAGTTGAAATGAACTACTAAAAGAAAGCTCCTACAAATTCACTCTGATTTAAAAACAAAATCCTTTGCCCAGACTCAAAGGTTCTCTTCCCCAGTCTCCAGCCCAGACCTTTAGTCTTTAATAGTGTATATCAAACACATCCAGATCTCAATTATCATTCTTAATGAGGAGTCACTCTGGAGGAATCCCCTCTCCATCTGCAACCTTCAAAGGTCCTTAAAAGAACATCTGAGGCTCTCTATCGGACAAAGTTTCTCTTTCATTTGAATAATTCGACTAAATCGGCCGGAGGGAGATATGGGAGTGCAGAGCGAGCTTTAAAGTCCTGAAACTGAAATGAGATCTGGGTATCACAGGGAGGGAGGTGAAGTGCTTTATGATATGGATTAGGGTTTAGGGATGTGATCATTCTCAGAGCCTTTTTACAGCCTTTTTTTATTTTGAGTTTTCACTGCACTATTTTCATGCAGACACATTAGCATGCACGCTCACTCTAAGGTAGAAGAGGAGGTCAGGAGGTGTCAGAGGGGAAACTTTGTGTGTGTGTGTGTGCATGTGTGTGTGTGGATGCGTGTGTGTGTGTATTCAGAGGGCCTGTATCTCATTACATAGCAGAGTGATAGCCATCAGAGTCAGAATAATATTTAGCACATGCTGCCTGCTAATGAAGCGGTAATGTCCACAGACTGGAAATGAGAACCAGAGCGTCCTTTCTTTCTTTTATCCACTCATCTTTATGGCTCTCTTCTTCTGTCCCGCTCTCTCTTTTAATATAACTGACAAAATAATTGAACACTGTTTGTGCTTGCTATGTTTGTGACAACTTTGTTCACAGAATCATGCTTCCTTCTCTCAGCTATTGTGCTGTGATTAGTGCAAAAGTGCTCAAGAAGGGCTGAAATCCCCTCCCCTGTCTGTCATGTTCAGAGTCCAAAGGAAACAGGCCCCATAAACTTTGAGAATTTGACTTAAAACTCCCTGAGTTGTTTGATATTCTTACTTCCTGTCATGTGTGTGAATTTCATAAAGCTGTGATTTTTGTGTGTGACCTGTATCTTGTTAGACATAGCTGTCATGAACATTAGCTGTTTTTAATGACCCAGGTTTGCAGATGGGTTGATGCATTGTTTACTTTCAGATTTCTGAAACCATAAGTTCCCAGTGATAAGTAACGTGTTGTGTGCTCAACTGAAAATCAATTGACTGAGATACTGTACTGACTCAAAAACAATTTTGTTAGAGTCAAAACATTAGCAGACACATCTCACCCTGGGGCTTTCATCAATAACACTTGCTGGTGTGACACTCTTAAAATAGTCACAAGGGGACTGGCCAGGTAAAATTAATATACACAAAAGAGTACATAGACAAAAGTAATAATGAAAAACAAACAATAGTTTTACTACAGACACAATGCCTGTCATTATAAATAAATAAACATATTTTTACAAATACCATATTGGAATGTAAGTGGCATTTACCATTACCAACATTCAACCTCATCCTTAGTAAGAATTAATATGTGTACTCCTGCGTTAGCTTCGCCGCATTGACTTCTCATAAAATATAGAATAATTCAAGATTGTTCTTCTCACTTATAAAACTTTCAATGGACAGGCACCAATTTACCCTAAAGAGCTTGTAATGCCGCACAACCCCTCTTGAACGTTACGCTCCCAAAATGCTGGCCTGCTTGTGGACCATCAGTCTCTAGAAGTAGTATGGGAGGTAGAGCCTTCAGTTATCAGGCTCCTCGTCTCTGGAACCATTTACCGACCATGGTTCGAGAAGCAGACACCCTCTCTACCTTTAAGGTCAGACTTTAAACATTCCATTTTTGCTTCAGTAGGAACCAGCTCAGAGTACATAGTTTAGACATAGTTAAGATGCAATAGGCTTAGAATGCTGGGGGGGATCTGGCACACTGAGCTCTATCCCTCTGTCACTCTAACACTCTCTCTCTCCTTATCTGCCTTTGCTTCTTTTTTTTGCTCCTGTACTCGTCTCTGGTTCTTTTCTTGTAGGTGGCTTGGGATTCCTAGTGCGGACTGCCTGCTGCTATAGAGTTACGAAGCTTCAATTACTAAAATTACAGATTTAACACATATTTGGCTATTTCTTCAGTACTATTATTCAGTATTTCTTCAGTTCATAAACATTATTGTTGTTATCATGCTATCATAAATTCTTATTGTCAGTCCTTTGTCTCTGCACCCCACCCCCATGTTGTGAGAAACCACTGTAGCAACTGATTTTTATTATTTTCATGATAGTCTGTAGCTTGAAGATCACTTTGCAGAGGCTAAATTATCACAAAGTAAAGGTTGAATATGTTTATGATTGAAGAACAAAGCAACCTGGAAACAGAATAGATGATCCAACAAACAGAACATAAAGCTTAAAACAACCACTGCGCTTACCTACCCAACTGACTTGCAGTCTGTTGTTTTTCAAAGCTCTCGGCAGTGTGTATATGCGACTTTGTTCTGGTTCTTGCTTTGTCACTTTTTTTCTTTTTCCATCACATTCTTCTTTTGTCTTGTTTTTTTGCCTCTTTTGTCTCAGTCATTGTGAATCTCAGAGGCAAACTTGGGTGATGAGGCAGTACACACTTCTCTTAAACCAACACTATGTAGCTTTTCAAACATAATATAATCCTTCGATATTCATTGTGATGGTCCACCACTTTACAATGAGTTGAATGACACCTCTGTCGTGGTCTGGAGTGGTCTGTATCCCTTTAACCGGCGCTATGTAACTTCAAGGTGGATGGTAGGAACCCTGCCACACTAAAAAACTACACGTTTGGACTGCTTTACGGCATACGTCACTTCCCCCGATTCCCGATTCGTTTGAAACACGGAAGTCTCGGCGAAAGCCAATCGCAGAGCAGTAACCATGGCGGAGGCAACAATATCAGGAAGAGAAAAGTTTTGTCGGAGGATACAAAACAAAGAAAGTGAGAGAAAAACAAGCTGAATGCTCGGACCAGAATAAACATTGGTTCGGCGTTCACTCGCTGGCGTGAAATAACAGATGAGGAGGGATGTCCGACTACTATCAGGTATGTTGGGCGACTAATGTATGAAGAAGTTCCTCAAAAAACTTGACAGGAAAAAAGTACAGCACAACAAATCCAGAACATACCAGTATGCAGTTTGGTTTAGACCTATTTCAAGTGTGTGATATCACCAGCTCGTCGTTGTCTTTACTATTATTCACTTTATCGCTTCAACAGGACGGGGGCGACTTCACGGTAATAAAACCAAGTTGAACTTAGCGATTTTTAACATCGTCATTTAGTCAAAAATAAATATATTACCTTGTCGCTACCCATCCTGCAAACAGCTGCTGAAGACAGAGGGATACTTTTGAGCGAAGTCCTGGCTTCTGTGATTCACCTACAAAGCAAATGCACGCGACCGGCAGATCTGTATCCTTACGACAGTATGCACGCGCTAGAGCTCATGGGTAGTTGAGTTCCCTATCCGGTCAAGCGAGAATCTTCCGTTGTGCTGCTTTAAATGACCACTGCCAAACTTACATGATGCTATATTCAGACAGCCAGGGCTCTCTAAGTGGGCTAGTTGCTGTTTCTCAGTTGAGCATCATTCTCCTAATAGACTGACTTTAAATCTATCTTAAGTTGAAGAAGTTACATAATATTTAGTTAAGCTGACAACCCCGAGAGCTTCAGAGTTTTGCACTTTAACATTTTACTTTATTTTTCAACAATGAAGGTTCTTGCCAAAGACTGTATGAAATATTGTTTTAAATCTGAGTGACATCAGTAAAAGAGGCTTTTGAGTCCAGTCAGTGGTGTTCATTATGTTATCTCTGTCAAACTTTTGACCAATCAAACAAACTAAGAGATGGAGTTTTTGATGGGACTTAAGTATCCTGACAAACAGCTAATGAATGCCAGGTTTCCTTTACATCAGCCATGTGATATCCCTTTTTCTAAATTTTCCACTAAACAATTTTTATATCTCCAGTAAATACTTACATTTAATAATAAGTAAGTAGGGACCTCTAGAGCTTCTACAGTCAGTCTCAAGTGGATCTTGTAGAACATTTTTACAATTGATTTAATTATTTTCAGGGGCATCTAACTACAGGTTTTCCTCTCTTGCTAAAAGCACAGATATTTTCTCGTGTTGTACTCTTAAACAAAGAAGGATATAAGAGTGTGTCTGTAGATCTTCACATGTTGTTGGGTAAGATGCTTCAGAACATTCTCAGTTGTGTACCACAGATTTAACGTACTAGCCATCATAAATAAAGCCTGATTGGTCATAACATTACATGTGAGCTGACACACACTGACATAAAACTGTCTGTAATTTCACTGAACTTTCTTTGAAGATAGTTGGACCACACTCAGGGCTCTGACGGTGGATTAGCTTTATGGCTATAATATAAATCAGGTTTTATAGCTGCACGATTAAACACTCATCTGTACTTGATCCCTTTAGTTACATGAACGAGGAGCATTTTTGCCTCCTGGACTGTTTCTGAGTGAAGATTCACTAGAGCACACACACCAAAATCCTCAAGAAAAACATAATGACAAATTAGAAACCATTCAATGAGCCACAAACAAACCAACAACTAAAAAGAAAACACAATAACAAATTACATATAACAACATATTAGTAAGCACAACAACAAATGAGAAAACACAACATAAAATTAGGAAACACACAACAGATAAGAAAACAAGACAAATTGCAAAATACAACAAATCAGACATTTAAACACCTGGAGAAAAAAAAAATAGGACACACAAAAAAAATAAGTAAAGACATCAAAAACAATCATGGAAGCATAACAACAACTTAAACAAGCATCTCATAAATTACAGAGAATGTGGTGTTCCAATGAAGGGAGGGGCCGTGTATACTTTGGCAGAAAACTCATAACAAACACATGACAGCCTTCTACTGAGCCTGTGATTCCTCTAGCCCTCAGCTGTGAGGACTGTTTGAGCTTCTGTAATGATCAAATTCTTAAAATTAGAGATAAAATAAACAACTCCCTGCCTTCACCTGGAACTACCATACCATTAAATGTAGTTAAAAATGACTTTGTTCTTCTACAATTTGCCTTCAGGAACTAAATTTTATTGTCTCCTCCTCCAAACTATCAACCTGTCTTTTAGACTCAATCCCAATTAAGCTGTTCAAGAAGGTTTCTCCAATAGTTTTTCCATCCTTGGTGGAGACAATCAAGTCCTTTGAAGTAGCTGTAATCAAACCTCTTTCTAAAAAACCTAACCTCGATACGGGAACATTTGCTAACTACAGGCCTATATCAAACCTTCCATTTGCTTCAAAGATCCTGTAGAAAGTAGTGGCTAACCAGCCATGTAACTTCCTTCAAAATAAAAGCCTGTTTGAGGACTTTCAGTCTGGATTTAGGGCTCATCACAGCACAGAGACTGCTCTATTTAAACTATTGATCTACTACTACTGAAGGACTTCTTTCAGTGCTTGTTTTGCTAAATCTTAGTGCTGTTTTTGACACCATAGATCAGTGGCTCTCAACCTTTCAAAGTCGCGACCCGCAATTTAACGTTCAGTACTGTCCGCGACCCCCCTCCCCACGGAATGCAATGAAAATTCGCTGTCCGCGGTGCTGAAACAACACCCGATCGATAAAACGTATGTCGGATATACAAATCAGTAATTGATTTTGAGTAATAAAATGCCTGTTTGAGACCAATCACTTGTTGTCCTTTAACATCTGGTCGGACACCACATTAATTTTGCGCATTTATATTTTTCCTAAATGATTTGGCGACCCCCAGAAATCATCTCGGGACCCCAATTGGGGTCGGGACCCCAAGGTTGAGAATGGCTGCCATAGATCATAGTGTTTTTGTTCAGAGATTAGAGGAATTACTAAAGATTACAGGGACTGCTTTAAATCAGTAAAAGTCCTACTTAACTGTTATATACCAGTTTGTATGCATTAAACAAAAGTAGTGTGTACACTAAAGTAAGTTACAGAGTTCCTCAAGGCTCCATACTGGGTCCAGTTCTCTCCTCCTCATATATTTTCCCTGTGTGATATCATGAGGAAATACTCTGTTAATTTTCATTGTTGTGCTGATGATACTCAACTATATGTATCAATGAAGCCAGATGAGACAAATTAATTATCTAAACTAGAAACGTGTCTAAGGGACATTAGGACCTAGATCACCGGAAATATTTTTCTTCTTACCTCAGACAAGACAATTGGTCATTGTGCTGGGTACCCAACACCTTAGGGAAACATTTTCTAATGATTTAACTACCATAGATGGCATTAGCCACAACTGTTTGAAATATTGGGATTCTATTTGATCAGGATTTATCCTTAAACTCTCTCATAAAGCACATTTCAAGAACAACATTTTTGTTCGTCTTTATAACATTCCTAAAATCAGGTCTATCCTGTCTCAGAGAGATGCTGAAAAGCTAGTCCATGCTGTTGTTACCTCTAGACTGGATTGTTGTAATTCTCTTCTATCAGGTTGTATCAGCAAGTCACATAAAATGCTTCAGCTGGTTGTAAATGCTGCAGTGCGTGTACTGACTAGAACTAGGAGCAGAGATCATATTACTCCTTTAATAGCTTCTTTACATTGTCTTCCCATGAATATAGAATAGAATTAAAGATTCTTCTTCCTTAACTTTCGTTCTTACTTTAGTCCACTTGTCTCTGCCCACCTCCCTTCCTTCGCCCAGTGTCAATCGCTGTTCATATGAGATTGGGATCCACATTCAAGTAGGGATGTAAGGAAATTTCGTGCCATGAAATTTCACGAAATAAAAAATTACAAACTAAAATTCAAAGACGTATGAAATAAAAGCACGAAATAAAAAAACACGAAGGGGCGCTGGTGATTTTTTACCCTCCTCGCCTACCATAGCAAAACACTCGCTTCAGAATGGAGGAAGACGAGGTCAAGGATTAGCTGACGCTCCTCCGTCAAATCGGTTGTGTGGACCTATTTTGACTTTCCATGTAAAAGACGAGAGAATGGTGAGAAGATTGCAGACAAAACAACAACCGTGTGCAAAACATGCTGCTACAGTTTGCTGTATACTGCGACGAGTACAACTACCAACCACTTTGAACTGGAGACAGGCGACAACTGTATGTTTGTGTAAAAAAAAAAATTAGATTTTTGCATCTACTGTTGAGTTGATAGAATTTGATCATACTAGAAGATCAGAAGTATATGCACTGTTATAGGCTAAATATTATAGTTCACAGTTCAGACATTTATAGGTCTAAACTGCAGCTCTGAGGACTGCTATTTGTTTTCCTTTTCATTCAAGAATGTACTTATCCTGATTGTTACAACAACAAAGCACTTTTTGTATTGAGATTTAATGTTTGTATTTGCACTGTAATCTAACTAAGGGGGAAAAAATACAGTTTTGTTTTCTTTCAAAGAGTATTTGTTTTGTACTGATGCAGCAATATTTTTTGTATGTCCGCATTAGGAGGAAAATAAAGAAAATTAGATTTTTGCACACCTTCCTACTGTTAGGGGTTTTCTATAATCTTTATTTTGTATCATGAGTATTTTGTATCGTTTCGTGAGTTGACCATTTCGTTACACCCCTACATTCAGGATGTCCTACTGCTAAAAGAGTTATTTTTTTGCCCCCAAGATGGAGAGATTCATGATTGGCTATATGGATTCATGTTGGGTGTTGGATGTACATATTTGTAGAAATATGTTTATGGGTATTTTTCATGAATTTGTATTTTAATATGACATGTGCTGCTGACCCCTTGGCCAGGTCACCCTTGTAAATGAGATCCTGATCTCAATGGAATTTATAAGGTTAAATAAAGGTTGAATAAAATAAAATATGTATATAAATATTGCATATATGTGTATCATATAAAAAACAAAGAGTTTGTCTTCAGTCTGCTCCATTGTTAAGTTTTCTTGAGATAACACTTGTTATGAATCGGTGCTTTACAAATATAGATTGATTGATTGAGAAAACATGCCAACAATTTAGAAAACACAACAAAATATCAGAAGACATAATATTTTGCAAAACAAAATAAATCAGATTTTGCAGCATTTGAGAAAAAGGTAGCAAAACATTAAAAAGCACAAGTAACATAACGCAACTGATTAATAATACATAGAACAATAATTGACATAAAACTTGACAACACTTCAAGAAGCATAACAAAAAGCACAAAGGCCAACAAATTTCAAAACACACTTTGATTTGCCCTTGTTTTCACCTTGTTAAATTCTCTGAACTGCCTTTAACATGGAGGTTATGTTTTTGCAGGTCTATGTTATTGTGTGAGATGTTAACAGCATAACTCAAAAAGATCTGGAAAGTTTTTGATCACATTTTAAGGGGATGTTGCTCATGGTATAAGGAAAAAAATAGCAGATTTTGGACGTGACCCGAATCAGGATATGGATTCAGGAATATTTTCAAGGAATCAGTTAACAGTGCAAGATAAGGCAGTTTTTCTACATTTCTGACAATAAGTTGCATAGCAATTTTGGAAGAGGTTTGTTTTCTCTGAGCATATCTAGTTTGTGGTTGTGTTCAGTTTTTTCTTCTGTTCTTAAATTGTGTAATGTTTTTATGTGTTTAAACAAATAAATAAAGCTGTGAATTTTTGGGGATTATAGTAAGTGACTTTAAATGCATAGGTCTGAACAGATTAAACCTGGACAACCTTTTGAATTCACACACAGATGCATGTCGTTGAGTGGCTGAAGGCCAAATGCAAATCATCAGATAGTTAAACCAAAGGAGAGAGCAGATCTGAACTCGGCTAATTTAGTTAATGTCATTTAGTCCGTACATGTCATTCACCCTCCATACAGCCCAGCCTTTCTCTCTTTTACAGAAACACACACACAAAGATATGCGTACATGCACAAACACACACAAACACCTGCACAAAAGAAAAGGTGATTGTTTCAACTCTGGCCCATGCCCCCTCTTTTCTCTCTGTGCAGCCCTCGCCCTTGTTGAGAAGATTTACATGCTCCTTTCTTCTGGCTCTTTTATGCAGACACTGTCCTGCTCTGTACCCCCCCTACTCCACATCCACACACTTTTGCACAAAAAAACACACAGTCACTGCACAAACACAGCTGACAGAAGGTGGAGGCGCTGCCATGACACGGTCGCGTGCCGTCCAACAAATCCCTTTCAATATGCCAGCCACTGAGCCCTGAGTGGGCTTGTGTGTGTGTTTGAAACCTTCTTTGGTCTTTCTGTGTGTTTCAGTGTATTTTAAGAGCTTTGTAGTTCTGTGTGTGGGGCAGTCCTGGTCCCTCACTGATCCCCCTCCCCCAATCTAAATAGTTTGACAAGATGTTTTTCTTTCGCACTGAGAAAATGTATTGATGTTTGCATTGAAAAAAGAAAAATGGAGCCACACAGAATCAATCAATTGACCCACTGATCAAGTCTGTGTCCTGAACATCAGATAGTTTGTTTTGAACCAGCTCATCAATCCTCTGTCTGATCAATCTGTCAATCTTGATCAACCAGTTTGCCTATCTTATTGAACTAGCTTCCTGAAAATCTGTTCTATCTCTTGTGTTAGTTAAAAAGTTTTACGAAACACCATTATCTACTCTACCAAACTGGATTTGGGTTAATACCACCATTTTGTAAAATTCAATATACTTCAGAATGTATTGCTAAACTAAGCAGAAAACAAGACAACAGCCGTGGTCCTGTGCCTGGAACTACATTTTAGTGCACACTAACAGTCTTGTGAACTTGCAAATTTAAGGTACTTCATTGAATTTTCATTTGATTGAAACAATTTTTTTAGACCACCAACCAATGTAAAGTTTATGCCACAGCTGCACAAAATCAACAGCATTGGTAATTGATAATTGTAATTTTTTTGTAATGGTTATGACACAACATTGTAAAGGCTCTTCAACTGAAATGATATTTCTTATGCTTAAATGTAGTTATTGTTATCCATAGATTTTCAGATTTACTGTGTTATCAAAAAAAAAAATAGTAAAGCAATTTATTATTTCTTGATTAAGATGACAAACTGTTGTTATTTATTTGCATTCCTTCACAAGGCTGAGGAGACCATTTCCAATTATCTTATTTATTCAGTGATTGGTCGAGGGCAGCATGGTTGAACACTAAGGTTGTGCAGCATGGTTGTGCAGCAAGTGCACTTGCCTCACAGCAAGACGGTTGCTGTCAAACACCATGGTGGTTCAGTACCCCACATCTTGCCTGATGTTAGAGAGAGCTAGAGAATGAATGGATGGATAGATGGTTGCTCTAAGTTTAAAGTTTCTTATCATTAGTTTTTGAATAATAACTTTTGTTACATATTTGTGTGAGAGTTATGTGAATAAGTTATTTGTGAAGGGACTATCTAAAGAGATAGCTTATTACTCGGTGATACCATCAATTGTTTGTGTAATTTCAATGCTATTTCAAGTTTACCAAGACATGTATGAGACGTCATAGCATATGAGAGTGAATGTAGCTCCAGCAGCTGAGGCAGAAACTCAGAATGAACAAAACATTAAGGGGCTTTAATTCAGCTGAAGCAGTAGGGTTTAAAGTAACCATATTTAGTATAGGGGTTTAAAGTAACTATTTTAATCATGGTTTCTGTAAATGCTCAGCTGACTTTATAGTTTTGCAAAAATGTTGCATTTTTTTAGGATTACCTGTGCCATTTGTATTAACTGATCTGTAAAAGAAGGGTTATTAAAACTACAATATACATTACATTTGTAAGACTGACTCCAAAAGTAAAAATAGGAATTTCAAGTTTGTAAGAATGTATGATCACTTGAAAGTGCAAAATTACAAATAACTAAAATGGGAAAATTATAAGCTGGGCAAACCTTACACTACAAATAATCAGCCCAATTTCTGGTCTGAAATACCTCTTTTTTTTTACTAAGCATTATTATTGCTGGTCCAAAATATTGTTTTCAGAGATTATCCTGTGATGTCTGGTGTGTTGAGAAAGTTCTAATTCTTCCCCGTTAGCTTTGAAAAACGTTTTTAACTTAACCGATTCAAATTTGGCGGTATGGTGGCGCAGCAGGTAGTGCACGTGTCTCACAGCAAAAAGATCCCTGGTTTGATCCCCGGGTTGGGCAGGGCCTTTCTGTTTGAAGTTTGCATGTTCTTCCTGTGCATGCTTGAGTTCTCTCCGTGCACTCTGGCTTCCTCCAACAGACCAAAAACTTTCTCATTAGGTTAATTGGTGACTCTAAATTTCCCTTAGGTATGAGTGTGAGGGTGAAAGGTTGTCTGTCTCTCTATGTGGCCCTGTGATTGACTGGCAACCGGTTCAGGGTGTACCCCGCCTCTTGCCCACTGACAGCTGGGATAGGCTCCAGCCTCCCCGTGACCCTGAAGGGAATATGTGGTATAGAAAGTGAATGAACGAATGAATGATTCAAAATTACAGGCATATTGATAATTACAGAACAAATTCTGATATTATGTCATGTTTGAGGTCTCTTACAGTTTTAAAATTGGTCAAGATTAACAGAATATGTAAGCCAGAAAGTGTTCAATATTTGTCCTTACCAACAGAAGAGCATTTAAAATAAATTTACATTTCTATAAAACACTTATTAAAAGTTTCCCCTTTGAAACAAACTGCTGTTTGAAAGTTATCTTTTTCTGAAAGGCTGTATTCAAAACCACTATTTATGTGTCTTCCGCTTTGTATGCATGACCTTTGCCCTCACACCTCTGTAAAGATGTTGCTGTTTGTCTTTCCTGTAATCATGCATCATAAAACCACACTGAAAGACTATTGTCCTATAAATCTAGGCTGATGGTGGTCTCGTGGTGACAAAAAAAGGAGAAATAAACAAAAAACATACAGCTTAAGGGAACAAAATGTAAAAACAAAAATGAAATAAACAGACTGTATGAAGGTTTCTGTCTTTTGTTATTTTAGTCATGAAGTGGAGGATTAAAAATGCACACATTTGTTCAGAGTGGGATTGTAGATATTTTCAATAGATGTGTATCCTCTCCCTATATTTAGTCTCACAGACTGAAGAGCTGCAGTGGATACTGGATGGATGTGCTTTGCTTTGCTGTGTGGCATTTTAACCCACTCTTTAGAAACAACTCTGCAGCTGCCTCCTGATACATGGCACTGTGGGTTAAACACACACACACACTGCAGCCCTCCAGCTCTTCTCAGTCCAGGGGGCAGTAAAGTGGTTATCTCTCTCTCTCAGATCCTAATCTGACAGCAGCCCCTGCCTGTTGCCAGGTTACCCCTTGGGCGTCAATCTCCATTTAAATCCTCTTTGCCTCCCCACCCACCCATCAACACCAGCCCTGTGCACACACCACCACCACCTCCTCCCTCCCCAGCCCTGAGGGTCCACTCTCTCCTCCCTCACCCCTCCCTCACCCCCCACCCCTCCCGTCTGAGTGTGACAGTAGATTCGCACGAGGCAGCAGGTGACACACGGATGCTTTGGAATCAGCTGTAGAAAAAAAGATGGTTTCTGTGCATTTTAGGACGTAGACCCTTGTGGTGGAGTTTGTCACTCATGCTTTATGGTCTGACTATGCTTGTGTGAGTGATGGGCGACAGACAGGGGTCTTGTATCAGAGGGAGGATGTGGGCAGAGTCTGAAGGGAAATGATGGCGAGATGGAGCGATACGGAGGTCTGATGTCTGGCAGAACGCTCCTCTCCTCCTTCTCTCCGTCCTGACATAGCCCATGAATGAAGGTCCATTGTCTGTGGTGGACAGGGTGTCTTGGATGTTGACCCTTCCTCAGAGGTCACAATGGGAGCAGGGTGGATGAGGGAGCGAATAATTGTAGCACAAACACAAAGAGGAGCCCACTGAGAGGCCCTGCCTATGAGCCAGTATGACCTTGGAGAGGTTGTTAAGTAGTATGTGCTGTTTGTTTGATTTATTAACTATTGTTGACTTATTAATAACCAGAGGTTATTCAAGCTGTAGCTTTGTTTTCTTCATGAGGAAAGATTAAAGGTAACTACACAAAAAGACATGACAATACCAAGAAAAGGTTTCCAAATTTTACTGAATTCTAGATATTGGATCTGTGCTTCTCAAATTTGGAGTTGGCATGGCAACTCCTAAGTATGTTTTGCCAAGCCAAATTTGAAAGCTGATTGAAATTTAACCTTGTAAGTACTGAAATATATCAGTGGTTCCCAAACTTTTCCAACCCCCTGCCTCCAAGCAGAGGATAATATTTTCAAGGGAAGAAACAACCCACAGACTTCTGCTCCTGATGAACAGATGGATCATCTGTAATATAATTGAAAAAAAAAATTACAGTTCCTGTCCAGAAGCACACTGGCCCAGTCCACCATGTCAGGGAGATATGACTTGCCATGTATTTGTGTCTTTGTTTCAGTCCTTGTGGTGTGTAGGGTGCTATTGAATTGTTCTAATTAAGCCGTGTATTAAATCTAGGGGCCATGCAACCTGAGACACCAGATAGAGAGTTCAATATATCAGCCACAGAAATATTTCAGTAATCCACCTGCAGAAGAGCCCATGAAAAATGTTTTCTGAGGGCAGACCTTCAAAAACAACTGTAGCTGGTGATTGGCCGATTGGTCTGCCGGTCACACTCATCACAGACCAATCTACAGCAAGCCACATTATGACATAGCTTTTTATTAGGTAATAAGGAAGAGGAAGAGTGGCACTGATGGGCTCGGGACAGTTCCAAAAGTTGAACTATTTTCACCTGAGAACACTAAATGAATTTCAGTATTGTTAAACAGCCTTATGGAGAAAAGCAGAAGCCTGCTACCTGACAGCATGAGCTCTGGTGGGACATACTTTGAAACTGAGGTTGAGAGTGCTTCCAATGAAAAAAATGCCATGTGTTGTCACAGGCACTTACTCTTCACCAATATGATCATATTTGGATGGGTTTTAACTAGAAACTTTGAATGGGTATGTGTGGGGTGAGATAAATTAAATCAATCTGAAATTATTTCTCCTTGTCTGAAGAGATTCAGATAGATTTTTTTAAGCCATCATCTTTTTCAAACAACAAGGAAACACTAGGAAGGAAAGCACAAGGTGGATCTTAAAGAGTGGTACAGGGATGACTAGTTTTTGTAGGGGTTGGGTTGCGTGTTGAGACATGGTACGTGCTCCCAATACATCCAAAGGCCCAGCCTTTATTTTGATGGTTTTGAACAATAGACCATAGTTCAAAGTAACTAGGCCTATACAATAATAGCTAGATGTTGTGGTTGAGTCAACAATTCTACACCTATTAGTTTTATTTACCATAACAAATACCCTCTCCTCCTATAGGAATGTGCAGACATTTTAAGCAGCAGGAATTAAAACATTGTAATGTTATCAACAGTTTCTCATATGCAGAGAAAACTGTCCAGTATGAACATTATAGTTTGGCTTTAAAGTTGAAGAAATCAGGTGAGAGGAGCTACAAATTGAGACAGGTAAAGAGGATGAGGTCTGTGTGTGTGTGTGTTTTTCAACAGAATTGACATTGAGCCATCCTTGGCATTTCAGAGTGCTGCTTCATGCCAGGGTCCCAGAGGAGTTTTGGTTTGGATGGGGGTGGTTTTGCATGTGTGTGTGATAGCATGTTTTTCCTCCAGTTGGCTCTGTCTGGTCAGTGTGTCAGTCAGTGTGTGTCGTGTGAGAGGGCACGCTCGGTGCATCTGAAACCTCCGGGCTGACGGCCGGCGGGCATGGCTCAGCCACTACTGCTCCACCTGGCTGATTGATGCAGGTCTGTTTGAAGTCCTCTCAGGGAGAAAGAGCTCTATTCATGAGCTGTTACACTGCCTCCAAACTGCCGACCCCACCCGTTAGTGCTGTCCCTCCACTCTGTTAACAGCTGAAATGTTAGCCCGTCCAGAGACAGAGGAGGACAGACAGCTTTGGGACGATCTCCACCTGTGTGGAGCTGCTGCTACCTGCTTTTCTCATTTGAATAAACTGTGCAGAGAGCAAATATAATCCCTCAGCTTGATATTCTTAACTTGATGATGTACTTGTTGATCATGGCATAATAATAATAGTAGTCCCTAACAGGTAAGCAGCACAAATATGAATCAGGTAATGAAAATGGTAACAGATGCAGATTCGGCTAACCTGTCCAGAATGCTTTCCCACATAATTGTGCATTCTTAGGGCAGCAATTAACAAACAATGTCACATACAATGCGATCTGGTCATTGGATAAGGAAATTATTCTCAAGTAAGAGATTACTGGGTGGTGTTAAGCATTAGGTGTGAAGTTGTACCTTTCAAGTTGAACTTCCATGTTGTTGTCCTATAAATGCTTTTTACAAGCTTTTTACTCTTACTGATTCCATTTAAGTAAGAAAAAAATGTAAAAGTTTGATTTGTTCATCGTAAATTTTTTACTTGCAACAGTACTTACCAGAAATTTTCCAAGAACACAGAAAATCCCTAATGCTGTGTTCACACCGCAAGCGACCCAGCTCCCAAAATCGTGTTGCCCACTGATGTATCGTCGCACATCCTTAAATACCTCATTTTGGTCACCAGTGCTGTCGGCCGTCACTCGGTGAAGTCACGTCCGCTCGAGATTCACCGCGATCATATCATATATCATATAATAGGAAGCAGACCTTATTCCAGGTGTATCCTTTTCATTCACTTATCAACCACAAAACACTACAGCTGATGCCCTGCAGCAGCATTATCTGTGAGTTTCCGGCGGTCCGTCAGGGCGGAACTAATGTGCTCACTGACTAATGTTTCCCACATGGACATAAATTGTTCCTCTGTAGTCCGGATGAAAAACTGTCTGTCACGCGACCATCACACACGCACACACCACTGATTGGGTGTTGCTGCACAGCCACGCACGACATCGTCTGAAAAGATCAACTTTTTTACTTTGACATCGCGCGACGAGCTATGTGGTAGTGTGAAAAGCGGCTGTCACATCGCGGGAGGGTTAGCCCTGCCCCATCGCGTACATTGACTTTGTATAGAGAGTGATCACCGACGTAGTACAAGTAGCGTCCGGTGTGAATGCACCTTTAGGCTTTTAGTCAAGAGAACCAATGCAATGCTAACTTGGTTGGCCTGCAAAATTACTTCATCCCTGCTGCTCTTAGTTCAAAGAAATGGCCTGTATATACTCTATGTATATGTAAATAAAAGCTTGATAATGTCGCCCCTGGCAATGGTTGTCACTGCTGTGGAAGCATAAAAGCTGTCACCACAGTCATCCCTTACCTGAAACACCAGATGGACTGTTCAATGTATCTCACTTGCCCATCTGGGCAACCGCCCATAGAAAGCATCTGTGAATGGGCAGAACCTTTCAAAAGCACAACTTGCAGGTGACTGTGTGATTGTTCAATTAGTCACGTTCATCACAAGACAGTAAGGTAATGTAGTAGTAGGCTGCTACCGCCGTGGTGTGAAATACAGAATGGAAGTATTATTTGTGTTTCATTCAATAAAAAATGTGGTCCAGATATAACAAAACTGCTACTGACATTGTTAGCATCTATGCTAATCTCGACTGAACTGATTGGGTTGTCCCACATTGGGCTGCTCAAAATAATTGTAGATTTGAGCTGGCCAAGATGGATCTGTCTGACTACAGTCACTGACTCAGACAGATCTAGCTGATGCACCCATGGCTCTCAACTTTCATATGCATATGTGACATACGCATTTGACCCTCTTCACTCTCTCACAAGCTACACCTGATATTTCTCACTCATGAAAATATATTATGTAACACTCACTGAGTTACACCGCTACATATGCATAGGAATGTGCAGCTGATGCTCTGAGCATCATAGAGCTCAACGGGAGCTTGACACCACACAGTCAATAAGATCAGTTACCCATCAACCAATTAGAGGTGTAGAAAAATATCGATATCGCAATATATATTGATATTTTGACTCCCAATATAATATCGATATCTCAAATCTTAGTATCGATATTTTTTGTAAAAATAAAAACTCATATTTTATCAGAGTTGGGAATAAAATACAACTTATGAAGATGTATGCACGTGTTTTTTTTCATGCACTATTCAGTTCAGACAGTGACAAGAGAAGTATGTAACTTTTTTTTAACTTACTGTTGTTATGTCAGGAACTCAAAGCTCTTTGTTCCTCATGAGTTTGATCACAGTTTGAACTGGACTACAGGTTAGGATGATTTTAACACTTTGTTAAAGGGAAAAAAAGAACAATTTCTTTGCAACATTAGTTTAATTGACTTGATGCACTCTGTGTTAAGTGTATGTAGGTAACGCTGCATTTGACATATTTCAATAACAATAAAATAGAAAAGTTACATATTCACTGTCTCTAGGTTTTTCCTAGTTTAATGTAGAATATCGCAATATATCGCAATATTGTGATATCGTGATATATCGTGATATCATCGTATCGTGAGCTGAATATCGTGTATCGTATCGTATCGCAAAATAAGTGTATCGCTACAGCCCTACAACCAATCAAAAAAATAACATACAGCCACATGTAAGCCAATCAGAAAATAGCACTGCCATATTCAGGTAAAAAATGGTTGATCTGCCCGCAGAGGATGCAAACTGCATGCACACATGAGAGTGCCTTGTCACACAAGTACAGTAAGTCATCTTATAATTACATTTTGTAGCCTACTGATGAATGACTTTACTTATTGTACAAAAGGTAAACAACAAGAGCGTATTCTTACTCTTCCTCTATGCCTAACATTTAACAGTAAAGCAAAGTCTACTCACACTGACATACAAACTGTGGTTACCAGGTATCCCATTAAAACAAAATCATCAGTGCAAAGTTAGTTAAGTTAATAGTTCTACTTAGAACATGAGAAAAGTTTGGCTATGATTGAAATCTAAATTGTACAGTTTTTGTTTAAAGGGTGAAATGTTGGAGGTCAATAATAATATTAACAATAATTATTTGTATTATTTATGTTGCATCATTACTTGATAAAATATACTAACATCACAAAGTAACAAGACCCAGGTAAGGTAAATGTGGGGGTAAAAAAGTCCCAGACTATTAAGTGACCCAATTTTTAATTTTAAAATACGATAAGTGCATAAAGATGGTTGATGACTTATTTTAAAATACAATGTCCCCATCGCAAGTCAGCAAAATTTTCACTCCAACCTGAGATCAAAACTCGAGAGCCCTGTGCAGCAAGATAAGTCATCATAACTCAAAGATGCTATATCTTCTTGAATTAATAAAAACTTTGAAAAGTTTTAATGTTCTCCCCAAGGTTAGTTTTGTTCTCATGTTTTAAGATTTGTGTGCTTTGCTTGGTTCCTTAATTCTAAAATATCAATCTTTTCAACTTGATCATTTCAAGAAATTAAACTTGTCTTTTAAACACAAAAGAATGTTTTGTCATATGTTGCACATTTTGTACACAATAGTATACAGAGTAAAAGGATGTTGTTATTGTTGATATACATTTAGTCTTGGTATATATACATGCATTTGTTGCCAGTTATACATGCATTATCCTCATGTTGACTTCTTGTATCATGTGAGTAAAGGTCCCTCCTAATTTTCTATCAGAGAGATCTGTTGTTGACAGGCAGAGTCGAGTTTGGTTCCTGGCCCTCTCAGCACATTTTGTCTGAAGGATCCCTGGAATGTGTAGGAATGTGGGCTTGGGCAGGTGGAGAGGTCCTCCATTCAAAGACACACACCTAAACACAACCCCAAAAAGACCCCCACCTTCTCCTTTCCTCCTTGTTTCTCTCCTCTTCCTCCACCCTGCTCTCTCCCTTTCAAGTCTCCCTTCTCTCAGCATCTGAAGAATGATTGTCTGGAAACTGCTCTCCTCTTTTCTCTCTTTGAGTCGAGGAGACAATCGGAGGAGAAAAGGATGATTTAACATGAGACCAAGAGTCCTGGCATTTCCTCTGATTTTTGTTTTCTCTGCAGGTTTCTTCCTCACTCTGCCTGATTGAGTTTAGAAAAAATAGGCAAATATTCCCATTCCTCTGCAGGTTGAGAATTTGGATGTTTTGGGGAAAATCTGGCCTTTTGTTCCCTTTGCTGACACATTTGATCTACCTCTGGAACCTATTCCCTCAGGTTAAACAGGAGAAATAATTGCCTGAAGTAGAGCTGGATAAAACTGAAAAGGAGAAAAAACCCTTTTACTGTCAGCTCCCCTCATTCCTCCTCTTCCCCTCACTCAGATTCTTATCGTCTGCTAGATTATTGCTTCCTGTAGAGACCTGAAGCTGCCTCTGCTCTTGGTTTTATAGTCCTGGTGTTCCTGAACCAAGTAAAGCCAGCTTAGAACAGTTAGACAAAGCAACATTATCAAGTGAAATATGTTTAAAAAAAAAACAAGCAACTATTACAACCCAAAAACGAAAAGGATAGAGCTACCTAAAATGTTGCTTTCTTTTATTTACTGTTTAATTCTGTTATTCAGCCAATACATGAACAGTTCTTTGTTTCGCTGTTGTTTTCATTTAAGAACTGAACGAATATGCAGCTGTCATGAATGCAAAACATAATGACAGTGTTCACATGCTGATGTTTATCTTAGTTTATCAGAATAAGGGTCCCCATATGAACCAAATGTTTACACTGAGGTCCACAACAACATTTACAAAGTGACTGTTGCAACATTCACATTCCTATTTCATATTCACATCACTGCAAGGCTGTCCCTAAGAGGGATAAAGGTTAAAACTTTTTAGCACCCGGAGTCATGGAGTGGTCCACAAAAGCAGCTTGGTTCAGTTCAGCTTAGGGCAATACACAGTTATGGATGCTTCCACTGTCAAATAGAGAGAAAAGGTACCTAAATAACCAATCCATGCTGTTCCATTTTTGGCCACCCTAAAGGTCCGAGTGTACCAAACCAACCTTAAAGGATGGAACTAAAAGCACTTCAGTCTGTTTACTTGTCACACAAAACTGTCAATTCCCATGTGACCAGCTAAAACGCAGTTACAAACTTCCCCATGTCCAAATAAGACATGAATTTAGAGTGATTTGTTCAGTGCTAATGCTATAAAGAATGCTTCATGAAGTACACGAGTGCTGGAGGTCCTCCATCGTTGCTCTTTGTCGCGCTCAACTTCAGATCGCTATACTGTGCCGCTCTGCTGTGACATCACAAGTTTCTATAGCTGATGTGACCCTCTCCTCCCAGCTTACATCCCTGCCCTCAAGTGAAGGTACAGCTGGTAGTGGAAATGCAAACAACATCAGGGCTTACTGTTCCAAACTGTGGCGAACTTAGCAGAGCCAAGCCAGACCACTCTGTGGAAACAAGGCTAAAGAAAAAGCAAAGAAGATTCAAGCTATATTTAAATTAATTACCAGCTGGTATTATATCAAAGCAAAAAATTTAGTCATTTTTTTTTATTGTTGCCTGTCTGAAAAAATGACCCTCTCCTCTCCGTGTTTGGCTGGTGACCAGTTCAGGGTGTACCCTGCCTCTCGCCCAGTGACAACTATAGGCTCCAGCCCCCCACAACCCCTAAAGGGATAGCCGGTTTAGAAAATGAATGAATTATTGTACGAGTAGGCTGAAAGATTTACCAGGTGACACTTTAATGATATTATGCAGGGCAAAGATGGGGTTTATAGCCTTAATACATCTTTACTGTCTTGTTCAAGTCTTCAACTATTACACATTTATTTAAGGGAGTGATATATATGTATGTATACGTATGTGTGTTTGTGTTTATGTATATATATATAGTATTTCTATTGCACCTGTTTTTTTTTTAATTTATTGAGGAGTTCCAGTTTTAGATAGATGACTTTGTTAATGGTCAGATGACCTTAAGTCCTGCCTCAACATGGCCCTCCTGTCTGTCTGTAGATAAACTGATTTTCTACTGATTTCTCAAGAAGTCTTCAATTGATTTATGTCAAACTTCACAATTTTCCCTCATACTTGATAATGAACTGATTACATATGAGAGGCCCTAGTTCAGAGGTCAAACACCTTTAGATCTCACATTCATCTGTGAATCACTTTATCACAAAAACACCCAGACCTCACTTTACACTCACTGTGCTTTCACTGCCCCACAACTGTGTACCTTGTGAAGGCATAAAACTACTAGTCCGTCGTCTAGTCTGACTACAGTACACTGTATTGGCTGTCAGCCTCTCCAGTCCCATTACTGCATCATTTCTGCCATAACCAGAACCTCTCGTCCCTCTGACATTCACTCTCCCACTGGCTGTCCTGGAAGACTTCTGATTAAATTTGTCTCCTCAAATTGAATTTAACTATGAAACAAACACCCTTTTATTCACAAGAGGATACACACAAACACTCCCAAACATGACACTGAAACTCTACTTAGTTTACTGTCTGCGCAGGGACTCCGATTCTCTGTAAAAGCTGCTAATAGGACCAAATTACTGCCAACAACTTGGAAATATCAAGTGCCCGACTGCTGGGCTGTAATGTAGTTATAGCTGACCAATCCAATTATGGGCCTGCAAGAGAGCTGAATGAAGCACTGGGCAGGGACGGGAGGGATGGAGAGAGGCAGAGGAGGTGTCAGCCTCAGGGGACGGGGGGAGCAGAGGGTACCTGGCTCCTGGAAGTGAACTGTTGCTGTTTGGCCGTAATTGTGTTTGGAGTGGACCCTGGGTTAGAGTTGTTCCTGTCATCCAGACTGCAGCAGGGGACGTGATGTGATCATTCTTTATTAGAAAACATGAAACATCTGCACAGCTCAGGGCTTCCTGTGTCTTTTTTTTTTACTTAAGTTACTTTTAGATGTCAGCCATTAACACTTTCAAAATATGAAATTAAAGTATTTGGTGAATAATGCATCAAGAATTGACAAAAACGATGCCTCTATGGGAAACATGCCCCCCAAAAAATCATGAAAAACCCTAAAAAAAACAATCTACTATTTAACACGCTTGAATAAGTACATGGCACATTTAGCGGAAGCCCTCTCCACAATTGCATACCTGCAAATCTCCCCATTAAATCACTCAGAACTGCTTTTGGCCCTACGCCACATGTAGTATATGTGGATGCCACACATTGTTAAACAAGAAGAAGAAGAAGAAAGCCAAATGTCAAGTTGTTATAATGGCAGAAGCTGTGAAAAACTCAAACAAAAGGATTTTTTCAGGGGAGATGAACAAAAGAAAGAAGGAGAGTAACAAGCCTATTGTGGACAGAGCTAAACATTGGCCCGGTGTTAACTCGCTGGTGTGAGCTGAAAGACGAGGAGGGATGTCCGACAGATGCCTATTTGACATGATGATCTATTCAAGAAGAAATATGACCAAATTGAACCTTATCAGTTCTCGTGGTTTATTTGTTTTTTTGGGAAGTCCTGTCGGCACGCTTATCCTCCCTCTGTATGTCAATAAATGCAGGTTGCTGTGAGCCGCTCTGTCTTATGACATTGCAGTTACAGTTAATGACCATAGAGGCCCCTAGAGAGCTGAAAGCTGGTATCTTCCATAGTTGGGCTTTAAATGTCCAGCAAATACTTTTAAATCTAGGTCTCATAGTTATCAATACAAAATACAAACCTGCACATAAGTAAACATTAGTATAAATCTCAGGCCTGAAAGTCAAAGTTGTCTGAAAAATAATAGGAGAAGCTATGCTCAATTAGTAATGCCAACAATTTCCAGAACAACTGTTGAGGTTGCCATGATTTATAGGGCAAAAACAGCTAGTTACACAAACATGGAGCCTTCTAGATACCAATCTGAATTTAGATTGGGCTTAGTAGTTAAAGGGATCATTTACAATCTTTATTGTGGAGCTGCATTGAGAATAATAGTGAATGCATTAGCGACAGTTTTTTTTTTTTTTTTAGCTCAGCATGTTTTGTGTTGGCAGCACACATTTTTAAATTCAAAACCAATATAGTCAGTAATTCTCAGTTCTCAGTGCCCTGGATGGAAAACCACCCTCAACAGCGCTCACAGTTAAAAACAGCTCAGCTCCTAAGGGCCCGTTAACCAGAAACAAAAATGGCTGAAAACCAAGAGTTTTCATTCTGTTTGCAACTGTTTAAACAAGAATGGTGCCTGAAGCGCCTGAATTTGCAAACTTTTGAAACCAAGATCTACAGTGAAAAGTTTTGATAAAGTTTTGGAAACGTTTTTCATTTTCGTCTCTGTGAAAATAGGGAGCTGTGTTGTCAGGGAAAATGGGGACGTGTGGTGCATGAGCAGGACTATTGGGATAAAGATTGTATGTGCACTTTTAGGGACAACAACGACAGCTATGGCCAACAACTGTGCAGTGTGTGCTGCCTGTGTTAGGTTTGTTATTGCTCCTCCTAAAAATTGTTGATTTGTCGGTCCACCTCCAACCGTGGAGTTGCAATTGTTATGTTCACCAAGAACATGACGAATACCTAATTACCAACTATTGGACTGGCATGCAAGCTACCATGTTTTTAGTCATTGTTGAGGATCTGTGTGAACACACATCTTTATCACACTGTCCCCATGTGAATACGAAAAGGAAAAACCTTTCGGTTTCTGGTGACAAAATTGTCGTGTAAATGGACTTTAAGAGAGCACTATGCCTGTCGACATCCCCCCTCACTAACCATTTAAAACCAAAAGGGTCAGTACGTCTGCCATTCACTTTGTGAAAGCAATGGTGAAGGAAAACAATGATATGCCTCATACTTACGAGGGAACTTTAGGCCTATGCTGGTCTTCAGCTTCTATCAGTGGTATGGCATGATTTCTGTTAAGAAATATTATACACTGGGCAATTTTAAACAACCTTATGTGTTAAGTCGACTCTTGTTACCTGGCAACATTAAGCACTGGCAAAGGGCATCTGAAACTAGAGCTAAGGTTGCTTACAGTAGAAAAAACACTCCCTGTGACCAAAAGCCCCAATAGGAGAACTGTGACAGAAGATATCAGTCAATCATCAATCAGTCGTTATTTGTATAGTGCCAATTCATAAGAAGTGCTATCTCAAGACACTTTACAATAGAACATATATACTATACATTGTTGCTTAAAGTAATTTAGTAAATCACTGGTGAAAATAAAGAAGCAAGAAGAGACTCAGTTGGAGTGACTGCACAGTGCCCAGGCCATATTTACAGTGCTTTTTGCTCTTAGCTCGCCCATTTATTTGAGTTCTTCTATACTGTACTGCAAAGCCATGTGCTTTTCTATCTCAAGGAAACTAGCACCAGAACAAGTGTACTGTCATCCTATCACAGTTTATTAAAGTTGGATTTCCTCTAAAATTCATCAAATTACTCTGAACCCTCAGCCCTCTGAGTTCCATTTATTCCTTCCTTAAAGAGGAACTATTACTATTGCAGTACCATGTTAATTTATGACTGTCATGAACAGTGCACAACCTTAAATACCCCATACCAAAGTATCCCTTTAAGGCCTGCAATGTAAGCTAGGTTCTTGGGGTCTGCTACCCTTAAGTTGAGACACAGCACAAGCCTGATGCTTATCATAGATCTATGATGGAAAAAAATGCTTTATTCAAGACAAAGTCTGGATCATTCTTGACAAGTGAATATGTGATGTCTTAAGAAATCTTAAACCTTTATATTCCTCCTTTATATTCTTTTTTTTTCAACTGTTATGGCTAAACAGAAGATTTTCAGAAATGTTCGTGAGCAGTGAAATGCCAACAGTAATTGAAAGCTTTATTGAGGTCAAGGACATGTAACTCTCCTTTGAGTGAGAGCCGTTTCAGCCACTCTGTGTTTGTTTTTGTTCTGCTTCATGAGAGACATTAGGCTGCTTGTGACCCCAGAGGTCAGTGTGAACATAGAGAACACGCCGGGTCAACTTTGTCTGACGTCTGGAAATGTCAGAGTGGTAACTCGAACCAGGCCCGTTAATCACAGCTAATGCAGGTTTGATGCTGCTGTATTTCTCCTTCTATCTGCAGCTTCATTTAGCCTCCATTAGCTCGGCCTCGCTTCCTCATTCCACGTCCCCTCCCTCCCCTCCACCTCCCTCTTGTCTCCCCCTCAAGGCATCCCAAACCTCATTTACACAGATATGTTTAGCCAGCACAGGAAGCAACCCGTGCCCTTAACAAAATTACAGCCCGACCAGCGAATGAGCCGCAGGGCTGGTCTGCAGGGACCAATCACAGAGAGGCTTGGCGCAACCACTTCCTGCTTAATTTGACTCCAAAATGCTGACTTTTTTTATCCCCTCCTTTCTGTTGGACAACTTTGGAGCAATCTGAGAGCTCACCTCCTACATGGTGAACTAATGTACTCCATTACAGATTTTATATGTGCAGCTTTGAACGATGTAAAAGATAAGCACCGTAATGATGGGGATGTAAATGCACTGAGTGCTGCGTTTACAGACTCAGGCCGCGCTCTGATCACTATCTCTGCGGCGCCTCAGTAATTTGGCTCTGAAGTTGGCTCTATTAATGGGACACTGCTTTTCCTTTTTTTTCTTTTATCCTTTCATTCTCCTCACCCCTGCAATTCCCCTTTCCATCCTCTTGTTCTTCCAGGACAAGTTCTGAGAATATCACACTGTTTTTGTGGATTTGTATACAAGATCGGCAGAAACATGCTGAACTCTGTTTGGGAAAGCTGGCTGCCATTTCAGAGATAGTGCAGTTCAAGCATAAAGGCAAACATAAGACTCATGAGCCAACAGGTTTTGTTGCATGTTTTAGATGGTGTTATTTTTAACAATCAGGTCACATTAAAAAAATGACACAGCACAATTCATCCAAAAAAAAGGGGCATTTTAAAAGTGCCATAAATTCTCATTTTGATCAAACAAATTTTTTGTTTCACTTCCTAGAATGTTTTCAGCTCTTTTCGTGTCAAGAAAAATTTATATTCTTAAAGGTTGAACTCTTTATTTGTTATTCAATTTTCAATGTTTGCTGCCTGGAGGGTAACTGACCCTACTTATTCGGTATACACACATTGACATTATTTTGGGGGGTTCTGTTGAGATTTTTTTTTCTACTTTTTATGCCTTTATTTCAGTGACAGAACAGAGAAGATATTTAAATGTGGGGGAAGAAAGTGTAGAAAGACATGGTGCAAAGGAGGCACAGGCCTTATTCAAACTGCCACTTTGAGGACCACAGCCTGTATTTTGGCTGTGCATCAACCTCAATGCCACTGATGCATATTGAAATTAAATGACATCTCAGGATGGTTCTTTCAGGGGCCCAGCTATCTCTGTTGGTCGGCCTCCAGATCTTGCAGAAGGTCGATATCATTTCCCCCCCCAGACCCTCACCAACATTTGTTTTATATCTGACAGGCTGTACCTGGTGATCAACTGTTGCAGCTGTGCTTGCAACTAGGGCTAGGTATTTCCAGCAACTTCACGATACGATATGTATCCCGATACTAAGGCCACGATAAGATACGTATCCTGATACACGTAAACTGTGAACATTGACTACGCTTTAAGCAAAATTCTTGAGAAGTTTAGCTTTTTCTTATAAGAAGAAAAAGAACAAGGATGAGTGTTGAGTGGCTCTACAACTGGAGAGACATAAATTCAGATCCTCAAAGATGGTAGACCTAAGTTCAAATTTAGAACATATGCTTCATTCTGTAGCTCCTCTTTTACCTTGAACTGTGCCACTGTTAACATTAGCCAAAGTGTATTTACAACAACTGTCAAAATATTTAGGCCATATCGATTCTGTAGAATCCATATAGATACACGTATCCCAAAGGAGTGTGATACAATATTTTGCCGAATCGATATTTTGAGCACAAGCCTACTTTCAACCACTGTCTAGTTTGCTGTCAAATGTTCATGAAATACTTAATATATGTGTTTCAAAGGTGCATTATGTGCAGCATGCTCTGACAAACCTGTCTTTAAATACCTCATTATGCTTTGTGTAATTGCAGCTTTAAAGGAGACATATCATGCCGATGCATGATTTAATACTTACATATAATATAATAAATTTGAAAACAAGACCTTACACCCCCTTAATTTTCAAAAAATGAGAAATTATATTTTTTCTGATATCCCAGAACGAGATTTGATGCCTCTGAAAATAGGTCATTGCGAGATGTCCGCGAGATTTAAATCGTCGTGACGACACAAGGTACCTTTCTTTTTATTGGAGTAATCTGATAAAACACTTCCTCCCCTGTGATGTCCGTTAGCCACAAAACCCTCACCGAGGAACACATCCACCAGCAGGGGTACAAATCTCCCTAGCTCACACTCACTCATTACCAGCTCTGGCCTGTAGGGGCACTCAATACGCGGTCGCTGCTTTGAGCCTGCCGGAAAATACAGTAGAAGAAGAAGAACAGGCCGGCTCTATCCCCGATAGAACTGACCAATCAGAGCACAAAGGGCTGTGACGTTGCAATGTAACTGTAGGTCATCCTGAGATCCTCGTGTTTCAACGAGAGCTTCATAGTGGCTTAAAATGGGGATTTTGAGAACGCTATTGTGGGGCAATGAAGGAACTAAATGACTTGTACTGAGGGCAGAAATGCTTTACAGGCATCCTAGTCTGGCATAGTGAAAAGGAGAAACAAGCATGATATGTCTCCTTTAAAGGAAATGTCCCAAAGATAAGTGTCTCCATTTGATTTCTCATTAATATTCCACTGTTGTCTGTGTTCTCAAAAGAACCAGGATGCCACTTAAACAAGTCTGTCTTCCTGCTCCTCCTTCTCCTCCTTGAATCTGTTTCAGTATGCAACAGGGACTCTAGAGGGCTATAACCATATGAGATATCTCTCTCTCTTTCCCCTCCCAATCAGCTCTCCCTCCATGCCCTCCGCTCAGGTAATTAACTTCTCCCTCCCATCTCCACCCGGTCCCTCTCTGCTCCTTATCTATGCGCCTTTCAGACTGTTAAAACTATCAGCCTCCTCCCGTCCATCTTACCCCCCTCCTTAAGTTTAATTCCTCCATCTGAAGGTGGGGAATAGGTAGAAACTAATCCAGACCCTCCACCTGATTCTACCTTTTTTGTCCCCCTTTTAAAAAGCAGCAGGGATTTTCACCTCCAGTTTGAATGGAGATTCAAGAGCAAGAGATTGGATTAATTAGACATGTTATCCTGATCAGTGAAAAGGAGACTTGATCACTGCTCACAACCTGATTAGGACACACATGTATACACTCTGAAGAGGTATGGTGAGCAGACAGTCCAAAATGGTGACTTTAGGGCTTTGAAGGATCGTGTTTTAGTGCATTTGTACTGACAGCTTGTTACTGCAGAACATAGAGGTCACAGATCTGCCCACAGAGGAGGACGGGGAAGCTTTCATCTTCCTTTCTGTGAGGCCTCTTATGCATTTATTCTCATACATAATCAGATTCAGAGCGTCTATAAAAGGTAATGTGTGCAGGAGTGAATGGAGAACACAAAGAACTACAATCTGTGACAGATAATCTCAGTCATAATTACCGCAGTGTGATAAAGAAGTGATTGAATGTGAGAGGACTTAAGCAGAAAGATGTACGCACTCCCCTCATGCCTTCTTTCTTCCTCCTTGTCCGCTCAGTATTTATATCCGTTTCTAATAGCCTCTGACTCACAGTGTGTGGCACCACTCGTCGAGTTCGGGGTCAAGTGTTAAGTGTTGTGTGTGCGCTGAGGATTTGTTCCAGATCGAGTGTGGTTAACAGAGACGATGTGAAGTAGACTGTTAAATATTAACTCTACTCTCAAGCACGATGTCAGTCTGTTGGATTCCCTTGCAGGTGTCCCAAGTTAACATCTTACCTTACTCTCGCCCCTGTGTGACTATCCACTGTCTCCCCAATATTACTAAAAAAAACACTTAAACATCTTTAAATACAAGCTTTTTCATGTTCTTGCATCAGCTGTTTCAATCATCATTTTTAATCTTTTTCTCTAATAGCTGAAGATTCCAAGAGGACTCTAAATCCTAAATGCATCCACTGGCCACTTTAATAAGCCCACTCATTTAACTGCTTGTAGATGCAATCACAAAGCAGCAGGTCAATGCATTAAGGCATGAAGACATGGTCAAAATAACCTGTTAAAGTACTTTATTTCAAGATTGTACACATTTGTGCATTACATCAACCTGCCACAAGCTAATTTCCGTCAGCACAGATGGAAATTAGCTTGTGGCTAAAATCTGGTATGCCATTGGTCATTAAACAGCACAGTCCTCCATTTAAATAAATAAATAGATAAATTATGCATGAGAACTGGGAAGAATGGTGATTTAAGTGATTTTGAGAATGGCATGTTTATTGTTCCTTGATGGACTGGTCTGAGTGTTTAATAAACTGATGATCTAGTGACATTTTCATGCACAGTTATCTCTAGGATTTTCAGAGAATAATACAGTACAGAAAAAATATCCAGTTAGCAGCAGCTCTCCTCATAGATGACCTCAGCAGTAAGAAGAGACCGGATGGGTTGGATTAAGATGATAGGAAGGCGTGTCACTTAAATAACCACTTGCTACAACCAAGGTACACAGAAGACAATTTCTGAATGCATGATATGGTCAGACTTGAAGGACATAGGTTACAGCAGCAGGAGATGACAGCAGATGCCGCTCCTGTAAGCTAAAAACAGGGAATTGAAGCCACAGTTTGCACAATGTTACGAGACTGGGAAAATCTTACCTGGTGTGACAAGTCTTGATTTCTTAATTTGCTGTTAACAACATGAAATCCTGGACACTGCCTCGTATCAACAGTTCAGTCTGGTGGTGATGTGATGGTGCATGCCATGTTGCAAACTCAAATCTTCCTAAATCGTTTTCTCGAACATGACAGTGAGCTCTCTGGCTTCAAAAGTAGTTCGGTCTCATTCCAATGGAGCACCTTTTAGATGTTGTGGCACAGGGGATTCGCATCGTATTACGTACTTGATGCTATCATGTCAGTATAGACCAAAATATCCAAGGAATGTTTCCAGCATGTTGTTGAATTTATGCAGTAAAGAATTAAGGCAGTACCAGTGGCAAAAAATGGTCCAACATGATACAAGCAAGGTGTACCTTATAAAGTGGCCATTAAGCGTATTTCAATCATGTAATTCACTGACAGTTTAAGAGTTTTGATAAAGCATTGACACCAGGATGCAGATTTGATTACTGTAAAAAGTTAAGCTTTACAAGGTATTATCTGAAAAGGACATATGACTTTATCACAGTTTTTCACTTTCTTTTGTGTTGAATGTTGGTTGCCCAGAATATACAAACTCTCATGCAAAATACCTTTCTCCAATCCACTTTTAGTATAAATATAAGTAATTTACATAAAAGTTTTTGAGGTTACAGGAAATGTAAAATTAAACTGTTAGTTATTTCCATCTGCTGTTTACAAATTTGTTTAGAACTTCATTAATTATGATGTAAAACACCTAATAGAGCAGTAAACACAAACTATTACATTACACAGTAAAA
Source organism: Scarus forsteni (assembly GCA_036419115.1). Classification (NCBI taxonomy): domain Eukaryota; kingdom Metazoa; phylum Chordata; class Actinopteri; order Labriformes; family Labridae; genus Scarus; species Scarus forsteni. Next base: position 28,195,434 of record JAZDUH010000152.1, read on the forward strand.
AAAACACAGTAAGCAACTGTTTTATTGTCTTTGTGATTTGTCATTAACAGGTAGACAAATGCCTCAAAATAGGATTAATTAAACAACAAAGTCAGTTGGGTTTTGAACATTTTCTGCAGTGTGGGAGCTCCTCTGTCAGATGTCTGGTTGTCCTTTATGAAGGACCCTCTGCCTCTACCTGAGCCTCTACCATCAGCTGATTGTAGTTTCTCTCTCTGTTCTCAGCACAATACCGCAGTGTTAAATTTCCCTCTCTGCTTTGTCCCTCTGCTTCCACTTAAACCTTTCAAATGTAATGATTTCTCTTCGTCACGGCCTCAGCACACACATACAGGATGGTATAAATTTCTGAATCAAGGTCTCTTTCCTTTATACTCCTGTGGATGTGTCGTGTTACAGGGACAAAGATGCAGATCCCTCCTCCTTTTACACCTCAGACTATAGAGTTGGACAAAGACCTGATTCACACACCCTCTGTGCACTCTCCCCTCGCTTTGAGTGTTAAACGCTTTACACCCCACAGGTCGGCCTCTTACTCTGGTCTTTTTTTCTGTTATAAGTGAAACAGCTGTAGCAGCGCAGACCTCTGTGGGGGATCACGACGGAGTCAGAGAATGATGGAGATAAAAGTGAGAATGGAGAGCTGAAAGTGAGAGGGTGAAGGAGGAGAAAGGAAAGCAGGAGATTACTTGTGGGCCTTATCTCAAAGTGAGAGCAGGTTACAGTGATGGTAGGAGAAGGAGGGAGGAGAGAGGTTTAATGTTTGGTCTAGTTGGACAACAGATCTTTAGAAGGCCTGAACCTCATGTCTGGCCTCACTGTGAAGTCACGCTGCATCAACATTAGAAAAACTTGTCATCTTTTTTGCACCACACACGCACAGGGATGATCCATGGGAGCAACTTCAAAGAGAGAGAGAGAGAGAGAGCAAGAGCTCTGATCTGTTTAAGTCTGATCCTCTACTCTGACTAGGATTACAAGGCAATGCACGCTCATGCCAGAATTTCTGTTTTGTGTTTATCATATTACAGGAAACATTTTGATCGGTAGCAGTCTTAAAATCAGCTATGACAGTAAGTTTCACAGTGCAGGTCATTTCTAAAATAGCTTTAAATTTCCATTTTGCAACTTTGTGAAATAAATATGTTAAGATTGGAGTGGCAGCGCACTGGCTGTTCCTATCAGCAACACGGCAGCAGCTGTATAGACTAGTTAATAACCAGGTTTGATGGCCAACAAGGGTAGTGCCTGACAGCACTCACACTGGTACTGTCACCCAATACTCTTTATTCAAATATCCTTGCATGGGGGTAAAAATCTGTGCTTGAACTGTCAATATACATTTGAATATGAATATACAGATCTCTAGCAAAATAAGGCACTGGAGCTGCGAACCGCCCAGTCCAACAGAGTATGCTCCAACCCTACCTTTAGTGGCTCACTTGACCGAAACAACAGAAAGTACACCTTTAGAAATAAAGGACAGGCACAAGTCACTAAAGAAAAAAAAAAAAACAGCTGTGGGCCAAAACGTCAAACAACATACTTCACCGTATTTGCTCCATATAAAGGATACACAGCAGCAAACACAATCCACTGTTAAAGATCCACACAGCACTAGATCAGTTCAAATATCATTTTAACAGGGTAGATGGCTTTAAGGTGTTTCCAAGTTCTCCGGCATGTGCTCCTCTTTTTATTGCATATTAATAGTGCTGGTCTGCACACAGAAATACACACAACACACTCTATTTGTTACTGCCCTCATGCAAAAGGAAATAATATTTAATAATGATAATAATACATTTTATTTAAAAGCGCCTTTCAAAACACCCAAGGACACTGTACAGGATAAAACAACAACAATAAATCAAAAAACAATAAAACTATAAAATCAGCAAAATACAACAGACAGTGATGGATAAGTGGATGAGAGTGGAATATTCATGGTAAAGAGTATGCAGTTCGGAACAGGAGGTTTTGAGTCTTGATTTAAAAAGAGACAGGGAGGTCAGATTTCTGAGGTCCGGTGGGAGAGAGTTCCAGAGCTGGGGAGCAGAACAACTGAAGGCCCTGCTCCCCATGGTGCTGAGGCAAGCAGAGGGCACAGTGAGGTGGATGGAGGAGGAGGATCTGAGGGAGCGGGCAGCAGTGGCGATGTGGAGGAGGTCAGACAGATATGGAGGGGCGAGGTTGTGGATGGCCTTAAAGATGTACAGGAGCAGTTTGAATTCTATCCTATGCTTGACCGGGAGCCAGTGGAGCTGCTGCAGGATGGGGGTGATGTGATGGTGGGAGGGGGTTCTGGTGAAGATGCTGGCAGCTGAATTCTGGACCAGTTGAAGTTTATGGAGGGACTTTTGTGGAAGGCCAAAAAGGAGTGAATTACAGAAGTCTAGGCGGGAGGTGACAAGGCTGTGGACAAGAATGGAGGTGCTATTTAGGATATATTGTACCAGCACCAGTGCTCACAACAAGAATGTTGTTGGTATGGCTCCCAGTGAGACCAAAGATTACAGGATAGGAAAGAGGTGAAAAAAATACTGAAAACCAACCTTTAAGAAAATAATAGACCAAAAGAGATTTGTCAAAAAGATCCTGTCCAGTCCTGCTGGCACCTGGAGATTTCAAGTATTAGCATGGCTACACTTTTGTGCATAAGATGTATGAAGGATCCAGCTTGTCTTTAAGATTTCTCTAAGAGTTTTCAGAATGATTAAATGACATGTAACTTTAGTCTGAGCATCAACATGCTTAATGCAGTTTCCTCCCAGCTTGTCTGTGTGTTTAGAGGTTAAATAAAAGAGGAGGATCAAATGTTCCAGCTGAATTTTTCGACCAACAACAAATCTGCAGTTTAGATAATGAGACAATGAGACAATGAGACAAATTAGCAGTTCCAGGTGCTTGGAGCCCCCCTTGCTTAGTGTTTTTACAGAGCTGCAGATCCCTACATTTTTTATGTAATTTGCTGATATATTTTTAGTACCTTTTCCAAATATTGCCTTCGTATTAAATCGGTATAACTGATTTCTATTTTGAATGAGGCTCATTAAAACCATATATATATATATATATATATATATATATATATATATATATATATATATATATATATATATATATATATATATATATATATATATATATATTTTTTTTTTTTTTTAAGTTATTTTTTGGGATTTTCATGGCCTTTATTATACAGGATAGCTGAAGAACGACAGGAAAGTAGGTGAAGAGAGGGGGGATGACATGCAGCAAAGGGCTGAGGCCAGGATTCAAACCAGCAGCCGCTGCAGGGGGTTGGCAGCCCCCGTACATGGAGCTGACGCTCTATCAACTGAGCTAATGTCCGCCCCATATATATTTTTTTTTATTCAGAAAGTATGTCACAACCCCAGTGGGTCTCAAGCTTTAGTTTGAGAACCACAGTATTAGACAAAAAGTTGCATGCTGTTAAAATAGGACTCACTGTTTTTTTAAGTTGATCCTCCTTCTATCCATGTGGATGTACATCTGTACCATTCGTGAGGATTCAATACCATAAGAATCATTTGAAAGATTGTCTTTAGACTTTGCACAAAAGTTCATTGACTTTTGTGTGAACTGATTTCATTCAGGAGGTAAAAGTTCAAAGAGTCTATGCACATATGCCCTTAAAGAAATATGATTTCTACCAATCAAGCTTCCTAAGAATCCACCCAACACTGTTCTTTCACTATCAGGCATACCTTACAGAGAGACAGAACTGTATGGTGGTTTATCTCGTTGTGCTTGAGCCATGCTAATATGCTGTTTATACATCCCCTGACCTCACTAACACCACTACCTGACACTGCTCTTTACTCAAATAAAGTCAGCACTCTTCAGCCTCACTGTCCTGCATCCACCTCTCTCCTCAATGTCCTTGTTATTGTTGGTCAAATTAGAGAATCATGAAACATGTAGGTTTTGTTGGCCCTGCTTGCTGTATATTCTATTTCATGCCATTAGCACAATATTAGTTAAGGTATTGTGTAGAAAAAGGTCAAGCAGTAAATATTTAGTGGCACAACACATTAACAAAACACCTCCTCAATCCCTGTTTTGGGTTGTTGCGGTCATTTCAAAGCAGTACCCATCACTCTTTCACTGCGTGACAGATGCTACAAAGTACGGTTACAGGCAGCTCCCAGGGGAGACGGCAGACAGGAGAGCAGGAAAGAAGAGTAATGAGATGCAGGGTGGTCAGAGGTAGATAAGACTTCTGTGTCGATCAAACACATGCTAAGTAGAATATATACCTTTTTGGTTCCCAAATATAACTGCTCCCACTTATTAAAAAAAAGGAGATATTTTTTTTTTATTTAGAGGAAACTTTTTTTGGGGGGAGGGAGGGGGGCTCTCTGGTGCCACTCTGGTTCTTTCTCATCATGTCTAACTGGATTAGGATGGACAGATAGAGATGGAAGCAGGAGGAGAATAATGGCATTAGTACCTGCACACTGAGCACTAGTGATCCGTCGTCAATCCAAACCAGTTCAGCCGTGATAGACTGGTGATAAAGACTTTTGAATGAAGAGCACTTTGCCCTCAATGTGATAACCCAACAATTACAGATGGAGCATTCACAGAAGGAGCGCACTTAACATGTATTAGCATTGGTTTGTTTTAAAGCTTTGAGCTATTGTAAATCAATCAGATTAAATCAGGTCATAAACCTGCTTTCCATTGGCCATCTTTGTTTTCTTAAAGGAGAATAATAAGAAGTGACAGGAATGTGACTGAGCTTTGTATCTTTGTTCCCAGAAAAAAAGAGTACAGTGACAGCGGCTGTTTCCAGAAATCCCCTGTAAAAGGTAAAAATACTTGGGACAAGAAAGATAGCAGAAAGTAACAGTAATAGTGAATTTGTGAGCTGTAATCTCCTGAGATCTCCATTAAGTGGCAGCGAGCAGAGAGCTGGACAGATAACCTTTCTGTCTGGGAGCCAGAGCTATCTGTTAGAGGAGGACATCATTGGATTAAGCAAACCCTCCGAAAGCCTAAAACATCTGATCTGTGTCTGATACTCACCATTATTAATTACTGAGAGCAATTAAAAACAGACAATGAATCTGTAATTATGCACCACCCTGGACAGGTTTCAGTCCCTAACTGTAACCTGAACTCCTCCTTGATGGTCATATGTTTAAACACATAAATATCAGGAGCCTTTGTAGAGATACTTTTTGTAGTAATTTGTAGTCATTGTAGTTATTCTTTGTTAAATTTTCCTTTTATTATCCTATTTTGGCTGATTTTGTTATGCACACAATGTTACACTTTCTCATTTTACCATATTATTTATGCAGCTTTTATTTTATATTGTTATATTACTTTATTTATTTATGTATTTAAACATTTACTTATCTTACCCTCTAGTATTTTTGAATATTTTTAAGTATTATTTTAGTTTTAGCTCCTGTGTTTCCTCATTTTTAATTCAAGATAACGTTTCCTCAGTCCTCAAATTCTGTTTTCTGTCAGAATTTCCTTTTTATGTCTTCATGTGTTTGAGTAAATGAGAGTGTATAGTGTGTGTGGTTTGGGGGAGAGGGGGGTTGCGGGGGTCTTATGTTTTTATTTTATGCAATTATGCAATTTTCTGTTTTTCATTCCACTTATTGTTATTTTATTTTATCTTTTTCCCATGTAAAGCACTTTGTATTACAAAGTCCTGTATGAAAAGTGCTATACAAATAAAGTTTGATTGATTGATAACAAACAGTTTGCAGAGAAAGGTACAGAGGAAGGGGAAGAAAGAAGATCTCTCATTAATAAATTTCAGCCTTCTAGGATAATATAAAAAACATAAACAAATGACTAAATTTCTACTTTTCTTAAGAACATTCAGAGGAGACCACAGAAAACAATCTTTTTTAGCCACATCTAAATCAACATATCCACCCCAAGAACGTAATCAAAACAAGAACTAGGCTCCAAGATCCAATCCACCACCAAGGCGTTTCTATTATTCTTAGCCAAAAATCTTCTGAAAGATTCCTGGATCAGAGTCTGTATTTTGATCACCACCAAGCAATGCTACGAGTAATCTTCCTGAAAATGTTATCCAGATCATTGAGAATGTTAATAAAACAATAAATAATAATAATTCTTGGATCTGCATCTTTACTCTTAGCACCAAGAAATTGAATCTCTCCTCCTTTGTGCCATGACCAACTTTCCCTAAAATTTTCCATCAAAGTCATCAAGAATAATTTGAACTTTCTTGCTCACAGACAAACACAACCAAACATTAACAACAACATAATGATCTTGGTGGAGGTTCTGGAAGTATGGAAGAACACAATTGGTCTCCAAACTGAATGAAACACACCAGGCTTTTATTTTTAAACACATCCCTATAGTCTTGCCACCCTTACATTGAAACCCAGGATGTGTGATGTAACCTAACTGACCAGATGGACCATTCACTATAAAATTCACTGGTCCACCCGGGCAACAGCCCACAGAAGGTGCATGGGATTCTACAAAACCTTTCAAAACCATATCACCCAGCTGATTTGATCATTTCCCATTATTCACATTCAGTATGAACCAATCAGATAATATGATTGGCAGGTCCTACTGCCACAGTGTAAGCATACAGTATGTTAAAGAGACTGTGAAGAGTTTCTAGGTAATTACAAAAAAGTCTCACTTTTAGATATATGCCTGATGAAAATACACACTTAAAATAGGTTATCTATATATGCTATTCCTTAACCGTCTGGTCGGGTCGGACAGGACTGGACTGGCCTGGATACTCAACTCCGGGAACAAGACAATTAATACTAGAGCAAATTTATATTATTTTATTATTTATATTACATGTCTTGGAGCACCGGGTTGTAAGTAGCGATATATAGCCGGCTACAACTACGATAATAAGTTTTCTAAAAATTGCTTGTTGTCACACATCAAAAACTACCACTACGTAACTAGAAAGAGATACATTACCTCGTCGCTTTGTATCCTGTAAATTGTTGAAAAAGAAGTTGTAAAGCAATGCAGAGTTCTGAGGAAGGACCGAGCTGCATTTATCACAACAAACGCACTTTGGCTTCAGCCACGTCTTTGGTGCGTTCCAGTTGTAGTCAGAAGTAGGAATTTCCAAGTTGGAAACTGCAACTGGAACGCACCCCGAAGTCTGAATTTCCTACTGGGAACTCGGTGAAACATCGCCACCCCCGAGTTGACAATCGAAGATGGATTCCCCCAGTGTGAACAGTTATTTAGCTCCTGTAATAGCCTAATCCATTTTTTTGCACTTCTGACTGGGGTGTGTCACTCTAGGTCAGCTGTATACATAGTATTGTTAGACTTAAATTTAAAAAAATGCTTCCATAGTGATAATCACATTCGTCATGTGAGCTAACAACAGCTAACAATAGCCTGGTAGATGGGGATGTTTTTTTCCGACTTCAACTGGAACACCGATAAGTCGGAAATGATGTCGCTCCCCGTTCCGAGGTTACTGGAACGTAGCATTACAACAGTTGCTGTGCGTGCTCATAGGTAGCAGTCTTAATTTTGCTGGTAATAGATTCTCCTCATAGCACCTTTAACCACTTCGTAGAAAACATTCCTTGCAAATCATGTAGGAAATGGGGCTCAAAATAGTCTTTCTATTGAGAAGTGCTTTCAGTGTTGTTATTTGTTTTTCATTTAAAAAAGAATATGGTCCAGATCTGAAAAAACTGCTATTGAAGCTGTCAGCATCTGTTCTAATGGCTGTACAAGCAGTCACATCTGCTGTCGTCTCACTCATAGCTCCCACCTTTTTTTACTGTAGGAAAATGATTGGGCTGTGCCCCACGAAGCTGAGCACAATCATTGTAGAACTAAATAATTGAGCTGCTGGTATAAAAGTGGTTGGATCCATCTTGTTAGAAAGAAAGTGTGCTGGTATGAATGAAGATGTTTGAATGCAAGGTGAGTGATAGAGAAAGCGAGTGAGCATTAACACAGTGGAAGTGGCTGCAGTGTTCAGGAGATGGATTGCAGCCATTGAGAGGAAAAGCTTTTAATTTGGCTCTGGCGTGGTAATTAGGTTTCAATTCGCCGCACTCACTAAGAGGAATGGCGAGCGTAATGAAGTTAGTCATCTCACTGTGTGTTTAGAGAGAGGAAGGGGAGCGAGGGGGGTTAAGTATGCACAGTGTACATTTCTCAGTGGCTCTCATGCTCTAATTCATTGTGTAATGCTGTTTATTACGGGTATCACCGTGCCTCTAAGCATTAGTTAAGTGGCCCCGGCACATTACTGTAATGGAGGGAGAGAACATGAAAACACACTGAAACCTGATCCAGCTCCTCTGCACTCTGTCTTCATAATGTCTCTTTTTACATCAGAGAAAATATTTCACCTCCCTCTCACTTGTCCTCAATCTTTTCCCCAGTGTCTCTGTTCCCCTCCTGATACACTCGTGCTTTCGTCTGGACTGAGCTGATGTCACTAATAGCTGTGTTAAATATGCAGAAAGGACAGGATATGGAAAGTTTAGGTTACATGACCTGGGAAAAAAGAAGATGGGAGAGAGAATCCATTGACATGAGAGAGAAAATGACGTTTGTCCTTGGGTTGTGTGAATGTGTTTTGGAAACTTTAAAAATAGCTAATGTACATTTTTATAAGTGGGCCATTCTATCATTTAATTTGATTTGGTTACCGCTGCCAAGGAGTTGTGTCTTTATCGGAGTTATTCTGCCAGTGTCTCTCTTTTAGCAAGATAACTCATAAAATTTGAACAGATTGGATTACATTTTCAGGGAATATTGATCATGGCACAAGGCAAAAGTGATTTGTTTTTGATGGTGATCTGAATCCAAATGCAGGTCCAGGATTTTTTTTAAAGGATTTGTTTACATTTTGAGACTGTGCAAATAGTGTCAGACATGTCTTGGTGGAGGGTTGTGCTTTGGGAACGCTTCTAGATTTTCTTTTTTAGATACAGTATGTTGTGCCTTAATGGATAAGAAAGTTGTGAGGGTTGCAAACAGGAAAGAACAAAAAACAAAAGCCTCTTGCTTGTGTGGCATGCAAAAAACCTTTGGGGTACAAGTGTCCACAATCTTTTTTTTTTTTTTTACTTATGGCCTTTAGTAAAAGCGATGGGCAATAAAAATCTTTCTAATCATTATATAATTGTTTTAATGGCATTATTGCAGATCATTTTATGTCACCTATGTAAAGTTTGTGATTATGCTATATCAGGGACCCTAAAGCGCTTTAAAATAGGAGTCACACATTTCTTTTGTTTCCATGTCTTGCCTCACTCCCGAGTCCATGACAAGCAGATAGACACCATTCTCAACTTGTTAGCGAAAAGCACTAAACCACAGCGAAAGTAGGTCAACAAAGCTTAGCCTCTGTTGTAGAGTAGAAGAAGATAATACAGTGGTAGTAGAAGATAACGTAACATAACACGGTAAAAACTGAATCACAGGCACACTGGACCATTTAGAGCTGCTGAAGAGTTATCTTATGACTGTAGGCAGAGGCAGGCTAATATATCCCATTGACTTCCAGATATTTGAGCTAAGCTCGTTAGCCGTGGGTGACCTTTGCCCATATCTAACTTGTTACTGCATACAGAGATGAAAGTATGGTGTCTATCTGCTTGTCATGGACTCAGGACCGAGGAAAGACAAAAACAAAAAAAATGTTGGACTTTCGCTTTAATGCAACATGTGAGCTACAGACCAGGGGTCATCAGTCACATTCACAAAGGCCAGTTTTTTTGCTATTTATGTAAGGAAAAATATTTTCAAAGAAATAAAGATATTATTCTTATCTTTGGCTAATTATTACATTTCCCCCCCTAATTTTCTGTATCTTAGCCTTTAAAGTGAGATCAGTCCCTGTCACCTATAGATGCCAGCTACATGAGGCCAGTTGAGACATCTCTGCTGCTTCACTCTGGAGCTGTCATGTTCCCATCACTGGGTTTGACTGTGATATACTCATACTCCTGGCTGACAGGTGGATTTCTGGAAAACAGTTCAAACTGAAGGTTTTTCTGATCCAACTGTTCAATTACAGTTATGGGGGCGGTGCGTTAAAATTTTGGAAAGAAATGAAATTATGAAGAGACATCCTTAAAATCTTTAAAAAAAATTGCTCCTCACATGAAAAGATATCAGACTGGGCCCTGTCCCCAACCAGCTCTGCACTGTTTCTCACACCAAGTATATGTAAATTAATATATTTATACTTTTCATTTATAAAGCAATTTCCTAAAACTCAAAGACACTGTAGATACAACATGACAGTATATTTGTGTGTATAAAAATCTATCTATCTATCTATCTATCTATCTATCTATCTATCTATCTATCTATCTATCTATCTATCTATCTATCTATCTATCTATCTATCTATCTATCTATCTATCTATCTATCTATGAATAAATAAATTATATATATATATACACACACACATATATATATATATATATATATAGATATAGATATATAGATACAGATATATAGATATAGATATAGATATATAGATATAGATATATAGATATATACATATACATATATATATATATTTATTATTGGACCACTCATAACTATTAAGCCAAATTCTGCTGTATAAGGGAACCAATATGCTTCAATCAGAGGAGAACATAATCTTTAGATGAAATTATAGCATACATGGTGAATTTAACTATGTACTGTATATAAATTTGGACCATTGTGAGCATTTAAAATGCCTTTAATCAACTGTATAGTTTGTTCTCATAAATCTCTGGTCCTTTAATCCTTTAAAAGGTTAAATTCTTTTGCAAATTATAATTTGTCTTTTATGTATAAATGTTATTTCATGGGAGTTAAGCCATGCTGTAGATACTGAAATGGTACTTTGTAGTAATCAAAAACAAGAACAGCATTGTATTTTTTGTATTTGAAGGGAAAAAAAAATATGGCACCCAGTTGATGTACTGATATAAAAAATACGCATTAGTATATGTTTTAGGGGCACATGTTTGTCATGGGCCCAATAATCTTCCAAACTTCTCCCCCTTTATGGCCTTATGATCTTCATTTACAATACCAAATCAATAATTGTATATCACTAATAATAAAAACTTTCTAAACCCCGAGGTTTTTCACAACAAAATGAATGAACTGAATGACAATTTGCACAAAGAATAAATGAATGAAAAATCCTAAACTCTGCTCTGAGCAAATTTAACTTTTTATTTATGTGTATGTGAGAGTGTGTTTTGGTGTGTGCATGCATGTTTATGTGCACGAGCACTGAAGTGCGCATGTGTGTGTGTGTTTGTATATTTGGCAGTGGGCACAGTAGCCACATGACGACCCCTGCCTGACCCCTGAGAAGCGTGTAGGCGCCGGGGTTCAGTCTGACTCTTGTCACATGATCCCCTGTTGCCCTCCCTCTCTCCATGCACAATGGAGTATTAATCTGAATGGCACACACACACTCACACACACACACATTTTACTTGGAAACAGTCACACATACTTTGCTGAAAAAAAGAAGAAAAATCACGCACAAATAGATGTGTCTTTGTCTCCAAGAGCAGCGTTTTATGAATGCCTGTCAGCTGTAACGTTCTAAGGAAAAATCAATGTTTAACACGCCTTTTTTTAGAACCATCTCTTAATTTATTGGCGTCTTCATAGACTTCTGCACGTCTGATTCTGCTGATTGGAGACAGGTATTCTAATGCATGGATGCAGATGACATTTATTTAAGTCATGCATGCTGCTGAGGAATCTGAAGGGGCTCATTGTGCTATGGACTGTCTTCTCTTTCCTAACTAACTCTCCCTTTCTGGTCTGTTATTTAGGGATTAGCAGACTGAGAGACGGATGGTGCTGCCTGAGGTGCTGCTGGTTTTCTGCTAATTGAGGACGTGTGCCTCCTGTCAGTCATGTGTACTGCCCCCTCTAAGATCACAGCTCTGCTCAGTTAGCTGTTTTATTTATTCATTTTTAAAGATTTTTTGTACAGGATAGTGATTAGGAATGATTTGCCCTTTGCCAAGACCCAGCCTTCTTGGTTACAATTAAAGGGCCAACATTTCTTGTTCCATGGCTCCTTCCACTTCAGAGGACTAATACCCTGAGTTGACAAATTTTACCTAAATCCATTTTTTATTTATTTCAATAAACATGCAGAGAAACAATAAAGACAACAATACCATAGTGTGTGTCAGAATGATTAATAATCTCTTAAAGCTTCAGAATCATATAAAATATTGCATGACTGATGGCAGTGATGTTGGCTAATGCTAGTTTTACTTCTGTCACATCAACAAAATCTTCTTTAGCAAAAGCGGATAAATGAGAGCATTTTTACATTTTCGTCTACTTTGGCCAGACTAGCATTATGGAAGTTTCAAGTTTAGGCTAGTAGCTACAGTTACAAAATAACAAAAACAACTTAGCTTTTTCTCATCATTATCTTTGTCAATTCTCACCTCCTGTTTTGTCGACTAACCCAAAAATTCTTCTCCCTTCACCATGATGATGGATCTTCCATATCCTGCATCTAACTCTGCATGGGAAAAAATTAGCCGGCTAAGGTACTAACAAAACAAAATGTTGTTTAATTAAGTTCATTTTTCTCATGAATGATTATACATATGAGTATATTTGATAATGTTGATACAACTTACAATATAATTTAATCAATCTTTGTAGGAGAGCTCCTTTTGACAATCACCAGTGTCTACAGGAGCCCACTAAGGGCACCAGATAACATGGTAACTTTTTACACTGAAGCACTGGTTGAAGTGTTAAATGAGAAATTGTAAGTGATGCGGAAAAGTTAAGGTTCAGGTGATAGACAGGATAAATTCTTCTTCTTGAACACCCTAGGCCTAAGTCTGGGAATCTTGACAAGTTCTTGAATCAGTAGTTGTTGAATCCTGTTATGATCCTCTGATTAGATGATGAGTATGATTGTGACTGTGTAGTATCTTAAACATTATTATGATGTGGTAATCTGTTATCAGTTGAGCTTGGCTTGACATTATTACCACTACTGCTGCTCACTACAGCAGCGTTATGAGTAAACTTACCATCCTGTATGTTAGCTGCATTGTCAAATGTGCCCTCACAGCAAATGGGCTGCTCAAGGTTTGACTGGAAGCAAGACCACCTCTCTTAAGTGACCTTGGTGTGGTGGTTTGTACACAAAACAACGATCAGTTGTTGTGTTCATGTACATTTAAAGGAACGTCTGTATTGTATTGGAACAACACTCCCACACCTTAGGCTGACAAAGTGAAAGATTTCTCATTTGGAAATATGTGCCTTTTCTGTCTTTGTGTCTCTTACTCTCATCTCTTGTTCAGTTCCTTCCGGAGAGGAGCAATGAAGCTTGGAAATGATGCAAGAGAAGGACATAGAATGAATAAAGTAATGTAATGAGAAGCACCCATTGTATTATGCTAACCCAAAACGTAACATCAGTAAGTTTGCTATTAATAATGATATATCTACTCAAAACTGGTTTGGTAACAACTAAGCTTAAGTTGAAACAACAGGTCGAAACAGAGTTTAAACAAAATGAAAAGAAAATTTTCTAATTAGTTTAACCTTGATGGGGGATGACACATGGGAAAGGACCTCTAGGCCAGATTTGAATTCCCTGGTTGTCCACTTTAAGGACATTGTCAAGTGTGGGGTGCACCGACAAACTACGAAGTCAACAGTGCTCCAGCAGTATTTTCTTACTGTCTTTAAATCATAACTGTTATAAAATTTGATCTACCTTTAGCTTAGCGACTTCCCCTTACTTCTCCGTTCCCTCCCACAGTTGGGGCCTCCTGCCTCCCAGCATCCTCAGTGTGTGGGCTGACTCCAACCCGACTTCCTGTTATAGAAATTTGCGGAACCATAACCACCCCCCATAACACACACACAAACACACACCCTCTGTAGCCATCAGTAGGTGAGCCTGTTTCTGTGAATGTGATATATTGTTAACTGTTTTTCACATCGTAGAGTTCCGAATGCAAAGTACCAAAAGGAAAAGTCAAGATGGAGAACTTAAAGCGGCAATATGTAAGAGCCAGCTTTTCTCTAGTGGCCTCTATAGACCTTGAGTGTAACTGACCATTGTAAAACAGAGCGCCTCACACCACCATGCATTTGTTAAAATGGGAGGGGAAGGAGCTGACAGAACATCGAAAGAAACAAATAAAACATGTTTCTTTTCAAATATATTACTTTTCTACCATCAACTGCCAGTTGTTAGCTCAGCATTTGCATCTGTACTCTCTTCATCATCACCTTCACTCTTTGGGGACAGGAGTGAACATGGACATGCTACTATCAGCCTCCTCTGAGCCCTGAAGCTGCTCTCTCTCATGACTGCTCCACACCTCCTCCTGCTCCTGTAACTTTCACTGTAGCCCATACGCTGTGCCTAATGGCTACTCTGGAGGGACTTGCTTTTTACATGCTGGAGGAGAGAACTTTATCTATTACAAACTCTCAAAACCAAGTTCTGGACCCTCTGAGATATGACTGCAGTAGGATGAACTTGCGCTCTCAGTAAAGCTCCTAAATATGAGACATAAGAAATGGCAATCACGATAACTAGCAGAGCGACAGGTTAAAGCTTCTGACCATCATCTATAGAGAAACACGAAACGGATAAACACATCAGCTGTGAAAACTTTAAACACCTGCATGTTGGACAGTGAAAGCACTTAGTAAATTAAATGACAAAAAAGTTACGTTGTAGCGTTCAGTCTATTAATTGTGTAATGGAGGTTTGAGGAGAAAAATTAGGGGAAGGGATGTGTGAGCTCTGGAGGAGCAACAGTGTTTAGGTCAGAGAGGAAGATCTACTTGACCAGAAGAACTTTTTGTTTATTTTGTAATGATGTACAGTAATCACAGATTTGAGTTGTGTACCTCATTTTTATTTACAGCATCAAAATTCTGTTCACGTATTTCAAGGTTCACTTGTCTGTTATTGTAAAGAATAAACCTGGAAACCATCTTAATTCAATAAAAAACTTTTTTCGTCCATAAGAGGTAATTCATATTTCCTTGAGCAAGTTGGTGCAAGACATTGAAAATCAAAAGTATATAGAAAATAGGATAAACACAGAAAACCAAAAAGAAAAAATTTGGCACTGAGGTATTCAGTGGTACTTCATTACATATGGATGGAGAAACGTTTTAATTTAGTTCAAAAATTCTGGATATTTATAGAATTGAGAGGAAACATTTTTCATAGTATGTTGTGTTTTCTATTATGCAACATAAAACTTCTTACCGTCTCGATGAGTTGGTGCAAAATGCAAAAAACCCCAGGTGATGATAAGACAGAATGTAAAGCTAACACAATACAGCAGAGGTAACATATATGCAAATGTAAAGATGCCTGAAACGCAGCAGAGAAAGGCCAAGCACATAGACATTCCATAATATGTGAGGAAGCATGCATACATGGTTTTGTTTAGTTCAAACATGCAGGATATAAGACATGATGGAAAAACAATCTTATGTGACAACATAACACTGTTTGTTAATGTGAAAATAAACTGCCAATATTCCCTTTTCTCCTGAACTGATATCTGAAATACCCACCATGTGCCCACTGGTCAACAATCTCTAAACCATACAGCAGTCTGCATCACTACTATAGTAATAGTAATAATATAATTGCATGCTAAATCTAATTGATTCTGACTTATAACAATAGCATGCATGGCCAACAAACAAGGCACAGTAACTGTGTAGCTAATGTGCTGCTTTTGGGTCAAAAGTAAAACAAAAGAATAAAACTAACTTGACATGGCAGACAGTTTCATACATCTGCCACAGAAATATTTCACTAGTCTATCTGGGAAAGAGCCGTTCGAAAAAGTTTTCAGGGGCAGAACTTTCAAAAACAACAGTAGCTTGTGCCCGGATAATCGTTCAGCTCGTCACACTCATAACACACCAATCCATATCACTGTTGTTAGCCGTTAGCTTAAACTACCTTAGACTATCGTCTTACATTACATTATACCACACAGCTGTATCATTTAACACTCATATATGACATGAACCTTGTCAAAGTTAATCCCTACCAAGTTTTTCTGGTAACTTTCTGGGGAGAGCAAATTTTGCAAAATATCACTGAGTAACAATGACAACCAAAGATTAACCGGCACGCCCGTGGAGGATTTCTGCATTCTCTCCCAGTTTCCCAGCAGTGATCCCTGGTCAGGAGAAGAGCAAAAACATGATTTCTCATAAGACAAGCTTCAAGTGATGTTTTTGCTCCTCTTTCGGAGAATAAATTGAGTCTAAATTTAGTCCATTGCAGATTAAAAAATAAAAATTAAAACGCTGATATTGAGACCACTTCAGAAGCCGCCATTGTTTTCAAACATGCAGTCACCTCCTGTGGTAGACATGTCCATTGCTCCCAAGCTCCCGCCTCTCTTCCCTGATTGGGCCATTAAGCCGAGTGAAGTCGTTGGACAATGGAAGCTGGCCAGACGGACATGCAGGATTTCAGACAATGAATCATGACAATCCTGCTGTGCTGCAAGGCTAGAATAAAGGTCTATATTTTCAAGCATGTGACCTTTAACTGCTTTGTTGAACTTTGATGACTATGTTAAAAAAGTTATTGAAGTTCATCTTTTATTTCCACCCAGAGTAAGAAAAGAAAAACCCAGAGGCAAGATGAGTATATCTCAACTCTCAACTAATGTCAAACTCTAAAGCTGCTGTGAATGCCAATGCCAAACTTTCCCATCTGATAAAATGTTGTGACCTCTCTGCTTGACAAAAACTAAGAAAAGATCATTTCAGTATTTACCTTGTAATTAACTGAATTTTTGGGGGGTAAATGTAAAAATTTTAGATGTTTTTGTTTTTATAAAAACCTTAATGTATTGACAATGTTATCATTTCATTAAACAAAATATTTTGTTGAACCTCTTTAAATACCCTCAGTTCTCAACATCTGAAGATAAAGTTTGTCGAGTCATTTTTTAACAGGAACTGTGATTGATCCAACAAGTGGCATGCTACTCTTCCTACTTCCCACAGAGAGTCTATTACATGAGCAAAAATCAATTTAACGTTTGGTTTGCAAGGTTTTTAGATCTGAAGTATGCAACAGCCACAGAATTGCTTTGCATATTTCATTCATTCAGCCTTAAAACTGAGTTGAATGTGATTTTGAGCAAAGAGCAGGGCATAGGTTGTGCCTAAATGAACACAAACGGTAGTTTAGGGGGCGTCTGAAGCACTCACAGTCAGTCGGTGTAACAAGAGACCAGAAGAGTACAAGTTGTAATTTCTGGGTGGAGATGAGAGGAGAAGGTGAGCAGGGTGAGGTTTCAGAATAGGGACAAATAACCTAGCAATTGTGTCGCACATCCTCGGCCGCGCTGTCACGGCAATGTGAGCACTATTGTCCTCATATGTGTCCTGGGGCAGTGGCTCACGAAGGAAGTATTTTCTTAAATAACAGTAAACAGCACAATAAGAGGGTGTAAGTGAGCAGTTTGATCATCTGTACTACACAATAGATCCAGTTTAGAGGAGACGCTCAAATTCTCTTTCACTATGTGCCCTTAAGATGACTGTGTGAAAATCTTTGAATGAATATCTGAGCTCTTATTGATCTCATGTTTGATAGTATGAAGATTGTTTGGTACTGTACATGCCCTATATCATGTGAGCGTCGATGATTGTTAGTTCAAAGTCTCTGGCCTCAGAGTGATGTAACTAAATTATGTGGTCCACATTGAACTCAACTTCTGTCATGGTGGTTGAAGTCTGCCTGCTACACTGTAAAAACGTTAAACATTGTACCAAATAAAGCCAGTGAGCCGACCCCACCGATCTCCATTTGGTGATTCAGTGTGCAGAGGTTTGTCGTATGACATCGAACTCTTTCATCTGCAGGCCATAAGAAAAAATGTAAAAGAAGGGCTTGAAAGGAGAGTATTATACATACATGCACACATACAACAGAGGTCAATATTATAGTAAGAAAAATAAAATTTAAAGTTTCATCAATAGCCGATTTAGTGCTGTTTCTCTTTATATTATCCTGTTACATTACTGATCAACATTAGTTTGATTGAAACCATGTACTGTACGCACATCAACAATACAGTCAAATTATACTCGTGTGGTTTCAATGCAAAGCTGCACTACAAATCATTGGCCTGGAATGTAATTAGCAGATGTTGATTTTTGTTTTGAGTGGATGTTTTATTTTGGATTCACACTGAAGTTCCACCTTAAAGGTGCTATGAGGAGAATCTATTACCGGTTACATAAAGACTCTGCTACCCATGAGCACGCGCGGCGACTGTTGTAATGCTGCGGAACTGGGAGTGACATCATCCCCGATTTATCGGCGTTCCAGTTGAAGTCGGAAAAAAACATGCCGATCTGCCAGGCTATTGTTAGCTGTTGTTAGCACGCCCTGTGTTGTTGTTCACAAATATCTCATGAAGAATGTGATTATCACTATGGCAGCATTTTTGTAAATATAAGTCTAACAATACTATGTATACAGTTGATCTAGAGCGACACACCCCAGTCAGAAGTGCAAATAAATTGATTATTACAGGAGCTGTTCACACTGGGGGCATCCATCTTCGATTGTCAACTTGGGGGTGACGACGTTTCACCGAGTTCCCAGTAGGAAATTCAGATTTCGGGGGACGTTCCAGTTGCAGTTTCCTACTTGGGACCTGGAAATTCCTACTTCTGACTACGACTGGAACGCACCATAAGACGTGACCCAAGCCAAAGTGTGTTTGTTGTGATACTAATAAAACATGCAGCTCATACCTTCCTCAGAACTCTGCATTGCTTTACAGCTTCTTTTTTCAACAACTTACAGGATGCAAAGCGACGAGGATGTGTGACAAAAAGCAATTTTTGGAAAACTTAGTATTGTAGTTTTGTATCCGGCTATATATCGCTACTTACAGCCCGGTGCTCTAAAATAATCAGAATAATATAAATTTGCTCCAGTTTTAATTGTCTTGTTCCCGAAGTTGAGTATCCAGACCAGTCCAGTCCTGTCCGACCCGACTGCGAAACTAAGGAATAGCATTTATAGATAACCTATTTTGATGCTATAAAACTCATCTTAAAGTGTGTATTTCAATCAGGTATATGTCTAAAAGTGAGACTTTGTAATTACATAGAAACTCCTCACAGTCCCTTTAAAGTCTACATATTGTCCCAGTGGATCTTTATGGACAGTGGGTCTGCAGTGTTTCCTGTTTAATGCAGGAAAAAAACTGCATGTTAAGGTGGTTGTAGTGTTTGGATGTAGGGCCCCTATTAATGTAAGCTCTCCTTACATCCAGTGAGACATCAGGGTTTACATGTATTTTAAATAATTTGTCATTTACATGTGTATGTGCTGTGCATGTATGTGTAAATGCAAAACAAAGCCCAAGTGGGAGCTCAGTTTAATTTCTAATGTATCTCAAAATGTCCCTTTAATCATAAATAGGTTTTTTTATTTTATTTAATTTGAGATGCAAGTTCAAGTGAAGAATTTATCATGTTCAGGTCTTAACTATGGAGCACCATGAGAAGCACGAGTGTGTGTGTGCGTGTTTGTGTGCAAAGGTTTTCATGCTTGCTCATGAGCAGTTAACAAGTACAGTAGGTTAAACTGTTTAGGAAACACACATTGTGTATAAAGGCATTGAGCTGCAACAGCTGCATTAGCCTGCAGTGATTTCTGTGCACATAAAAAGTCTCCTCTGCAGGTGACAAAACAGCCTCATTATACTGGAGCTGTAGAAAGGACAATACAACAGTACAGCAGGGTGTTGCGGCCACGGCAACAAAAGCAGTGAAATTAAAGATGTGAAGAAGCTGTGTTTGAGGCCGAGCGGAATGGTTACACAGGGAGGTGGTGGGTTCGTGGAGGGGAGGGGGCTTAGCTGTGTGAGGCAGACGCAACATGTGAAGAGGATCCGTGTCTGTCACTGTCTTTTCTTTTTTCTTTCTCAGCGCTCACATCCATGTCTCCAGTTTCTTTTGGCCCTATTTCCATCCCTCGCCCCACCTTAGTGTGTGAAAGTTGTGCTTAGTTCTTGTGAAGTAATACCAGACTCCCTTTTTGATGCTGACAATTAAATTATGGACAGAAATAAACAGTTTTTATGCCTCTGCGCTGATGATAGCTAAGACAGAAGGTTGGGACAGAAAAACAGGCGTATGCATACAAGCAGATACTTTTGTGTGCAACATCTCAAACTGCTTTATGGATTTGTCGCCATCTTGAAACAACTGTCAACTCAGATCCAAAGATGAGATGATTAGACTTTGGCGGTCATGAGTAGACCAGGGTGGTGGAGCCTCATGTTTATACTTTGCTTGTGAACACATTATCTCAAAAATGGGGACAAGCATTTTCATCAAAATTCTGACTCAAGAATGAACTGATCAGATCTTGGTGGTTATAGAACAACAGCCAATGTTATTTAGCCCCTTGATTATCCTTTTCTGTGAACACAATCTTGTAAATATGATATTTAATGCGCACTTTATGGAATATCCTCAATATGTCCATAAATATTCACTGCCTGTAGGACAAGGGTGGGCAACTGGCGGCCTGAAGGTGGGTCAATGGGGGGCACATGAAACCCCCAGCTCCCTCAATGTGGCCCCCAATTCAATGAGCAATTATGAAAATGTATAGATGAGGAAAATTTAAAAAATCTGCTATGATAAAAACAAAAAAGGGAAAGTTTCTCTGTCAATACAGCTCTAATGGACTGTAATTGTTTACATCAAACTATCTCTTATGCATTGTTAACTGCATATTTGAAATAAGGACAGGAATATAGGTGTAATGCACTCTGAATACTGATAAATGCTCTGAAAACCACATAAAAAGTATCTGAAACTGGCTTGAATTCTGTGTTTGGCTGATTAAAATAAGTATAACTATTACCTTTGATTGCCTTTTGAGTTTAAATGTATTATGGTTGATATTATCTATTGATGGTCTCTACAGTTGTTCCTTTGGATTAATTATGAGCAATTGTAGTCATAAGCCAATAACTGTCTCATAGTGCTGTAATTTGGTCCTCATGCTGTAAGGGCAAACTAATATCTACTTCTTGTAGAGCAAAGTTGTCCATGTCTGCTCAAGGATAATATAATTGCAATTTGGAAGTCATTGGCCTAAAGTTGAGGTCAGAGAGTCTCATGGTCATCCATTCCTTTTGAAAGTGACTCGGGAATGATTTAAATGATTATGCTTTGCACCAGTGCCACTTTCCTAGAGCAGTGATTCCAAAAGTTGGGCCTGCTGCTACGTCAGGAGGACTACGGCAAATGTAGATAAAAAAAAATAGTGCATGCTGTGAAGCACTGCAAGCAAAGCACATGTAATTTTACTCCTGGACTAACATTCAGCTACACTGGACATAACAAATTAGAGTATGAATAAATAAAAAGGATCCATGTCTCCTCCGTGTCTTCACTTGTATGACCACACTGACTGCTGTTACCTTAAAGTCTTGGAAGTTAATGTTGTGGTTCCACTTCAATTACAGTATCACATTAAATAGCTGTAACATTTCAAGCTGTTGTATTATTTGCAAAAGGTGGTTGAGATAAATACTAAAACATAGACATGTGCGATCAGAAGGCATGAATGCAGTGTTTTTACTGTTTGTCTAGGTACTGAAGTGTATGATAAGGGGTGGTATATCATTCATTCATCTGCTTAAGGGGGGTCTCAGCAGAAAAAGTTTTGTTAACCATGGGATGAAGTAATTAGACCTTGGAGATCATGCCTCAAAGGTAAAGGTCATGAAATGTCATGATCGCATTTCTTGTTGATACAGTCTAATGGAACATCTCAGGATCACAGGATGGACTTTCCTTTCTAAATAATATGTGGATTTACCAAGGCCAAAGGTTAAGGTCATTGAGTCTTATGAACTAGTTTGCTTATGAACTCAATCCTTAGAGACAACTATCCTAATGCTGCATTAACACCACAAGCGACCCGGCTACCAAAATCGCGTCGCCCACTGACGTAGCGTCGCGCGTCCATAAATACCTCAGTTTGGTCGCCGTTGCCGTCGGCCGTCGCTCGGTGACGTCACGTCCACTTGAGTTTCAACGCAATCATATCATATATCATATAATAGGATGTATATGCGGACATTATTCCAACTGTATCCTTTTCATTCACTTATCAAACACAAGGGAAGCTCAGCTTCCCCTAAAATGTCCCCCAAAAAAGTGGTGATATGTACTGCTGTGTGTACATTTCATTGACTAAATATGTGCCAGAATACCTTCATCTTTTGTCCAGAATCAGCTACTTATCACAGGTAACTGGCGTGACTTCCTTCTCATTCATCCTGCAGCGTCTCAAGCGCTTTAACACAGTCGGGCTGAGTGTCTTCTGACTTCGATGGGGAAGCGTAGAGTGGGTTGTTCCACTGTATGGAAACTGGGCCGGTCATTGGATAAGCGCTGGGCTTTGTCCGCCATCAGAGCGCTCAAGCGTCTCTGGGGTCTATGAGGCAGTGGGCTGGCCTGGACGCTCGGCTTCTGCATGATGATTGGATGATCTGTCTGAGGCCGAATCCCTTTTTGATTGACAGTGAAATGAGCCAATCAGCGATCTTGAAGTATCACGCTCCACTGCAGCATCTTCTAAGTTTTACATTCAGTTGTTCTGGAGAGGAGCTACTCCTGTTTCAAGCAGCTCAAGTCTTACACCCGCATCACAATGGGCCAAGGCCGTTTAAGCAGTCTAGCTCTGCTGGCCATTGAGAGAACACTGGTAAAATCCCCGGAAAAGACACCTAGTTGGTACGACAGGGTCACAGATCATTTTCTTGAAAAGGAACGGGGGGTAGAATTTACATTTAAATACATAAATAAACCAATTTATGATGTAGGCCGTAAAAAAATGAGCTCCCCCTCCTTGACTGACCAGCAGCTGCCACCGCTCTGCACTCTCTCTGTGGTACTGAACAGCCATCAGGCAGTCATAGTTATGATTGTGAAAGAATGAGACATCATGAGGATGAACAGGCTGAATTAAATCAGACTCACAGGTGCTCAGAAGGTTGGATGAAGAATTAAAGAAGCATGCAAGAGAAATCTAATAAAAGGAGAAAAGCAACAGAAAAGAGAGGAAATGAAAAGCAGCTTGATGAGGAAGGATTAATAAGAGGTGCACTTGTTGAAAAGTCAATTTTATGAAGTGTAGAAGTGAGGACATGGAGATGTGAGGAAGAAGAAAATGGAATGTGACACATCACAAAAATTAGGCTAAGGTATTAGGAGGAATGCTCATCACTTTACAAGATTTGTAGTGTTTGAGGGTGCATGCGTGTCTGTTGTTTGCATATTTAGCTCATTCAGATTTAACTGTAGTCATAACGCGCTGAGTGAGATATCAGAGCTGGGATCTGCCAAGAGGAAGACAATGAGGACTGTAAAATTCTCTGGAGTTGCAACATACCAGCTGTGTGCTGTGCTGAGTTCAGTACTGAACCTCTAATGCAGTTCAGACAACCTGATCGCTTAAGCCAACAAACACAAGCCTCCTTCTTTCATGAACATGCTCTTATTCCTGTCACAGCCTCCTCTGTCCATCTATCATCACGTCTTCCCCTTTCTGATTGTTTTTCTGTGGTGCGATAACTCTCTCAGCAGTGCGTGGTTCTCTCTTTCTTTTTTTACTTGCTCTTTCTAGTGATGTGGCCCGAGGAAAGGAAAGGGGAGGGGGGAGTTGCTCTGCAGGTCACTGAGAGGTCAGCTAAAGGACAGTATTAATAGTACAGACATTTGGACTCCAGGATGATCTCTCAAGCAACTTGCTCATTGCTATTCAAGGGTGTAAACTTAGTGTAATGATGATTTGATGTTGACAGCATTAAAGTGTGTTTTATCCAAATGTGTCTCTAAATTTAACAACATTTTTTAAAGTTCTGCAATGGAAAGGGAATTGAATACGATATCAATTCATTACTCTTATATCCATGAGCAGGTTGAGCTGTCGGTATGTCTTATTAAAGAAATGCAAAAGCATAATCGAAGGCAAAGGCTCAACGTCATTCATAAATGTTGACTCTCAAGTTCGGCTCTACTGAGCGAAAAAGGTTTTAGCTTGGAAAGACCTGCATCACCTCCCCAAGTAACTGCAGACTTCATTGGAAGTCCCAATAAATTTAGCATGTGTACCATGTTCATGAAGATGTAAAAATGCCAGCAAATGCAAAGGATCAGACTTCAGATTATCAACAGTAACTATTATCTTTAAGAGAAATAATAATAATTGGTCAGTGCATGTGATGGAGAAAGGATGTATCACATTTTACTTCAGTCATAAAGTCTCTGTCAAATTGTATAACTTCAACTAACAGTTAAACATATACAGTTAAAATACAAAAAGAATTGAAAATTATTTCTGCATTTTTCTCAAAGACTACGAGCTGAAGACGAAATTTAACATTATCAAAATAAACTTGTGTTTTTTAACCTATTTTTGGTTTTAAACAAAGGCCATAACCTATTAAGACAAACAGCTGAGAAGTCAGTCATTTGATTATTAAACTAATATTCTGACTGTAATTTTGTCAAATATGAAACAAAAAAGACAATCATATATTTTCTCATTGTTTACTTTTGACTGTTCTTTTTTCAAAGGTTTATGTTTTAGTGATGTTACCTTCAGTTTTTACTGACTGATGACATTATCATGATCAATGAATGGCTGTGAAAAAGACAAGAGCCACTAGCCGTCGAAAGAAGTGGGTAAAGTCTGAGTAACAAACACTTTTAGATGCCCCAAGGAGCCTCTGGAACAATTTGAAGATAAAGGTGCATTATCCCGGGCGTGACTTAGGCAACTGAGATCATGTCGGCCACCTTAGTCGCGTCGTCTGTCCATAGCTCATTTTGTCACCATTGTCCGCTCGAGTTTCACCGCAATCATATCATAGCACATTATAGGATGTATTCGCTGACATTGTCCAACTGTATCCTTTTCACTCACCTACCAACCACAAAACACTTCAGCTGATGGCCCTGCTGCAGCATCGTTTGTCAGCTGCACCTCGAGTGGGGTTTTCTCTGCAGTCCTGTCTAGGCAGAACTGATGTACTCACTAACTAATGTTTCCCACACAGACATGGATTATCACTCTGTGAACAGGAATAAAATTGGTCAGTCACGGGTGTCGTCACACACTCTACACTGATTGGCTGTCACGACACAGCCACACATGACATTGCCTAAAATGTTCAGTTTTTTCAACTTTGACAACTGAGGGACACGACCTGGTGGCGCGTACAAAGCCACCCAAGAGCACCCATCTGCAGGGACAAGGGCGCTGCCCCATGTCTCCTTAGACACAACCAAGTCACCCAGATCGCAACCATCGCATAACGATGTGAAATCTGCTCGCGCTTGGCTGTGACTGTACACTGACTCTACATGAAATGGTCACCCAGGTTGCTCAAGTCACGTTTGGTGTGGAAGTACCTTTAGAGAGGCTATCTGTCCAAAAGTGACACTGCAATGGCTTATAGCAGAGTCCATCTGATTGATCTGTCAGATTCTCATTATCCAAACCAGAAATCTTTGCTAAAATTGAAGCATATTCAATTTAAACAACAAACCCATAGGAAATATTCAACACTGGTCTGGCACCATTCAGTGAACCAGGCTGTAAAGATGTTTAGTTAGGCTGTAAAAATCATCAGTCCCCCACACACAATCATAATACCTGTGTTTTTCTGCGGCCAGCATCAAGCAGACAGTTGCAGATCATGCAAGTAACTACAGTATCTTATTGGTCCTCACTGTCTTCATTTTTCAGTGCTGGAGGATGCTGCTTGGCATAACATTCATGTTGGAAGCTGAATATTGATGACATTGAGGTCTGTTCACCTTGGTATAGTTTTATATTGTCCTGACAAGAACTTTTTACATTTGCTGAGTATGTTTGTGCTTCAGAAAATATTAATAACTGGTAATTTGTGAACAATATCATGATGAACAAAATGTGTTTATTTCAAAAACGTCTGTATTATCAGCATTACTGCAGGGTGCACCTGAGAAAACATACATGATTTGTGTTAAGTTAACTAAAGTAAATATAACTTCTTCTATATTGGTGTTTAAATGACATCATCCCTGCACCACTGTATTTACAGTAATGTCTGGCTTAGATCAAAACAAGAGCACAGTCTCATGACTCGTCTAATTGAATGATCACCCTAGTAAAACCTGTGATTACAGTGGCATCAAGGTCAGCGCATGTGCATCATACCTGAGATGTTTTGTCCCTCCCTCTTTCTGTCCTGGGCTGACGGCCTACATACCCACCTCTCAGATTTCCTGAGGGCTGAGCCCTGGGCTTTTTGTGGATTGTGTTATAAGATAGGGGGGACCCGGACGCCCAGTCCCAGGGGCCTTAACACACAGGACGTTAGCTTGGTGCTACAGTGTGGCCCTGTGGGGTGGATGTATCCGTCCCTCTCTCTCCACTGGACCCTCCCTCCTTCTTTCATTGGAGCACCCAGTTGAAGAAAAGAGGCGATTGTCTGGAGACAAGAGGGATGAATTTGTCCGCCTCAGACAGTAGAAGAAAAGCAGTTTAAAAGGGACCTGTCAGTGGATGTGGATCGGGTGGTTGGAGGGTGTCCCAGTTTTCAGGGAGAAAGCGCTGTGTGTCAGCATGTTCTACCTTTCCTGCGGAGAACAGTGTGTGTGTGTGTGTGTACGTGTGTGGGTGCGGTTGTATATGTGTATGTATGATGAGTGTTGCATCCATAATCAATGTGTATATTCTTCCTTCAGAGCTATTATTTCCCTTTTTATCTTCAAATCTTTTACCCAGAATTCCTTTCTCATGGATTTGTTTAATTTATGTTTGGCTAAACTTCATATCACTTCGTTGTTGCTATGGTGACTTACAGCTTCATGAATGAACATATTTATAATAAAAAATGTGGTGTACACAAACCTGCCGAGCACTCACTGTACTTTCTGTGGTGTGCTGCTCATCAGTACCTCAAATCAAACTTCTTAACAAAACAATACTTAAAATAACTAAGTGCCAGAAGACAAATGTGCAGAGTTTAGCAGGAATCTCCATAAGCTTTCCTGACATGCATATAAATATTCTGTATTTAAATTCATGACCTAATGCATATTAATTGCTGCTGGTTCATGCCAGTGTCATGTTAGAAGTCTGTGCAATTTTGAATGAAAAACCTCGAAGTATTTTTGTGATATGGGATTAACAAGTTGGTATTTTCAAGCAATGGTTAATTTTGAAAGTCTGTAACTTTGAACCATGACTGAAAATCTATTCAAGCCATCTTTAAGTAAAAGTGGGTATCAGGACAATGTTTGCCTAAAATTCCTCTATGTGTCAATGAAATATTGTTTTTTACAATCAAATGATGGCTATTAGTCTCAATGACCTTGACCGTTGTTATGTGTAATGCATTTCATCTTTATTTCTGAGGTTTGTGCAAAACTTATTAAAAATCTTTTGGGATGTTCTTGACATATTTCTTTCAAAAGCAAATTAAAACTACAAAGGTACAATTTCATGATCTTTGACCTCTGGCCTCCACATTATAGTTAGTTTATTTATGATTCAAGGTATATCACAAAAGACTAATTATGAGGGTTTTGGACTTTACTTTTGATCAATGACCTCTAAAATCCCTCTTAACTATGGAAAGTTTGTTTAAAAGCCTTCTTGAGATTTTTTGTCCTCAAGCATAGGCTGATTAAAAGGCTCTGTGAAGGATTCTTTCTGTTTCCAAGAGTGCTTCATTGTAATGTTGGGATACTGTGTTCACAAAATTTACTTTAACAAACAATGGGAAGTTCAAGAGGCTCTTGTACTTTGACTTTTGCCTTACAACCTCAGTGCTGTGATCAGTTTATTCTTGAGTCACAGCAGAAATCCATGCTGTAGTTAATGACAATCACTTTTGATCGTCTTTTAAAAATTGTATCCATAAGTAAAGGTAGGTCATAGAACTCTTGACTTGTCCTCTAATCCCCCAAAACCATTTTAGTTTATCTTTGGGAATATGTGATCAAAATTTAAAGAATGTCTCTTGAAGGCCTTTTGAGAGAGACCTGAAGGGATGGACATACTGACCAACGCATGGACAACCCGAAAACCTTCTGCTCATAACAGAGCGGTGCAGGAATGAGTCCAAAAATGCAAAAGTTAGTTACCATTTACCACTTCCTGACCCCCCCCCCCCCCCCTCAAGAATAAATGAGATTTAGAGAACCAGTTTCAGATAAATGTCTGAAAAAAAGGTTTGTGATGAACACACACGCACACGAGAGTTTAATGTGAAATGGGAGAATATTAAAATTCATTTGGTGTTGCCTTAATCTTAAACAGTTGTGTGTTTAAAGCAACAATTGCTAAGTAAGTGCTTACAAGGACTGGAACATTTCTGGTTGATTTTTATTTTTCAGTTATTCAAACACCACTGCCATAGCCATCAGCATTTTTGATCAGGTCATTCGATTATCAGCAAACTCTCAATCAAAAGGTCACAATGACTGGAAATCTTGCTGCTTCTAACTTAAACCACCATGCTGTATTTTCATAGTAGCTCAATAATAGCATTTTGCTCTCACTGATTACATTAAAGCTTATAGCATCATAAAAATATCATTGGTCATTATAAACAATGAACAGTGACAACACAGGGTTCTGCATGGATGCGACTGTCATGGATGTAAACAGGCCAGCGATGTTTTCTGGAGAGCAACAATACAGATAAAAAAGTTTGTTAAGCTTTGAAAAATCCAATCCAATGTCATTTATTTTGGTAATATTATGCATTTGATTTTGATCATGTCGTCTGATGTACAAGTCACAACACGATTATGGCTCCAAGGTCACCTTATCTGACAGACAGATTGTTGTAACCAATGATAAAAGGTAGTTTAGTCTGACCACTGCATAAGTCAACCACGTGCTCCAGTGGTGAGGTGCTCAAGCACTCTACTTTATAATAGCTGTGCTGTAAAAAAAAAATGTGCCAAAATATTTGAATGCCTTTCTATGAACTCAATACAGCATATCTTAATATGTAAAGGTAAGAGTTATCTGTCCACACTCGTGTTTGACTTCAGTGAGAATGTGTGAGAATATGTCAGTGCGTCCCTGTGGATATGACCGTTTTGTTGGTGACATGTCATTTATTTCTCCTTTGGGACGTAGCTGATTTTATCATATATTCTTAGAATGGATGATTGTAGCTCTCTCTCTCATTCTCTCTTTCCTTTCTCTCAGGAGATCTCGGTAGAGACAACACCTCTGTGTATCAAACCCAGATCTCTCTGAAGCTCGTCCCAGATTGAAGCAGATTGAGTCCCCTCAGTGCTGAACAGACACACCTCACATCCTGTGCTCCTCTTCCCGTGAGCTGTGTGGGACTGTGACATTTAAAATCAAATAACCAAATCACAGTTTTATTTGTCTGTTTAGACACTTTGGAAAAGTGAAGAGACAAGAGGTTTGTTGACTTGAATCAGAATTGCTCATTCTGCGTTCAATTTTGGTGAAGTTGTTCTTTCTTCTTGGACTGACAACTCCAGTAGCTGATGGGAGGAGAGCAGCGTTTTGCTGGCTAAGAAAAGATGCAGACCCCAATGATGCATCACACATAATTTCTAAACACAGGGGCTTTGTTAAAATAAAATCTAACACAGTAAGCAATCTAGCTTTTTTAAGGTCTTTTCAAGCAATCATCGTTTTTTGTGTAGTGTTATCTAAAAGTGGGATTATTACAAGGCTCTTAGGCTACGTTTACATGGAAACTCCTGACTTAAAGACGCAAAGATTTGTCCTTTGCATTTTAGAATTCTTCTGCGTTCAGACGACGACGCTCGGAGAGGAGTTAATCCACTGTAGTATGCATGCCGGTTCAGTAGATGGCAGTGTAGGTCTGCAGAGAGGCAGCGCTGCTACAATACACAAACAAAGAAAAAAAACGTTCACAAACAACAATGGTGAATAGACGCACAGAGACGCAGGAGTTTCTTTTATGGACAACAAATCAGTTCGGACAGCATATCTGTCTGGATGGTTTTGTCTGGATAACAAACCGAGCACGGGAAGAGGCTCACAAATTACTTGGCGGACAGCCGAAGCTGTTGTTGTTCCTGGTATGAGCGCGCAGCCTTCATCTGAAAGAGTACTGCGCATGCGTGGACGCCAGCTTTTCACCCTGAAACGCTCTGATACAGGTTTACATGTAGCTAAATGGAGAGTGGATTCAAATCTTTCCACTCTGGAGCCTGTTTTCAAAAGTTTCCATTTTCAACGAGTTTCCATGTAGACGCAAGGCCAAAACGCAATGAAAACTTATCGGATTTGACCGTTTTCGGCGCCATGTAAACGCGGCCTTAGTTTCACCACTTACTGCTATGTATCGCCTAGTGTCCATACCTGCAATCCTCCAAGGACAGAGCTGACCAGTTGCTTTATTGGCAATTATATTTGCTACCCAACTTCAAAGAAATGAACTCTCCCTTTAAATATCCAATGTACATGACTTTTGTATCCTCTCCCTCCCTCTGGTAGACCCCCCCTCCATTTGTCATTGTTAGTGCTCTGAACTGCAGCTCTGCTTTTCAACTCTCTCACCATCTCTCTGCTGTCCCACTTGCTGCTGGCCTTGTTTTTGATTCCTTTAATTGAATTTACAAGAAAAACAAACTGACTTAAAGGAAAGGGGCTTGTTCAAGGAGGGAGCTGTAAAACTTCAGCAGATTAAGGATGCCCACCCAGTCCTGAAACTCCTCCACACAGAGGTCTTCTGAGGGTTCACCTCAACAGGACTTTACACTTGTTCCTTGGCTGTGTTTTATCTCCACTTTATGAGGAAGGTATCATTCTTATTGCAAGTATGTGACATTTATAGGGTCAGCGAATAAACCTGAGTGCAATGAATGTGGGAGGGGGGCTTAAGATTGACATAGTAAGTGCTTCCAGGGTGAAAAGTCAGAGAGGACTTGAGAGGAGGCTGCATGCTGCACTCGAGTTGACCCTAAACTTTGATCAGCTAAGACTCACAGCTGTAGCCCCGAGGTAGAGTCAGAGTTTAGCTTCTAAAGAGCTGAAATCAGAGGACAAATACATGGATTGTGCTTTTTCATTTTGTAAAGTTAAGTTATTGTTGGATATGAAACAGAATAATATCAGTACAAATAAATCTTTTTACCTCTACAAACCAGCAAAGCCAAAATTGATGGAGTAAGTTGTTTATAAAATATTCTGTGCCCTAAAGTGCAGGCTGTGGGTTGGCCTTCAAACTTTCCATAATCAAAGATATGTATATGACTGACAGCAATTATTTAATTTAGACCAAACAATTGTTTAATTGTCAGGCTACACTGTCATAAAAACATAAAATACTTTGATTGTACTCCAAACATCATATTAGCATTTACTCATTTAATTCTCTCCAAAATGTATTTTTTTGGTCTGTGGTATTACAGTAGTTCCTGTACATCTCATAATTAAGTCAGACGTGTTCTTTGTTTCACAAACTTTCCCTCCATCCCACCGTCCTAAATTGGAGCAAAAACTTTAGTACAGATTAGTGATGGTTGCACATGCAAAGGGCTCTGTGCTCTAATTGGTCAACATCTCTAAAAAAATAAAGGGTACTTCAACTTCTGTCGGGTATACAGACAGATCTTTTGCTATTGTTAAGGAGACTGCCAAGAATTTTTGAAGTAGGATCGTTGAGGTTCATTTTAATGGTCAAGACATTAGCCACAGTGGTATTGATCAGCCATGCTTCTGTACAAAAAGAGCCAGCACTGAAGTGAGGCATTGCTACAGATGGGGCCAAGAGTTTTTTGTGATTTATTAAATGGTACTAACATTACAGTGCAGATGGACAAGCCTGATGTAATGTCTGTATTCAGACAGATCCATCTTGCCTTGCTCCAATACAGGATGGTCCAGTCCTCAAAGCACAACAAATTTCTCTATTGAAAAGGTTTTTTTTTCTCCACTTATGGCATGTTTTGGCAAGTGTTTCCCCCATAATGAACACCTTTAAAAAGCTTTACTTTCCCCGCTTCTACTGCAACGAACTGCATAACCTATGTGATCTCTCAAATGAAAGGTAAGTGTAGTAAATATGATCTATGCATAAAGCAGTCACCCCATTGTGGATTTTTTCTTTTAAGTTTACTCTCTCCTAGAAGTCTTGAATTACAAAAACTATGTTACTTCATCTGCAACAATGTATAGCCTAACTCCTGTACAGAGGCAGAGCTGATCAAAAACACTACGGTAAATGTATTTATCATTCCAACGATCCTCATGCAACCTTCAAAAATACTGAGTACTTGACACTACGCAAGTAAATTAAGCTTAGCTCAAGTAGTCTGATCCAAAAGCTCTTAAATGCTTTACAGTAAATAAAATGCCCAAAACATGCATTTATTCCTCTGGCTTTAATTCATTTTGCATTTAATTTAAACTGAGAGTGAGAGTTTTCCATGTATCACAAAAAGTCTGAACTATGTGAAGATCTCATAGAAATAATGTATGAATTGAAGCCTCATTTCATAACATACTGTATGTTCCTCTAATAAAAAACTGTTGATAACTGACATAATTACAGAGGACGACAGACCTGAAAGAGACCTGATACTGGACAAGTTTTCAAAAACTGTTGAAAATTGAACTTAAACTTACATGGATTAAAAGCAGACTCGTTGTGCAATTAAGATAGTCTCCAGTAATTAGTATGTAGTCTTTAAAATGTTCTTATACACTTGTATTATGAAGTAAATGTTGTATGCTTTCTCAAAATTTGACTGCCTTTTTGAAAGCCTTTCGTGGCTGCTTTGTGTGATGAAGTTGCAGTTATACCAGTGTTAACTTCAGCAGGGGTGGAGTGACATTCAGGAGGCCCTAGCAACACTATTTTAAATGATTAGTAATGATTGATGAAGTAAATGATTTTTTTTTTTGGCAAAGCCTCTGGTTCTGTCTTGTGATCTGTCAGTAAAAGTTTAATTTTTCAAAGGTTTAGCACAATATGGTCACATAGAATAACATATCTATATAAAAACAACAATATGTTATCATGATTTATTATTTATTTGAAATTACATAGAAAACTCTCCATTTAAAATTCAGACCCATCTCTAACCTGGTTAGCAGTGATGTCACATAACAGCGGAGAAACTGTCTGAGGCACATTTGTGCCGGTGTGGAGTCAAAGTCTGAATATTAGGAGGCCAATTTCATAAGAGTATTATCTAACAGGCAGATGTAGCTGGCTGAGTAATTGTTGGAACATATGGCTCAGGCTGTGCTCTAATCTGCAGCTCTCAGTGAAGTAACTTGTTTGTTAGAAAGCAGATTTTATTTCAGTGAGGTTCAGAGCACTAATGTTAAGTCCCTGATATCATGTGAACAGATTTGAAGCATAAAAAAAGAGAAGCAGGTTAGCCGAAGTGTTATAAAAGCCACCCGTGATCTAGTTAAACAAGCAACAGATTATATAACAAATTCTAATTTAAAAAAAAAAACACAAAAGGACGGATTTTTTTTTATCATACTATGGCCAGAGCGACAAAGGTGTGTAGGACTCCAGTGTAATCCTGGTGTGCCTGTTTTGGGAGTAACTTCAAGTTTGAAAACCATAATATTCTTGAGAACTCATTAACATTGGCCCCAAGAAAAAAAAAAGATATAATATTGGTGTCTGACATGGAAATGTGAAATTGGCTATATGTCTCCCACTTAATAAACTTAGCCCTTTAACCAGAAGGAGTTAACTTATGCATGCTCAGCTTACTAAGAGGCAAAAATAATCTGATGTCATCGTGTTCAGATCCCAACAAGAATCAGCCAGTTTGTAAAAATGCTTCTTTAGCACCAGGGTAAACTCGTCTCGTGGTGTTATGCTGAGCTACGTGACGTTTTGCTCTTGCTTAAAAAGGCCAGAAAGATTTAAAGTTATCAAAATCTTGTAGGAAACTCAAAGGTGTGGCCACGGTCAGCTCTCACATTTGCATATTCTATTAAGAGACAGGAAGTTGTTGATAACTCGGCTCTTCATAATTCATCCCTCCATTTATTAACTATACCACTTTTCCTTTTTGGGGGGTGGGGGCCTGGAGCCTATCCCAGCTGAAAGGTGGAGAAAAACCTGGACCATGGCAATCACAGGGCCTACATAGAGACACCAACAAAAATTCTAACACACTGACATCTAAGGATATGTTAGACTTGCCTTTTTACCTTGCAAGCATGTTATTGGTCTGTGTTAGGAAAACAGAGTACCCAGAGATACTCCATGCGCTAGCATGGAGGACATGCAAACTTCATGCAGTAAGGCCTTGTTCAACTGGGGAGTCGAACACCAAATCTTCTTGCTGTGAGGCATCAGTACCGCCTGCTGCACCTCTGTCAAGCCTACATAATCCAATATAATTCCCCTTTTCCACGTATATTGACAATCTAGAACTGAACAAATTGATGAGAATATTTTGTAGTGATCATAGGACCTTCCAGTGGAGACCCCAAATATAATATTTTACAGTACAAGCTACTATTTTTGAGTTAATCTAGGATATCAGTGTTAATTATTTTATTCATAAAAAGGGTCTTCATCTACCTTTATGTACTGAACAAGAATCTGTACATTTTTGTCTGTAGGTATGCCCTTAGTGAGCGTGTTTTCTGACCAATTTTTTCATTAGCATTAAACAGTCACTTATCCATGGAACACGAAATACCAAGTTCCAGCTACAGACTAACAACAAATAAGTGGGTATTTTGTTGTCAGGAATGGCTAACTTTGGGTGTGCCACAACCTTGACAATTTATTTCATCTGGATCATTAAAGCAAGGTTAATAGTAATTCAAAAATGAGTCAACACAAAAAGCAGTATCCCTAAAAAAGTAACAAAAGCACTTTACTTTTACTCAGAATCACAGTTATTGACTTTACTTTAATTTTCTTATTAATTTGCCTTTTCAAACTAGTCTACAGCAAGAACAATTTAATGCAGAAAATATGGTCTTCACATCTTTGTGTCAAGTGGCTTTAAATAAAGACTTTTTTCCATTTAAAGTATGAAATATTTTCAATATTCACAGATAAAAATGAGGTTTGATTACAAGGGCATGAACACTCTGTCTCATTGCCTGCTACCTGCCTTATTTAAGGCTGGTTGGACCAAAACTGATATGAATGAGAGCTGCAATTCCATGTCATGAGCAAAAAATGTAAGTATATGTGCACCCCCGAAAGGCTCTGAAACCATGCTGCACAGCAGCAGAGAAAACCAGCTGGTAGACTGTTGCTGTTTCTTAGGAAAATAATGATTTCACAGGCTACACTTTTGTAGCAACAGCCCTGTGTGATCGGCCTGTTATTCAACAATGTACGCAACTGCCTTGTTGTCAGTAAATCGACAACAAGGCAGTCGCTTGTTATGTATTAAGAAGTGATTATTTTATTTTTACACTTGAATACCTTTTACAATTCTACATGGTTAATATGTGGCAGAGATAACCAAGGCCCAACTGTGGCATGTGGTCCATCTTGAATGCCCAAATTCTAAAAAAATGAAATATAAAAGAGTCTACTTTAGAGCATGGAGCTTGACTGGTGTGTAAAGGGAATGGATTACAGCAGTAAATAGTAGAAATTGTACCCATATTCCCAATATTTGCTCTATCTTAAGCTCTGGTTTACGAAGTGGTATATTGCGCAAATCATGACTCACCAACATAATTACCCACAACTGGCAGCTACATGTAGTTTTCTCTTGTTTTGTGTCTGAATGTGTTCACATCACTGTTTTCTGATGCACGAGTCATTATTATCTTGTATGTGGCCTCACTGAAAAGAGTTTGGATACTGCTGATAAAAAAGTTAACCTGTTAAATCCAGTTAACACAAAGACAGAGGTTATCTGGCATAGCTCCTCCCACAAAGCACCATTATAATAGAGGACAGAACAGTCAGTCACATAAGTGCATGTATCTGTAATAAAGCTGAATATATTTCTAGGTATGAAATAAAAGAAGCAGGTGTGATAATGGACTTGATCTCTTTATTTCGTATGAGTATAAATGTTGACCAGCTCAGAAAAAGAACTTCAGCTAAAAATAGATTGAGAACTGTTGTCGCAGTATCCATAGTATGATTTAGGTGAAATAGTCAGAGAGAAAAGGAGGCAGTGAAAATAAATTATCTTAATAACAATAATAATTATAATAATAATAATTATAATAAACAGTGGCATCAAATTTGGAGTCATTAAACCTTTTTTGTTTGCTCGTCCTTTGCAGAACTTAAATCGTCCAAAAGCAAAGAAAAAAAATCCAGCATACTCATTTTTAAAAGTTGTGAAGGGTGTTTCTCAATGTGGGACGTCCCCTTCATTCTCACATATTTACAATATTCACAGTTTATTACAAAGCTGTTGAGCACATACTGAACCACACAGCAGTGGTGTAAAACTATGAGGTGCAGGGATGCTTTTGTGTTAACATGTGCGTGCCTGATTCACAGGAAGGTGAATTTGTCTCTCTGTCTTCCTCCATCAGAGTATGTACCTACAGAGGAGCAAACAGTTCCTCTCCTCCCACAATGCATCTGTTCTTAATCGAAAAAAAGGGTCTGCCGTGTTTTTATCAACCAGTGCCCTTGCCCTCTCAGCCCATGGCCGTAACCATGTTAGAGTGGTGTGGGTGCCCGAAGGACGGGTGCAGCGGGGTGGGCGTAGGGAGCATGTGTCCTGTGTGGCTGAAAGGCGACAGGTGGCTCATGGACATGTGTCCAGCCAGAGACGCAGCACTGAAGGGGGAGCTCTTGTCATGCAGGCTTTTGGAAAACTCCTCAAAGCTGTCGCCGCTCCTCTTGCACTTCTTAGATTTGTTAGACATTTTTCGGTTGCGTGTCTGTATTCCCTCCTTTTTCATGGTCAGAGGTCGGTTCACCTGTGAAGAATGGATAAAGACAAGGAAGTCAATGATCGGTCAAATGGTGCCGTCAAGTGGGGCCATGTTTATTGTGTTTACAAGAGAATGAGACCATTTCAACAACCACTCTTTGCAGATATTTTTTGGGTTCTCAAGTCATGAAAAATTTGCTGAGAGCCCAGTGATGACAGTTTTTAGCTCCACACAGGACCAAAAGAAGCTCTGAAAAGTTTTATACTAGATTGTCACTTTTCTTCTATTGTGTCTCACTTATCTGCATGGGCATCATTATGACAGTGCGCTTTCTAAACTCTGTGGCTTACAGCAATTTTGCATGTCTGCCTATGATTAGTTATTTTGACAGCACTGTAGTAGCTAGAGGTGCACCAAGAACACATATATCCGCCAAGGCATTTCCAACTCTGTTAGAGTTATTGTCCAAACTATGTAAAACTGCCCTTTCTCTAAATACTGACAAATCCTTTAAGAATTTCTTAGATCCCCAACAGAAATCGGAGCAACCCCAAAATCAAAACACTTTTGCCTTGCACCAATCCATCAATAGATTTGCATCCACTTCAGATCACCTCCAAAATCCAATTGATTGCTTTTTAGCCCATTTCTGACCCATCCTGAACAATTAATCAAATTCTGTTCTCAACTTTTTCAATTATCCTGTTAACCAACAAGCAAACTAACAAATGACAACAAAAACATAACCTCCTCAGTGGAAGAAACTACACTTTTAGGCACATTTATGAAAGTTTTTTTTTTAAGTTGGTTCATAATTTTTCATGGATGAATTTAAATAGAATATATAGGATTTTGTAAATGTATACCCCAAACAGGCAACATATCCATGGCGTGACGTACTGCACATAAAAAAACACTGCAATACTTTAAATACAATCAATAAAATTGGTTGTTATTAGCAACCCATAAGAAAACAGCAGTAAATTAATTATCCAGGATATTGATGTGCGTGGGCACATTTCAGGGTTAAGCCAACAACAGGAAAAAAGTCATCAACTATAACTGAGTGTCTGGCTGTCAGCTGGTGCATGTGGAAAGCCCAGTCATACACACTAAAGTTTAACAAGGAAATGGTGAATAAAGCTCTGGCAGCTCTGTTGAAACAACAGAGCTGCCAGAATCAAAAAATATTGTTGTAGTTGTTTTAAGCAGGAAGTCCTCGGAAAATAATGCTAGCCATTGTAGGGACATGATTTTTAATTCTTTATCAAATTCCATATAAATGTGCAAATTTCAGTAGATGATTCTTTAATATTGGCCCTATTCCACACCAAGTCTGCAAAACTAAATCAGAGCACCCAGCTTTTCCAGCTATGGAGGAAAATCCTGACCAGGTTACAAGTTAACATATGTATCTGCAAACATAATTTAGATTTTTTTTCTGACATTTCCAGGGGCCTATATTTATGTGTAACACAAGCAACGATTTATGTATCTTTTTAACATCATAGAAAGTTCAACATTAGTAATTATTTTCCAACTCAAAGCCTTCAGTCTTATTGGTATTCATGAGCAGACTGCTCTTGTTGCAGACCCACTTAACAGCAGTCTCACCATTGTTACTCTCAAGGGGATTACACCTCCCATGGAAACAATAAAGCCCCACGAAAGAAAACACCAACCGCTCCAAGTCTCTCTCTCTCTCTGCTTCACTTATCCCTCAACAATCAGTGTAACCTGCCTGACTATACTTCCCGTCTACTTGACCCTTCTTGCTTTGTGCAGGCTCAGCCTGGCGATCAGCAGTCAAACACTTACATTATGCAGTTTGTAGTAGAGGCCGCAGGCGTTGCACACCGGGTCTCCATTTGCATTGCGCCTCCAAAGAGTGGTGGTGGTCGTCTGACAGTTGGCACAACAGGTGCCAGCTCGTCTAGCGGCAGACTGTGGAAAAATATAGATCAAATCTGATTAGGAATCAGCAGCACGGAGCAGTTTCAGAGTTAAGAGTATATTTCACACTTCATGACTCTGTGCTGCACACTATTATTTTCAGCAATCAGACAATTCCAGTGTAAACTATAATGCTGGGGTTTACTCTTTTAATGCTCTCCAATGCTCTTATTTGTGTTCAGATTAATAGGCCCTCAAAATTCTACATCAACACTGCTGAACATCGTAGTCAGAGTACAGCAGGATACCAGTCCTCCATGTGGAGACCGTAGTATGAGTGTCTTTGTTTTACTTGGTTGTTTTTACCATGTTTTAATTTATTCTGTTTGTTGTTTATGTTTGGTAAACAACAAGTCTGCCATAGAGAATATTTGCCTAACTTTTATTTTACAGATTGATAGGCTATAAATCTTACACAGAAAACACTGCTAGGAAAGCAAAGACAAAAATCAACTTGGAAGACTGGAAACAATACACATGTATGCTTTTCTGATTAAAACACGTCATATTGTCAACTCTTACAATTGTTAAGAAGCGATAGTTGTATTGATATTTATCCTGGAGGTGTATCTTTTTTGAGGAATGGTGGCCTCTTGCATTTTTACAGCAGCTTTCAGAGAGTTGTAAATAAATGTCCTAAGTTTGATTCTGAGTATTTATCTCATACGGTTCCAGTGTTATAGATCTTTTCAGATATTATAAAGACCCAAACTGAGTAAAAAAATGATTAGTTTTGCATGGTAGAATAAATGTGAGCCATCAGAGGTGTAATATATCAAGTGTGTTTCTCTTTAACACACTAAACAGAAGATTTGTTGAAGGGAGATAATTATTTTACTTAAATGTAGCAATCCAGGGTGTTAAATAACAATATAATATTAGGACATATAAGTTCATTGCTCTACCAAAAAAGAAAAAAAATGAATGGGTTGAAATCTTAGAAATGCAGCTTTCACTCAAATCACTTTGCTAGAAACTTTATTCTCTCCTTTTAATCAGTCCGTAAAAAAGACCTGATTAGCTTTGATAGGGACAGTCTTAACAACATTACAGTCTACAACTACAGACCTCTCTCAAGTGAAAATCCTTACAGTTCAAAACTTAAATTTGGAACCTTTAAGACTTATGTTATCTGCAGGAACCCTGAATATGTAAAATGTGATTGTTCTATTTACCCCAGTAAACTTGGATAGCTATTTACTTCAGCTTTACTCAAAGGGAATTTGCTACTTCAAGGTCTTGCATTTAAAGGTCAATATGATGCTTTGTTCATGTGAGGGCAAAAACAAAAGGAGATAAGTAAAGCTATTGGCGCCACAAAGGAGATTATGTTTTTGTTGCCGTTTGTAACATTAATTGTTGATAAGATTGTGAACAGGATAACTCAAAAAGCTGTGAGGTGATCATCTCAGGATAGATCAGAAATAACTCAAGGATTGTTTATTTAGATGATGACTCCAATGCAGTGCAAAGATCTTTTTAAAGAATTTGCTGCATTGCAAAATTGGGCAGTTTTCCACAATTTGGCTGATATCTCAACAAGGTGTCGACAGATTTGATGACATTTCCAGGGAATATTGGTCATTGAGCAAGGGGCAATTGATTAAATTTGGTGGATAAGGCACTTCTCCATATTAACAATTATTCCCCAA
Source organism: Scarus forsteni (assembly GCA_036419115.1). NCBI lineage: Eukaryota > Metazoa > Chordata > Actinopteri > Labriformes > Labridae > Scarus > Scarus forsteni. Next base: position 28,236,022 of record JAZDUH010000152.1, read on the forward strand.
ACATTGTTGGAAATGCCTTAGTGGAGGTTTGTGCTCTAGAGTACTGTTAGTTTGTAACATGTTTTTAATTACTAATTTATTTTTTCTATTCAGGGCTTGTTGCTGTGTAAAATGTGGTAGTACAATACCCACCAGAAAGTAAGATTATTAACTTTAAAACAGGCCGAGTCCACAAAAATATTTTCTCATTTACAGTGATTAAGGTAGTTGCAATTACTTACAACACTATACACATATTTCCCACTACTGAAATCTCCCAAGCCAAACTTTTATCTGACATTCTGTTTGTCACAACTCCCTGAAGTCACATCTCCGCTCTCATATTGGTGAGGTCATCCATCAGCGTCCATAACTTTCCCTCTCGTCCTTTTCTTCCCTGTCCTCTCTCTCCTTTCTCTGTACCGCTCTGAAATCTTGACCACAGAGTGTTTGAGCTCTGAGGGTCTGCAGCAGGAAACAGGCTCTGGCCCCTTCAGCTGCTTTATCTGGACCGGTCACACATCCGGAGAGGAAACCGAGTGAAGCTGCTGCAGCAGAGCAGAGAGCCTCGAGCCCACCGAGCCCACCGAGCCCACCGAGCGGGGCGGAAACAAACCAGTCTGATATATGACCGCGGCTGAAGCACACAGGAGAAATGCTCGTATTTCAGTGCGGTGAACAGGTGTTTACAGGTTCATGTCAACGTGACGTTTTAGGCCTTTCTGACGCAGCGACGTAAAGACGCTACCACGCGCACGTCAGGCACAGCGTTTGCTTACACAAATCACTCCTATTGACGATATAAAGATGCATTAAAATTGTTATTTTAGAAAAATCGTTTTTAAAAAGCCTTACGCCCAAGGACGCGATAAGACCACGCGGTCATATGTCCTCTGACCTGCTGTCCTCTGTGTTGTGTGAAGTTGCGCGTTTATCGTGCGCATGTCTTTTTGATAATATAGCCTAGCTATAATCGCTCTTTGAGTCAAACACGGGAAGTTCTTTTCAAATAATGAGTCCTGCCTTTGTGTCGTCATTTTCTAAATAAATAATAGACAGTTGTAGATACACACTCTCACACCATTCCCATCAGTGTTAATGCCCTGCACAGTTCACGACGCTGCTGTTTATTCATCAAGTGTCTGTTAACTCAGCAAATCCACCATTTTCACTAAATTCACAACTTACACCTGAGCAGAGCCCATGGCAGTAGATGAAAATATAGGGGCTGAAAATGTATTCCACTGTCTTCTTTGATTATATTGAGCATTTTATAATGAAGATAATTAAAACTTGGGGCCAAAGAGGGAAACTTAGAAAGATTCCGGGGGGGTTGAAAATATTAGGGTCTTAGCAGCATTGTGCACAGTCTTTTTTAAAGATTTCTTTCCTCTTTACTCACAAAAGTTCCCTTTTTTGGGTGTTTTTCACTTAAACCTAAATTTCTGTCTTTTTTACCTACTTAACTCTTATATCTATACAAAGATTGAGGGCCTTTAGAGCCCGTTATATATGTTTTGTTCATGCATTTTGCCTACACCAGAAAGTCTGAATAACATCACAATAAAATCCTTAAATAACAGGTTATAAAGTAAGAGGATGTATAATCTGCAAGCTTCATATCTTTGATGGTAAAAAAAGACCAGATATCCATGAGGACTGATTATATCTTACATGTAAATGATAAACAAAAACATCTTAAATGCTAAAATTGCTTGAAAGTTACTTATTGAACATAGCTAGTTTATGTAACTGTTTGCTATCCAATTTTCAGCTGATGAGAGTTTTCTCCACTGTTGGAAACAGAATTATTTGAAAAGAAAAACTTGGCTGCAATAATTTTATGCGGCCTTAAAAAAAAAATAAAGACAGCATATTTATTTGTTTGCCTGATAGATGCTTGATTTTGGGAAAATGTCAAAGCTGGATTGGGATAGGGCCCAATGTGAAATGTTATAATGGGACCATAACTCCTGACAGTGCATCAAGTCGGTGCATATTAATGACTAAGACTAGGACAAAACTTTAATGCACTGTAAACATATTATCTTATGGTTGATTTCTTGCTATTGTCACCGTAGATGTCTCATGAAAACATAAAAAATAAAAATTGCACATATTATAATGCTATTTATCTTTTATCATGAATAGACCAAATGTTTCCAAATAATATTCAAATATGAAGATGAAGCATTTAGAAAATGTATATACTTATTTTAAGTAGGCTAACCAAGTAAAATGTCTGGAGCCAGAGATCATGGGGCTTAGTGTATATATACCTTCAAACTCTTTCTAACCATCAATACTGAAAATCAGCGCGCTTCAAAATCCCAGCTTTGAACAATGCAAACGTGCACAATCCAATGCATATATATCTCTACATCAAAACCTTTGGTGTCTTCATAAAAAATCAATTTCCACACCTCCTGTTTCAAAATGAACTCAACAAAACAACACTTTGCTGGACAAACCTTGAGAGAAAAAAGAGAAGCATCAGGTGTGAGTGCGTCCCTGTGCTGTTTAAAGAGATGAAGTGCTGGCTCTGCTATCAATGACAGTATCAGACGCAGCCGTAATAATGATAACAGAAACAAAAGATAGTCCCTCTGTGCTAACAGGGTGAGCTGAAGGAGCCAGAGGTGAGCCATGAACACAATTCAAGGAAACTGATTGGGAAAATATAACTTTCCTGCAATTGTGCCCCCTCTCCCCCTCTCTCGCTCTCTCCCTTCATATTACACTCTTTATAATTTACTGCCACCTCCACAGACACACACACGTTTAAGAAGAAGGGACTGACCAGCCTGCGTTTGGGTTTGATGAGCGGTCTGTTCTGTCCGTTCATCTTGTGGTACAGGCCGCAGGCGTTGCACAGATAGTGTCCCGTGCTGTCACGTCTCCACAGAGGGGTCGAGGTCGCTCCACAGTTCACACACTCACGGCCCTCTGAGGAAGAGCACATACTTAAATCATCTGAATTATCTGTGTGTCCAAATCAGATTTCATGCCTCTTGCTTTAGTGTTGGTACAATACCCTATTTGTTAATTCAGAGTCATTGAGAGTTGTTTTTCCAGAGTTACTAATCTGAGCATTCATGAACATATTTATGGACGTGTCACTTCTTTTGATTGATTAGCCATTGTCTTTACTTAGAGTACATCTTCAGTTATGAAGAAAGTACCTGTATTTAACATACACTTAACAAGGGTACCCAGTGAAAAGTCTTTCATAAGGGTAACATAAAACTTTCACATATGTAAAAAAAAGTAGCATGTCAAACAAAGATTTCTAGAATCAACAAATCATCCACATTCAGCAGTAGAACACTTTCATACACTGGCCATATTATTTTCAATTCAGTGGTCATAGGTTAGGGTAACTGTACTTTTGACAGACAAGGTGGAGTAAAAACATTAAAAGCTCTTTTTCAGAGCATGTTCTTGGGTAATCTCATGCAAGATATATTTCATTAGACTGGACCCTAGAGCTAGAGAAAGTTTTTATAGTCGACAGAGGACATACTCAGAAGGTCTTGGTCATGGCCTTTTTAAAAAGATATTCTCCTGCACCTGACTTTTTGACCCTTTGACTCAGGTTTTAAGGTACTATGTAGTTGAGTGATAAATTAAAAGAGAAAACAGCCAAGAAAGAAAAACATTAATAAATCAGCCTTTTAAGAAGCCTCACAGATTAACTTTCACTGAAGCAGATCAATTTAATGCCTCTTAGAAAATAAACAGTCAATGAGAGATAGCATTTAATTATGCTGGCAAGACTTTCTCATTATCTCAAATACTGATTAGTGTTATAATTAAAGTAGATTAAAATAACGCTTTTAACACAAAAGATAGCATTGAGGTAGTTCACAGTTAGTTTAGTTCATTCTCCTCTATAAACTCGCTTAAGAAAGCCAGACTGATACTGGCAGACACCATCCCTAATCAAATCCCAATCAGGACAGTGCACTGCGGTGTAATGTAACCAAGAGCAGACAGGTAGCCTAAATACTGAGGTTTTGGCACTGTGCACCGACGGGTCTTCCTTTCACACCTCTGGGTCTGATCCAGCACCGTTCCTCTGAAGATTAGGCTTTACTGCAGGATCGCGCTCAATGAGGAGGGACTGTCAATATTTATCTTTGGTTTAGATCAGACCTCTGAATCATTTACTTATAATTTTAGATCATCACTATATATGCTTTGATTATGGACTATTTCCATTTAAAATCGTGGTTTTATAATAATCAAATCACTGGGTTTACAGAGAACAAACAGGTTTAGTTTGGTCTAAAACCCGATGAATGAATCAATCAAACTGCTCTATCACAAGTCAATTTTCCAGTCTGTTACCATGTTAAAGTTTAATAGCAGGCAGTAAATTTTAGGCAGAATCATAAGATGTTTGTAATTTATTGTAAAATGTTCTTTGTCTGAACAATAAAAATGCAGACTTTTCCTTTAATTTCTCCAAATTGGAGGTGTGATTAAAATCTCATGGATATGACCAAGAGATTATGATCTTAAACCATCCCAGTCTGAAGAGTTATTTTGGTCTTTTAGGTTTCATATTAAATGATGCGTATACTGTAACATCATCTTGTAATTTTTAAATTAAAAATGTATTTATAGAAAGGGGGAGTCCTGGTACATGTTACAACTGTATCAACATAAAAAGGGTCTTTTGAAGTGCAAATAAATAAAATTAATTTGAATTTCTCTGATTGCGATAACATTTCTAATTTCCACTGAATTTCTCAAAAGTCCAGTTTGCGTTTGGCAATAAAACGTGTTTAAACTTTAATTGTAGGTGGGTCCTTCTGAAACCCTGTGGAGTTTTTTTGTCCCACCTGTGCATATGTACCATTCTGTTTTATTTCATTTTCTTTGCCCTTTGACAAATAAATCATTAAAAAAATCATACGGGAAAATGTTGTGATTTTATGCAACGACCTATTTAAATGTGGTTTCTGTTTTTACCTCGTTATTTTCTTTTTATAAGCCACTACTGTACAACTAGTTTTGCAGCGTTTTCATGGGACTCACCGGTGCAGGATCGGGTCTTGCTCTTGTTTTTGGGGGTGAAGTTGGGTGACGCTCCCAGCAGGCTGCTGTGGAACAGACTGCCTCCGTACTCGTGCGCCGCGGGGAGAGAGTAGGTGGGATAGGTGGGTATAGGGTGGTGGGTCGAGGGGGTCTGCGCGCTCATGGAGGCCAGGCTGCTCCTCAGGGAGGAGGAGCCCTCCATCTTCATCCCCTCCGATAACGACACCTGGTATTTAATAGACTCCTTCTCGTCCATCCTGCTGGCGGAGGGAGACGCCGTCCCGGGGTCCGGCGATACGTCCTTGGGCGGTGTGGGTGGGAAAGTGTACAGGGACGGACTGGAGTGCGCCGGCGGCGTTAACGAGGAGGCTGACACCGAGTTTGAGGTGCTGCTGCACGGGTAGACCGCGGAGAGACCGCCGGGGGACGCGGAGCCCGGGTGGTGCAGGCTGGGCTTACTGAAGGGGCTGACGGCCCAGGCGTTGTGGTGGTGGTGGAGGCCGGGCAGGGCTGCTTTCCCCCCGTCCAACCATGAGATCCCCGGGCTGTGGAGGATCTGAGGCCGGCAGACCTGAGACCCCGTCAGACGAGCTGATAAAAAACACATTAGAGGAATAATCATCAGAAAATGAGAGGCTGAGGCTGTGAGACGTCCAGGGACATGTGATAAAAAATCAGACTTGTTGATTCATGGATACTCTTTGTTTAGGCTATTTAAATGAGCACAATAAGCCACATATATGCACAAAAATACACACATTAATATACACATTAATCTGTTACGCTCTGGACTGCAAACGTTACGCAATTTAAGTAGGCTACCATTATGCACAAATCTGCGGCACACTTTTTTATTCTCGATATTGTTTCTTCATTGAGAAAAAAAAAAACTAAATATGCACTGTAGGCTATTTGAAGCAATAAGTAAAAAAAACAATATTAATTAAGTTGTAAATAAAGGGTTATGGAATACAATAAAGTATAATTAATGCTGTCATGTTTACAATCTTATCAGATATCATTTTCAGAGTGAAATGGCCAATACAATCAGCAAGATCTGCATAGTCCAAATAACACTGGCAGAATTAATATTAACACTTCTAAAGTGTCTACATGGGTTCACATTACAGATAGCTGATTTAAATCTTGTTGGACTAATTAAGTGTACTGATTTAGTCTTTTGGAGATTAAAATTAGCACCTTGTAACACTGCGATTTACGATGATATGTTCGCAGTCTTCACCCAGAGAACATTTAACCTCTAAATTTTAACGTCCAAATCAACACTGCAAGGTACAAATGTTGCTGTAATTTATTGCTTAATATAAACTGGAACTTTGTGCTGAAATTAGGGTACTGTGATTGGATATAACGCATTTATTTTTGTCACAATAATTTAAAAAAAACAAACAGCTATATGGACCACGAGCTCTGCCATTTTCCATCTTTTTCTATTAAGATTAAATTTTCAGGGAGTTAACTCCATCCAGAGTGTGATTAACTCTGCACTTGCACTATAATTTTAACTCTTATTACTTCAGTCCTGTGTAAATCTACATACTGAATCAGAGCATACAATTAACTTTTATTTAATTTTTATTCGTATTATTTAGGCTATATTTAAGGGAGCATTTACATGTAGGCTGTATGATCTAAGAATTCAGAAATTCTGAAATCATTTAGCCTACACAAGGTGAAAATATGGTTAAATGTATTTTACACTATAATTCTGGAAGAAAATTAGAAAGACGTATCAGTAATGCTCTCCATGCTCAGTGAGTAATGTTATCAAAGCCTGCCACAATATTTCGCAGAGATGATACAATGCGCAATTTACCATCAAAACTTTATTAGCCATATTTTAGGCCGACTAATAACTCGCATTCCAATTGACGCAAGTGGCAGTGATGGTTATTATGATAAAATAAACAATTTCTCTCTTCTAATTTTAAAACTACTGCAAAATGTCCCCAGTTATTTGATATACAGATAACATTTGACTTTTATTACTCTCATCCGTCTTTTGCTGGTGGCTCCATCTTACCGTGCGCTTGGCTGTAGGACACCCTGGCCCGGGCGGTGTTGTGGTAGTACGGGTTTCCCTGTGAGTCCAGGTGATTAAAGAAAACATCCACCTCATCCGGAGGCAGAAGCTGAGCAGTGGGCTCCATGTAGTTGTGTCCCAGGCCGGGGTGGTGGGAGTCCGGGTGCTGTCCGTTCAGCATGGCAGGATGGTGCATCCAGCGGGGCTGATCAGCCGCCACATCCATCGTTATGTGGGGCTGTATAGGGGGCTTTGCAGCGAAGAAATATCCAACAAAGGACAGGCTGAATATGTGTCCTTTATGATGGCTTCACTGTGTCCATTTACAGATGATTTGTCTCCTTCTGACTTTACTTCCGTCCCTTTCGCCTGGAGATTTAATGAAGTTTGACAGTGGCAGCCTGCAAAAAGCACACATTACATGACAGTATAGTTTAAAAGCAGTTGTCTCATTTGTTTGTTTGCATCACTTAACACTGCAACTTCCATCACCTCCTCACTCCTCCGCAGCCCTTTTAACTCAAGCATTACTCAGGACATGAAAACAGCCCTTCAAACCCTACCTTTGCTCGTTTTATTTCATCCACAGCCTCTCTGAAAAACTGTTTCCTATCCTTTTCCTGCTGCTCCGAGTCTCGTCCAGGTCTCACGCCTGTTTGTCAGGGTAAACTGCGTCCACTGGGACATAAAGCAACACGTATAAATGTGTCTGAGCGCGGGGCCAGGCTTGTCAAGGTGGTGGGCGGGGCTTCTGCCAAAGCAGTGTCTCAGCCAATCACAGGACATCCGGGTGGACCATAGGGGTGGGTCCAGGGGCTGAAAATCACCGTGATGTTTCTGTATTAGCTGGACACGGGGTAGGAGTGTGTACTTGATCCCAGGCCTTTCTATAGAGCCTTAAGGTCTTATATGTCATCAATATTCCTTGTAACACAATGTGGTGTTAGTTTCAAATGAATGGGCCTTTATAAACATACTTACAGTTCATTATACTGTGGCACTGCATGGCAACCGCAGCAGCAGGTTTATAATGTCATCTGGTTACACTAGATAGCTTATATTTCAAGTAGGGATGCACAATATTGGATTTTTTCGACATCTCAAATGTCAGTCTTGTAGAATTTATTGTTGCCAATCTCCTACTAATATTTTTGTTCAGGAGCAAAAGTCTTTTGGTTACGAAACTTGACATTTAGTTTTCTATGTGATGGTCAAGTGGTTTAAGGAACACATATCAATCAAGAAAAGCATTTCACTCTTGAAAGTCAAACTTCATTTTTAGATCTACCCATACAGGGTTAACAAGGTGAAGCATAATGGCATTTTTTTTGTATTTTTCTAATATAACAGCCAATGCAAAGGATATGCCTGATACATGGCTGCTACCCTGGCTGAATATCAGCAAAAAATTCAAGCTCAGCCAGTACAGATATTCAACTTTTCAGGCCAATACTGGATTCTGATACCTCTACAGACAATATCCTGCACTTTTAAAAGTGACCACTGAGTGAAGTTTTGAAGTAAATTGGTTTAAATTTCGCCCTGCCTGAATTTATATGGTATTTATTACTTTTGGGTAAATAGATGAAATAAGATCTGTGATGAACACGTGCACAGGGATTTTAATTTTTAATCTTAAGTAATGAAGAGAATCTGGTATTTCCCAATTCTAAATTTGAAAGTGTTGTTGTGTGTTCAAACTAACTGCTGAGAAGGACAACCAAATTGCCTTTAACCCAAATGCAACCATTTCAGATTGCTTTTTAATAAACAATCCTTCACAGAATTGCCACAGCCACAAGGACCAACGAGGGAATTCTCAAACAAGAAGCCACAACATGACATCATATGTTGCTCTTGACAATTATGTAGCATAAAAAATCATGAATGATCCAAACAGGGAACAATCTTGTGGGCTTTTAGGGTAGGATTTTAGAGTACCAGCTCTATACTAACCAAAACATCATCCTTGCACCACTCTATAACCATGCCTACATCTGTTACATCAATTCTTTGTGTGCTCCTCTAAATATTTACTGATGTTGTGAGCTGACCCTCAGATCAAAAGTTAACTTCCACAGTCATTTTTTTCTACATGCAGAACAATTGTTGTGTGCTGATTTCTTAAATAGGGTTATTTGAGGCGTATTTTAGAGATGAATACATTAGCTGCAGTGATATTTATTATTTTCTTCCCTAAAGGGAAGGAGCATGCATAGAGACAAGGTTATACATTGCTGCAGATGGGGCCAGTAGCTCTGCTTAAAATGTAATATATCCATGTTCTTGTCCAACCTGTTCTCTATCCCCAATTTTGCAGTCTGTCTGTCCTCTACAATGAGACAGACGAAGCTCAAAAACAATCTTTAATAAGTCTAATTATGTGATCACAGGTCTTAATGTATTATATTGGATTACTATAAGGATCCAGAGTGCCCGTCATAATAACCTGCACTGGAATGCTGCATCTGCTTTACACAACTCTTCTATTGGTCTTACGCTAGAGCAAACATAAAAACATATTTGCAGAATCATTCATGTATTCTGTAAGTAAAGCAGTAGCTGTGGTTCTCAACTAGTTCAGTCTCAGAATCCACCACTTCCACGACATGAGACATATCTACCTAAATTAATAAATATTTTCATTATTCTAAATCCATTCATTTGGCCTTAGATATCCCTCAGAGACAGGACAAAAGGAAAAGTAAAAAATGAGTAATGTACACAATTTCAAAGTAATCAAATGGCTATTATAGGTTTTTACTGTGAAATTTCTCAGTACACTCTTGTATAGAGTTTTTGTAGTGCATGATTGGATTTGTAAAACTTAAATTGTGGTACACATACAACTGTAATTTCACAGGTATTTAATGGTTGCAATGATAATACACAAGTATGTAAAAATAATAGGCACTGAAAGTAGCATTTGGCACAATCTGCTATGTGTCATTTTTGCTTAGAGGTTTTAAAAAGATTTTGCTGACATTTCAGGAAACACTGTCATACAACAAAGCAGAAGAGATTAGATAGTAGTGTTCTGATTACATACACGTAGGATTATTTTCAGGGATTTGTGAACTGTGCAAGACAGGGCAATTTTACACAATTCTCACAATAACATCCAACAATTTTAGAAATGCCTTTGCAAAAGTTTGTGCTCTTATAGATTTTAAAGGATATGTGTCAAGTATCAAGATATTATGGCTCACTTCAGGGTCCTGATCCACCAATTGGGTCACAATGTAGCTACAGAACAAAACTTGAAGTTATGAAAATATTAATCTTAAGAAGTGTGAACCCTCCAATAAAATTGGACCATGACCAAATGGTACAATTCATTAGGCGCTGCTCATGCCCTTTGTTTTGGTTAATTAACCCATTCAGTTATTATGCAATTAAATCGAGGAAGATCAGCTTGTGTTTCATTATTGGCTGTTTAGGGTGATTATATATTGTGAATATTTTGGCCTGATTCCGTGGTGCAGTTGAATGATAAATGGCATGAAGTTCAGGCAGCATTTAGATCTCTCTCTCTCTCTCTCTCTCTCTCTCTCTCTCTCTCTCTCTCTCTCTCCCCATTACACACACACACACACACACACTTACACATACACACAAACACACTCTCGGTCTCTCTCTCTCCTTCTCGCGCATGATTGACAGACAATAATTGGAGAGGGAGCGCGTGCAGTCCCGGCCGGCAGACTCTGCCGCCTGCTTGACGCCGTTTCCTGACGTCAGTGCATCTTAGTGCTGAAGAAAAAAAAAAGAAAACACAATCAGGACGTGAACTTTTAGAGAGAGGGGGAAGGAAAAAAATGGGGGTTGCCCTAAGTCTGCAGCGGTCCCAGCGGATAAACTCGAGGAAGGACTCTGTTAGTGATATTTACACTGTGACTGCATTAATAATACATCAAGAACATCCTCCAGAGCCTGCTGCGATCTCTGAGAGCAGACCGACAGACCAAAGCTAAATTTGACTTTATTTTTGGTCTTGGATTTGATTAGACTGGGTTGAGTCGATTGGATTTAGAGAAGACTTGTATGAGACAACTTCTGCAGGGACAAACATTAAACATAAAACAAAACTATTACAGTGCAAAGTTTTAAAGGAGAAAGCTTCAGAAGTCTGGGTGATTGTGAGGCTACTTTGGGGATATTCAACAAGTCTGGATAGGATTGATTTATTCTGTCCTCCATCTTGTTGCATTTTAGAAAAACATCTTGTCTCACTTCTTTTAGTGTGACAGTCACTTTTGGTACAGTATGTTAACAGCAATACCGTTTAATAAACCTTTGCCCCAATACCACAGGCAAATATTTTCATTTCTTATCAGATGGCTTTACCAGTGAAACTGGTTCTGCTCAAGGTTTGTGTCTTTGGATTTTTTATTTTCTGTTTGGCTTTGTTGCAAAGTGCATTGTTCAGTGGCAGATCTTTCATGGCTGTGGAGAATAATTTCTCTTTTTGATTCAGCATTAGCACAAGTGCAATCAACTTTTCCTCCAAAGGTCTAACATATATGCAGTCAGGGGTGAAGTAAGTGGGAAATTGTTGTACTCAAATAAAACTTTGTTTTTTTAATACGATTATAAGTGCTGCTAAGAGCATTATAGAGCTACTTGAATAGATTCAAAGAGACTCCATTTAAAGTGTGCTCATGTTCTTCTGAGTTAAAGTGCACTTCTCTGTTTTGTGTCAAAAAAAAATTAGACGGATGTGATGAGTTTGCCAGTCATTTGTTCTGTATTTAATAATATGGTTTTTGATGATATTTGACCAAATTAATGTGATAAGCAATATACTTGTGTATAATGTATGTTAAATGGAGAATTAAGATATGAGAGACAATTTAATTTGTGTGGGAATTATGCAATGAGCAGTCTGTAATGGATTAAATTAATTTAGAATATAAATATTAATCAAGATTTTACCTTGATAAATGTCTAATTACTAAAGCTTGACTATTATTGTGTTTTCTCTATTGTTGTTGTTAATAGATTTCAAAATATGTCCAACCCTTGTGGCCCTCATTTAACTTTGTTTACTAAAATGTCAGGTATGAATGTAGTGAAATACTGAAGAACATTGAAATTAAAAGAACTGAGTCAATGTTATCAGTTAGCTTCCAGCTGTGCAGCCATCAAACTTCACCTGTAAATCTTCTTGGGCCTGCACCAGTACACTAATACAAACATTATGCATGGCACAAAGTATTTATGTATAAATGAACTTCGATATGAGCACCAAGCTTTGCCTGTGTAAGTAAGATAAATAACACTATATATACATCTGACAACAGCATCATTAAGACAGGAGTTTTGGAGAAAGAGAGACTTCACAGAATCTTAATTTGATTATACAAAGCTATTATCTTGACATGTGTTTTTATTGATAAGTGGGTGGTGTGGAATATACATACAAATCGTGAACAGTTCTTGCACACTGATTACTGTGGTTCTGGTTTGGTATATCAGACAAATATATACAAAAGCCAACAAGTTAGTAAAATCCTGTGGCTGTGTTTTTCAGACAACTGAGCAGAAACATGTATTAAAGTTTTCAATTATCATAAATGTAACATCAGTATTGGAATTTTGCTCATGGTGATATTGATTGTAAATCGCCTCCCGCAGCCATACCTGCAGCACCTCTGAGCCCATCAGAGGACCATGGCCCACAGTTTGGGAAGCAATGAGGTATAACAAACCCAATAAAAATAAGCTTTTGCTGAATATGCAAGGTATATATGTGAAACAAAGTGGCCACCCTTCAGAAAACACCCCTCAAGGTCACACATGTTGAAAGTGAAAGCTACAATCAATTTGACTGTTGACATCCAAATGTAATGGTGACATAGAGTTTATATGATCATCAGCACTGCTTGCAGATCAGAGTTTACAAAAAGGTTTAAGAGTATAAAATGTACATTTATCATAAACATCTCTTTACATTAAATCATGTCTTTGAAATGTATGCCAGACTTATATTGAGGGGTTTATAATATGAAAAGCGTGCAAATAAGCAGTGCATTTTATTTATAAACAAACAAATTATGATCAAAATTAGCTCATTGTCTAAACAGCCTTAATCCTCTAATTTGTTCATTTTTTATTTCGTTTTGTTTTATTTTTATTTATTTAGGCTATTTATTTAGGATCCGATATCACAATATTTGATGAACTGATAAATGACCCCTTGTATTTGCATCAAAAGTGTCAACAGGGGCACACAGTTCTCTATAAAACTTGCATCTATCTATCTATCTATCTATCTATCTATCTATCTATCTATCTATCTATCTATCTATCTGGTATCCTTATGGCCCTTCTTCCAGTTTCAGTGATGTGATTATTCATTCAGTGAGCTGTTTTCTTTTTAGTCTGTATTAGAGGGAAAATCCTCCGTGTGTAGTGTGAATGAAGCAGAGGGAGCTGCAGTGCGTCAGTATTAGAGCTCATCAGCATGATAATGTGTATATACACATGCTTTGAGTGTGAGCTTTTGATCCGGCGTGCCGATAAAAACCTTATCGGCACAGAACATCCACCTCCATTTTAGGATTTGACATTAATTCAATCCGCCCTTTTTTTAACTGCTCGACTTCAGGAGGGAGAAAGAAAGAGAGAGGTTAGTGGAGAATCTCATTATAGGGCTGCTTTTGAAAGAGAGTGGATTTATCCAGCGTTATAGTTAAGATAGAATAAACAAGCAAATAAAATCATCAGACGTGAAAATTCACAGCAGATGAAATCATTACCTAAATAAGTTAATGGACGCTGGAAATTAAAACTCATTGTCTTAAGTTTGGAAGATGTTTGCTATTGGTATTTTTGCCTATCATTTTCTTACTGTGTGTTTCTCACTTGGTATAAGTATTTTTTGCAGGCTAGTTTTATTAACTGTTTTATTTTTTCACAATCAAGTATCCCCATGAAAGAAGCTATTCTTTTTGTTTGTTTCTTAGGTGTTAACTTTTCTGATTTTACTAAGTGCCTATTCTTATTTTGTGCGTTTTTGCCTTTTTCCTCATTAGATTTGTCGAGGCTGAATTGGAAAAAAAAGCTGCTGTTAGATTATATTGTGAACTTTTTTGCACAGTAGGCTATAGCTTATATTCTCACATTTGCTTTGGAGAGGGTCTGTCTAAAAAAATTGAAAACGAAAGAAAAGAAGATTTTTTGTTATTAGTTTATTGGGTGGTTTGGCCTCTTTTTTCTGGCAGTTTTATTGATAATTTTGTTATTTTTGTTGATTTTGCTTATTGTCTTTATTTTTTATTTTTCTTTACAGCTTCTAACATATGGAAAATAAGATGGAGATAGTGTCACTTTTTATATTTCGCATATGATCATTCTTATTTGTGCTTTTTTGCAGCCTTTAATTTGTGTTTTTTTATCCTTTTATTTAGTTTATTAGTTACCACATTATTGTAATATTTTGCCACAGTGTGAAAAGGTATTAAACTGAACCCTTTCTCCATTCTCGTGATTTTCTTATATATCGGTTTGCTTTTTATTCTTATTTGTTACGTAATTTGTTTAGCAAATATAATAATCTTGGTCGTCTCAAGCGTCATTGCTTTTCGAAAAAAGGAAATCCTTGGCTTGGTTGGATCCCTGGGTCCCTGGGATCCTCATCCATTCCGGGGTAATTTTTCATGGGTGCTGCCTAATCTTTGTTCTTTGTGTAGATAATAAATAGCCTAATCGTTATCAGCGTGCTGCTGGAGGTGTCGGGGAGAAAAGGGGGCTGATCGTCGCGGGAAATAGGCTCCAAAGTGCCGCGGAATAAATGACATTTCTTATCTCCCCCTCCCAGATTATCGCCGCCTTTTCAACACGCACAACAAATAGATCCAGAGCGGAGGGATACATCACTTATACTGCTGCAGATCAGTGCACGTGATAGATGCACAGATAGAGGAAGAAAAGCCAATATGGTGTTGGATTTATTATTAACAAGTTTAATGTCGTGCATGTGCAAAGTCTTTATTGAAATAGCCCGCGCTCTTTTATTATTTTTAGGTTATCTGCACGAGCCATCTGAGGTTCCGGTTCTTTGTAGTGAGATCTGATTTCTTTTTATGTTGGATTTTACTGCAGAAGGGTAATAAAGGCTCTAACCAGGGAGAAAATGTATTTGAATAATGTTCACGTGTCGGAAAATTTGTGGAAATCTGGAGCAGGCATTTAAAACCGCAGGAAATGTTTACAAACGGATTTTATTTTGATATATAAACAGATTTACTTGATAGTTGAAACTACAGGCAGCAAGAGTGTGGGATTGATTTTTGTTTTTATTTAATTTCATGGTCTTCTTTTTATGGCCCAATGTTTAGACAAAGCACAGCGCTCTGTGAGTGATAAAAACAGTGAGGATGATTTTAAAAGGCAATTTCCAAGGCTATAAAATTATATGTGAAGTGCTTGTAGCCCCCACATTCCCACAAAACATTATCTTGGGTTACATGATGTCTTCTAAAAATCTCCTGTATTTTTTTGTCAATTAAAATGATTTATCTTACTCATTATCACAAAAATATGCAGCTAGATATAAAATGTCTGAAAAATATGTATGACTAGTTTTCTGACTTGAGCATGGTGCAACAACTGTGACTGAAAAAATTTGCTAACTAATTTAGGTTCAAAAACAGGCTAAACAATTTGAATTAGATCCTAAAGCTAGCAGGATGCCTGTGAAGGTCCCTATTCCTATCAGAAGACATGGTGCCAAATGTACCAGCTGCACAGACCAGGCAGCTCATCCAACATAATACACAAATCATTACATTTATCCCAAACAGTTGTTATACATAGATGTCATGAAGAACATGTTATTCATATTAAATATTTATTTGTTTTTTTTTTAACGTTTAATACACTGTGTCAACTTTTTTCAATGAGGGCAAAATGCTAGATTTGTAATTATGAGTGTTTCACATTTACTGTACCTTAAGTGTATTAACATTTGTAAAATCAGTCCACTGTTGGTTGAAGCTATTGAACAAGTTAATTTTAAAAACAGCTCGCAGAGAAGCTTTTCATAAATTGCTTTGCACAAATATCCAGTCAGTGTTAAGGATTTTAACACAGGGGGCCCTGGTTAGCCCTTTCTTTCACAGGATCAGCCCTTCTCAGGATAAGAACAACACTACATACAGCAGTGCTGTCGGGCTAATGACGCATCTCCATATTCAACCACAGACAGATTATGAACACCATTTGTTTGTCTATTTGATGGAATATTTATTTAAATGTATTCACCGATCAAGCTCAGGCTTCATGTTTGGGTCAAATTTGATCTTATTTCAAGAATCTGCTTTGGACCAACTGAAAGTGCAGCACCGGCCACAGTTGGCCCCTGGGCCATGGTTTGGACATCCTTGGTTTAATATCTAATGTATATCAATACCAAAGCATACCACATATGACTAAATTAGCAATGAATGTTGAATATATTCTTCCCGGAATGACAAGATTAGGAACAATGTTCTTTTACATATTTAAATAGAACAATCTCACAAGGGTTAATTAATGACAGTATGAAACTGTGATTAGTAACTTTAAACTCTGCAGACATTTATGCCTGCTGTTGTCTGTCTCCAGTTGCGGTGGTGCTGGGTTAGTCTCCAGCCAGGAATTGATGCTGATCACCTGAGCCAATGTCTGATATAAATACTGAAGTCAGTACTGCAGTGAGCTGTACAGTATACACATCATCAGATACTTCTGGGCTGTAAGTTCTCTGTTATCAGCTCCAGTATGACAAACGTATGGGACATGAGCTGACTTCAGACCATCTGATTGTTAGTCAACAACATCTGAACCATACAACAGTCTGCATCTCTACTATACTAATTATGATAATATGATTAGATACTAAATCTAATCGATTCTAACTCACAATGTTAGCATGTGTCGCTAACACACAAAGTAACAGTACTGTGTGCCATGATCGGCTGTATCAGCATTGAGAGAGGCTGAAATGATTTTTTGTTAAAAGCAAAATGGTAGAGTTAAACATCAGCAGCTCAAATGAAATGACAATAGTTCAAAAACCGTTTTACTTACCACCTTGGTCACAGGCACAGGTGAATTTCCATTCATCTCTACTTGTTTTCCTAGAGCTGACTTTGTGCCATAAAGCAGTACACACTTCTAGCAGATGACCGCGGCTCACTGCCAAGAGTCACATAGTGCCAGTACAGATCCTAGAGGGAGATGGGTGAACACATTCACTCTGTTTGAAGACTCCGCACTTTTAGACCAACTGTAAAAGGGTTATTTTAAGGTGTAAATGTTACACATTGTTGCTGCAGACACAAACAATAATGCAATCAATTTTACTATGTGCACTCAGTGTGACAGTCTATGCATGGAGATTGCCTATATTCTGCTTCTAGGCTTTTTTACACTTAATTACCATGAACAATAGTATTGTGGGTTTTTTTTCACTCTTTGATTATTTCATATTATTCCATGTTTTAAATGATCTGCATGCAACATAATATGCCTCAACCATCTACACGGACAATAGGGGTCCACGTCTCTGGCACAATTGCTTTGGGAGTTCAGCTTGAAAGTTTGCGAATCTCTATCACACACAACTCACAATATGAATCAGCCCTTATGAATCTGACTATGCTGGTATGAAAATCCATGTTTATTTCCCCTCACAAAGCTCCATAAAAATAATTAAAAACACATTAAATCAAAATCAGGTGCTGACTCTGAAGAGGAGGCTGTTTTCCCAGTGTGTTCAAGCAGAGTGTGACAGTGTGTGTATGTATGTGTGGACTGAGCAGTAATGGCAGTGAGAGGTATTTTTCCCTCCATACAAACGTGATGTTTAATAAGTTGGCAGCTGCAGCAGCCCTGGGTGCTGCTGATGGTCTCCACAGTAACACAGATAAGAGTGCAGTCATTTTCCATATCTTACAGTCTATTATATTCAAGGATTAGTTCTCCTTTCCTCAAAGGTCAAACAGAAAGTCAAGCCGAGCAGGAGTACTCCTCCTCCTCCACCTCCTCCTCCTCCGCCTCCTCCTCTCCTCAGTGACAGAGCATTTCCCATTGAAATCAGTGGGATGACCTCTGCTGACATGCTTTGATATAGGCACACCTCCCTCTGTGGACCACAAAACATCATATGCTTTACAGAGAATCTGATTTGGTTGGCTGTCCTCTGGCAGACCACATGTAAAATCATCGTTTCTTCTCCGCTGTTATTCTCTGAGACTCTAACATCTTGTCATTCTGACTCTCATGGCAAATGGGAGCAACGATTATAAGAGCTCAGCAACTGTGTGCAAGAATTTGACGCTCAAATTGAAATTTTCTCAGTAAATAATAATAATTCATTTTATTTAAAAGTGCCTTTCAAGACACCCAAGAATGCTGTACAGGATAAAAACAACAATAATAAAGAAGGTTTAAAATTTGTCAGGCAACAGAAAAACAAAACTTATTTTAGGGCTCTTCTTCGCAGAGGACCTACTGAACACTCACATATAAACTTCAAGTCTGTATAATTTACAAACATAGAGATCCCATTTTCTTTTTTGGGGGTTAGATTCATTAGCATTTAACGCCTTGTAACATCTCAATTAAACGTGTTTATTATTCTTTATTACCACAAAACACTTAAAGGATTGTATTTAACTCTTTGTTTGGATTCTGCCTTTGTCCTCCAGTTTATTTATTATTTTTTTTTATTTTCCTAAATAAAATATTTGAACATATTTATGCATCAGCCACCACTTCATTACATGTGCACTACACCTGTCCAGCTGCTCACTATTGCTAAAAGCTAATATCACATGGCACTAAGTCATTACATTCACGCATGCAGGTATGGTCAAGACAACCCAACGTGGTTTTTAATGCCAGGCAGGCTAGTCTGAGTTTTACATAAACTACTGATCTACAGTGAGAAGCAGTTCTCTGGGTAGAAGTGCTTTTTTGATGCCATAGGTCAGGAGAGTGGCTACAAGTTGTAGAGAAGCAAAGTAACTCAAATGACAACTTGTTATATCCAGGGTGTACAGGAGACAATATCTGAATGCACAGCACATAAAATCTTGATGCAGATTGGTGACAACAGCAGAAGACCTCACTTGATGCCACTCCTGTCAACTAAGAATGGGAAACTAAGACCAAACTTTGCATGGGTTCACTGAAATTGGACAAAAGGAGTTTGGAAAAATGTTGCCTTGTCTGATGAATTTCTATTTCCACTGTGACGTTTAGATGGTAGTGTGAAAACATTGCATGAACTAAACTGAAGCATAATCAGTCCTCCCTTGTATCAACAACTCAGGGCTGGTGGTGGTGATGCTATGGTGTGGGGGATTGTTCTGGGGCACAACTTCGTGCCATTGTATAAACCTGCCCTCTGTTGATTCTTCCAGCACACCTAAGCACAAAGCTCAGATCATTTCAAACTGCTGTCTTGTACACATAAATGATTTCACTGTACTTGGATGGCCTTAGTACAAACCAGATCCCAATCTGATATGTCTTATGGTGGAAAGGGAGATTTGCACATTGGATGTGCTGCTGGCAAATCTGCTGCAATTGTGTAATGCTCTGATGTTAATATGGACCAAAATCTTGGCTAATGGCCCATTATCTGGTGAGACTATGCCGCTAAGAACTAAGGCAGCTCTAAAATCAAAAGAGGTTCCAACCTGGTACTAGCAAAAGTGAGAGAAACTCCAAAAAACTACTGCAACTTATAACATTGTGGCTTATATACAAGATTTTATGGTATGCAGATGTTGATTCAACTGTAAATATGAATAAAAACATATTAATAAAAAAGTTAACATTACTGAATACACAATGTCTTTATTTGAGTGTGTGCACATTTCATGAGAGCCATCCCTCCAGATTCCATGGGCCATCCAAGTCAAACCAGAGTCAAAAATGTTGTAAATAAGGCAGAAAAAGCTTTGAATTACAACTGATGCCACCATATGATCATGAAACCATACAAGACAATCAGCAGGGAGATTGATTTTCTTGTCATGATTTTTAGTCATCGAATAAATTGTCAGGACATTGGTCCATATTGGAAGAAAACAGATTTTCTTGTTCAATTTCAAATAAAATCATCCAAGAGTCTAACAAAGAGCCTCAAGGGGGCATGGAAAGAACACTGTGACTCCCACTCAAGCCTGTTAGTTAAGAATCAAGAATCCTTTATTGTCATTATGCGGGCACACAACGAAATTTTGGGCAGTCGCTCCCAACTGAGGTCGAAAACTATTTTGAAAAGACATATACATGATATAAAATAGAATAATTATGAAGTACAAATTAGAATAGAAAGAACAAAAGAAAGTGAGTCAGTCAGCAGCAGCCCTTGCAAGAACGTTATTTAGAAGGAGTTTATGAGCAGACTGGCTTTGCTATACCTACAGGAGCTCTCCTTACAGCTTCAAAAAATAAGACACTCACTGTACTGGGATTGGTGTTTTTTTTAACACTTTAAAAAAAAAAAAAAAGAGCAGAGAATAAGAGTCCAGCATATTTGAGGGATCAGAATAAGTGAACACATGGTCTGAAGTTGACATTTACAATGTGGGCACGAAGGATCTATTTTTGGCAACATTTTGAGTGGACGTGTTCTTGTCAGATGTACTTTCAAAACACTTTTGAGTTGTGTTGAGCATTGTCCATACTCGGAGGTCATCAGCACGAGCAGTGTCCTCCATGAGACATGATAATGTATTATATCATGTGTGTTACAATTAGTATGGTATTCAACAATATAGTAAAATAAGTTATAATAAACGATAACAAGTAAAGCTTTTACCAACAATTTCCTTATTACTCACTCTAGACATGAGGATCATAGTGAGTTTTGATCACTGTGTCATATTATTGTCATTATTATGAATAATTGGGAGTGATTATAATTTTTGATTTAAAACATTATGGTTATTACAATACATTTAAGTATGTTTATCATTTTATAATGCATTACACTTGCAGGCTTCAAAGACAGTTACTATGATCACATGGACTTCTAAGCAGAGTGAAAACCTCGGCTGGAGAAGGAACAAAGTAATGAAGGCTCTACATATTGTGATAATCAGGTGGACAGTGACACCTAGAGGAGAGGATGTATTTTCTATCCTATCTTACTGAAGAAGACACACCCTATGTTCTTTGCTATATTTTCCTAAAGTGTGGTTTTGTTTAATGTGTCCACTTGTTTACAGCAGTTTTAAAGGCTTATGTTGAATTACAATGTTCTAAGTTTCCAATAAAACTGAAATCTGCTCTAAGCATCCTTTTCTCTCTTCACCGTTTCACTGCTGTATGTGCAGTTATGGCTGATTCTGAGTCTGCTTGTGGTTTTTCCATTTACTCAAGTATTCTTTAAAAGACCCTCCCTTATCTGTAAATTCTCTGGAAGTCAGTCTGTTAAGGGATCTTTAGTGAGTCATTGAAGGTCAGAGGTTCACTACTTCACTTCCTCGGAGAGAGCAGCAGGAAGTGAAAGTTTACAACACCTTGCCACTAACAACCTGTCAATCAAACTCTGGTTTACTGGAGCTGGTCAGGGAGTCGTAGAAGTCAAAACACTTTTCCAACCTTTGAGTGTTCATCATTTTCAGACTTTTTGCTTTTATTTAGTCTTTGAGTTAATCCAGGTCCTGTGGGCTTTGGGAGCCTCTCACTATCATTCCCTCTCTTTCTCGTTCTCGTACTGCCTGTTGCTCTACTTCAGTGTGATACTTCCTGTCTGCTGAAATTCAGTTTTAATCTTGTTTGCGTTGATCTGTTACCTTGCCTTTTACATAGCATATATTTGAACATGCAAGTCCAAATAATGCAAAGGTATACATACAATATCATTTCTATTTCTATTTTGTCTCTGCTGCAATGTCTTTTTTTAAAAAAGGAAAATATAACTTTAAATACAAGGCTTCATCAAATCTAAATCAGACCTACAGATTTGAAACATTAAAGAGGTCATATTTTGCCTGAAATCTGGTTCACATGTTCAATTTTGAAGACTGTTGGGGTATGTTCACAGTCACTACAGTTCTACAACTGTTCAGTTTTCATACACATGCTACCCCTGATAGTGCTGTATTCTCTTTGTGCCCCAAACCCTCCTACCCCTTTGAGACTCTTTTCCCCATGTGAGCCCCATCTGCTCAGATTGATTTACAGGTCAAATCTGATAATTGATTAGTCCACTGCTGTTTAGCCTTATGTTGTCAGCAACCCTGCATTCATTCTTATATCAATGGACTTAGTCTCTGCAAGCCAATGGCCTAAAACTGACAACAAAACAATGGTAGGACATCACTCTAGGAAGTCTATTTGGGGGGAGAGGGAGGGGTCTTAGGCCCTGTTTACACGACAATGAAAATGGATGTGCAGTACTCTTTTAGCAACTTCAGCAGTCTACTCAGCAACATGTGTGCTGCTTGCTGTGCTTAGTTTGGTAACCAGACAAGAAATGCCTGTGTTTTTGTCCGTCCACTTGCCATTGTTGTTTGTGACACGTTTGTATTCACTGGCAATTGTATGCGTGTTGTTACACAGATGTGTCATTACAAACCTACATTGCCATCTACTGGCCTGGCATGCACGCTTAAACATTTTCAGTCATTCTCATATCTCCATGTGAACGCAGAGGCTTTTGTAATGCAAAGGAGAAACCTTCCCATTTTGGTGATAATGTTGTCGTGCACAAAACCCACAACCAGTGAAGTTGGCACGTTGTGTAAATCGTAAATAAAAACAGAATACAATGATTTGCAAATCCCTTTCAACCTATATTCAATTGAATACACAGCAAAGACAAGATACTTAATGTTCAAACTGGTAAACTTTATTTTTTGCAAATATTAGCTCATTTGGAATTTGATGCAGCACATTTCAAAAAAGCTGGCACAAGTGGCAAGAAAGACTGAGAAAGTTGAGGAATGCTCATCAAACACTTATTTGGAACATCCCACAGGTGAACAGGCTAATTGGGAACAGGTGGGTGCCATAATTGGGTATAAAAGCAGCTTCCCTGAAATGCTCAGTCATTCACAAACAAGGATGGGGTGAGGGTCACCACTTTGTGAACAAATGCGTGAGCAAGTTGTCCAACAGTTTAAGAACAACATTTCTCAACAAGCTATTGCAAGGAAATTAGGGATTTCATCATCTACGGTCCGTAATATCATCAAAAGGTTCAGAGAATCTGGAGAAATTACTGCACGTATGCGGCAAGGCCGAAAACCAACATTGACTGCCCGTGACCTTCGATCCCCCTCAGGCGGTACTGCATCAAAAACTGGCATCACTGTGTAAAGGATATCACCACATGGACTCAGGAACACTTCAGAAAACCACTGTCAGTAAATACAGTTCGTGGCTACATCTGTAAGTGCAAGTTAAAACTCTACTATGCAAAGCCAAAGCCATTTATCAACAACACCCAGAAACGCCGCCGGCTTCGCTGGGCCCGAGCTCATCTAAGATGGACTGATGCAAAGTGAAGAAGTGTTCTGTGGTCTGACCAGTCCACATTTCAAATTGTTTTTGGAAAGTGTGGTCGTCGTGTCCTCTGGACCAAAGAGGAAAAGAACCATCCGGACTGTTATAGGCACAAAGTTCAAAAGCCAGCATCTGTGATGGTATGGGGGTGTATTAGTGCCCAAGGCATGGGTAACTTACACATCTGTAAAGGTACCATTAATGCTGACAGATACGTACAGGTTTTGGAGCAACATATGTTGCCACCCAAGCAACGTCTTTTTCATGGACGCCCCTGCTTATTTCAGCAAGACAATGCCAAGCCACATTCTGCACGTGTTACAACAGCGTGGCTTCGTAGTAAAAGAGTGCGGGCACTAGCTCTGCTTCTACGGGCACCTTGTGCATTTTCTGTTGACTGGGTGCCTGGGACCCAATGGGTTGGACCAAGCCATGGGGCCATGGGCCCAGGTTGATGCAGCAAAGTGCTGCACAGGCATATGCACCCTTACCTGGCCTGACCTGATATGCTGACACAGAATGACAGCAAGAAGAATCTGTATCACTCTTTGCCATGTCCTCATTCACTCAGTGAGACTCTGAAGCACCAAGAATAGGACCAAACTTGACTATCTATAGACGAAGTCAACGTCATAACAAGGGTTTTGTGGGTAAACCCACGAAAGGATCCTTACCTTTCTGACATGATAGTCTGTAGGGTGCAGTTGCCAGTGAATGTGAGCTTGGGTACTCTATTGACCAGTTGCCAGCAAATGGAGACAGAAATCCAACCTCAGACTCACACTTTAGGGCAATTTAGAGCCACCAATTAACCTAACAAGTGTGTTACGATCTGTGGAAGGAAACCTGAGTATCAGGAGAGTCTGTGTGCTCATCTCTCGACACATTGCTCATCTTGTGTGGGGCCCTCAGTGATTTGCTTCTATAAATCCCTGATGCCTGTCATCCTGTGAAGAAAGTGCTCTGCTTTGCTTAAGCTGATTCTCTTGCCTAACCTGTCCCACCTGTCACCCACAGACAAACACAAACGCACACAAGATCTCTTTGGTTAATCGCAAGTTTCCTCCTGTTACATCAATCATTGTGTGAGTGAGTGTGTCTGTGAGGTAAGAGTGTGCGCATGAGGTCCCCACTTTGCCACAACATTCAGCAGGTGCAGGAGAGACAGAAACCGAGATATAAAAGGGACCAGCTGACCATTTCACTGCTTCACCACATCCTTTGTACTGTACTTGACTTACCAAACACACACACACACACACACACACACACACACATTCATGCACACAGATCCTAACTTTTGTCAAACCCAGAGTGTGTGCTTGCTGGTTTATCAATTGTCAATGGCATTTCTAGTATTTCTCATGGATTATGTTGAGCATCTTTCCCCTCATGTGTGTTTGTGTCAGTCTGTATTATCAGATTAGATTTGATTTCACAAACAGTCTGCTTCATCAGCATTTCCATCTCCTCGCGGCAGCTTTTCTCCTCATCCTCATCATCACAGTGACATTTTACTGGATTAAAATGATGACAGTCGACACCAAAGAATTTAACACAAAATCAAACTAATGACAGAAACTGATGGGAAGGTTGTTTGATTGAAAATCCCAGGGTTAAACATAAACAGTACATTTATCTCTGCTTTCATAAACTGCATCATTAAACACAAACTACGCTTTAAGGGAAAAAAAGATCTATTGATGAAGATTTTTGTCAGTCAGAACATTTTCATTTACTGTAGATGATGTACTCACCTGCCATTTTATCAGGCTCACCTTGCTTTTTCTGGACTGGACCCCTTTTTGCCCTCAAAACTGACTTTATTCCTCATGGAGATGTTTCACCAAGGTGCTGGAAGTATTCCTCAGGGATTCTGGGCCTTATTGACACAAGAATACTTTGCAGTTGCTACAAATCTCTTGGGTGTGCTTCCATGTTGCATGTCTTCCTTTCCACCACATCCCAAAGATGCTCCATCAAATTAAGACCTGGTGACTGTGGAGCCTACTGGAGACCAATGAGCTCATTGTCATGTTCAAGAGACCTGCTTAAGATGATCTATGTTTTGTGATATATTGCAGTAACCTGCTGAAGTTACCATTAGAGGTTGAGTATACTGAGGTCATAAAGGAATGTTTCGAATATAAAGAAGTACTTCATATCGTAGCCTGTTGTGATGTCTGAACAGCCTGGCTATAGCTGCACAGTCTTTTCCCAGATGTTAAGAAAAACTGGAACTGCTCCATTTGCAGCCCACTAGACTTTGGTGTTCATACCACACAGCTCATTGAGCACCATAATATAATAACTAGTTACCCTCAGGTTATGTTTTTGTCTGCATTTATTAGTTTGTTTGTTTTCTCTTAACCCAATAACTCAAAAATGTAAGAATGGTATTTGATACAATTTTCAGGAATGGTAAGAAATGGGCCAGTGACCAATCAATGAGATTTTGGTGGTGATTCAAATACTTATACACTTCCAAGGATGGTTTTAAAAGGATTTCTTACCATTGTGCAACGGGACAGTTTTCCTCTTTTCCTCTGGTAAGAATGTCAAAAATATCTTTTGTGATTTATGCTCTCAGAGAACTTCATCCTGGAACAATATAAGCGTATACTTCATCTCTACGTTGATGTAATTTCAACCATTTCCATAAAATGTGCAGAGAGAAACACCACTAAATCTTCATTATTATTACTGCTATACTACTAAAGTTTAATGAC
Organism: Scarus forsteni; assembly: GCA_036419115.1. Classification (NCBI taxonomy): domain Eukaryota; kingdom Metazoa; phylum Chordata; class Actinopteri; order Labriformes; family Labridae; genus Scarus; species Scarus forsteni. The sequence continues at coordinate 28,262,332 of JAZDUH010000152.1, forward strand.
ATTTATAGATTTTAGATTAGATTATTTTGATACTGGTTATACTGCTAAATCTGGTCTAAACATTGAAGCAATCTACAAGTTTTGTGACTTAGGACAAATCATATAAACTTTACTATCACCTTGACAGCTCAGGGATTTTAATATTGAAGTAGACCAGGCAGTGGAGAGCTTCTCTCTGAAATAAAAGATAACTAGATAAAAGGAAATACAAAGTAGAGAGTTCATGGAGTTGGAGCCTTAGTTTATAAAGAAAAATGGCACTGTGGTTCTGGGGATACAACTGTACCTTTGCCTAAGGGTGCACATGTGAACGGCCTGTGTTAAGTTCAGGAACACACAGCTGACTCCATCTTTCTTTAAAATGTTGACATTTTGATGATATGGGTCTGAAATAAATTCTAGTACATATATTTAATACATAAAAAACACAAAACCCATATATAAACACAAATCAGTGAATCTGGTAAGGTTACTGGGCGTTTTCTCAGCAGCATCACAGTGAAAATGACAACGATTATTTTCAATCACCCATTGAACCAAATCAAACATAAATGCTTTAAATGAAAAAGTTATTTACATACATTTAAAACTGTTTTAAGCTACCCAAAACTTTCTTCCTGTTACTCCCCCTCTCTGACACATTTCTCCACCTCCACTTTCTATCACAGATCTAAAATGACAGTGATGGAGCGAGGACTACAACACTTGGCGCTGTCTGTGTCCTCCCACTCCCCCCACCTCCCCCTCAGCTCCTCACCACATCAGGATACACTTGTTCTGTTGAATTCCGGTTTCAAACGGAACGCTGCCTTGCTCTGGTTTTTGAGCAGGAGTTGTATTAAAAGCAGGCACATGATGTTTCTCAGTGGCCCTGTGGTTGGCTAGGAGGGGTCGGGGGGATCTGGGGGGGGGTCTCTAACGGCCCGTTACATTCACACACCTCTGAGACCTCACCCGCTCTTGCTTCCTCCCTGTCCTCACCCATAACAGTAACATGTATGTTCTTTATCACCAGGAGAGCAGATTAATGAGTGAAAGGTTCCTTCCACTGGAAACCGCACTCTTCATCGCTTCATCCTCTGTTTTTCCCTCCTCTCACCTCTTTCTTGCTGTCACAGATATCTGAGCCTGTTGTTATACTTAATTTCCACAATCTAAGTCTGCGTGGCAAATAGTATAAAGGTTTCAAATTCAAAACTGTATTATGCTTCTGCAAATGTCTTGATAGTCTGATTTATCTTTTGACCTTTGTAGCCTTGCATACATCGCCTCTTGTGTTGGAAGGGTGTACTGCAACAACTTGTATTTAATTCTGCTTTTATTGATTTTCTTTTTTCTGGGATAACATGATCAAAAAAAAAAGAAATGAAACAATAATACCAATATTTTTTATAGTTACCTTAATATATAGATCAGTAGTTTTCAACTTGTCTAGCCTCAGGACCCCCTATTGCCCTAATCACAAATTAAGACTTTTTCAATATACTTTATAAATACATCTTGAGATGTTCAGAAGCTTAGACATTTGGGATAAACATGATCTCTACTCCAAAATTTAAAGGTGAGCATTTTACAGTCTCTGTAGTTTAGCAAAAATGTGCTCTTTACAAGGCAGAACAAGGTAAAAAGAAAAAAGTGTGGATTAATGTCCACTGTGGGCTTCCTTATTTTTTTTTAATATTTGTTACCACCTTTTTTTCAGCCATACATTTATGACCCCATAAATACAAGTGCTTTCCTGCCTCTGGGTACAAACTCATCAGTTGAGAGTCTTGATGAAGGCAGAAGATTGGGAGTGAAAAGAGAAAGACATTCATGGTTTTAAGATTAAAAATTTTGGAGGAATGTTCATAGCAAATAATAAGAAGACAGATTATGACTTTCTCTGTAGCTTGATGATTTGCAGATAAAAATCTGCATTCCACCAGAAAAGAGTCCTTACACTTTTAGAAATAACTTTATTTTTCTTTTTAGATGTCTGGCAGCCTTGTTGATCTAAATGAACTCCAAAGCCTAACAGGTGCATATTTACCAGGGTTGGAAAGTAACTAATTACATTTACTCATGTTCATGTAAGAGAGAAACTTTTTAAGTTCTTAATTGAGCAGCTATTTAAAGCAGTGCCTTCATATTTTTAGGATATATTGTAGTTACTTAAGTTTGTCATAGCACCAGAACACTGAGTAGAAAAATGAAAAAAGATTAAAAGATAAACTCTGCAAAGTTTTCCTTTAGTGAGTGCTGTCACACAAAATTTAACTTCAGCACTGATAAGTTTTGTTTCACAGAACTCTGAGACAGTGCCTGAAACATAAAACTGATCTGGTTTGATACAGAGGTTTGTTATGAATCAGAAAATACAACCCTGGGGTTTGGTCATGTTTTAAACTGATTCACAGCTCGTTCATGGTTAAATTTTAGTGATTTGCTATTCATCAGAGCAAATTGTTAATAATTATGTCTGGCTGTCTACATACATTTGGTCTAATACAACATCTTAATGCAAACTCAGAGTGTACAAAATATATTTTGACCATCTCTAATATCTTTTCATATTTCATATTTACCAAAGCAAATCACTACTTTATGGTCACAGTATATGGATCAAATATTAATATATATTTTACAGAAATACTTACAAGAGTAACAGAATGACTCATCTCTCTCCCCCTTATCCTTATTACACAACACATAAAAGTTCACTCAGATAACAGTACTGTGGGTACAATTTGAATTAAGTACTGATTAATTTTTACTTCAGTAGGCTCATGGAGTCCTGTACTTTTCCTCATACTTGTGTACAGTTCCATCTAAGTAGTTGCTTTTTATTGCCAAAAAATAACCTTAAATGGCTCAGCTTGACATATGGTCCTTATAAATTGTAAAACAATAGAGGTTATTTTCTTTGAATTAGTCTGAATACAAATAATATATTCTCATAATTCAAATCTCTTCTGGTCTTTGAAAGGCCTAAATGATCTGTGATCAAAAAATTGTGATGTATAAAGTCTTGTACAATAAGTAAGCTTTTCATAATGACTAATAACCAGCTAGTTGTGCTGCATATATTTAGTCTGAACTAAAGTTCACTGTATAATAATTGGTGAATAAAGCACCTTTACCAAGTATCTACTAACTATCTAACTTAAACTAATATAAACATGTCAGATCCATCTAGTTAATTGTATACTTCAGTGTGTCTTAACTTTCATACAGATTGAATCATTAGCACTAAATAAGACATATTTTCTTTCAATGCATCTACCTTTTTATGTCTTCTTTTTGTTTTTATGTTAATTATGTTACAACTACCTCCACTTTAATATTTTTTTGGTTTACTCTTTTGTACAGTATTTACATGGGACCACATGTTCTAGGTTCCTGTGGGTATGTCTTGTACAAACAAAAGGATGAATATGAAATATTCATTAAAGAGATATTTGTTGGTAAGTAACTGTCTTTATTTAATTCAAATAAAGTCTAACATGCAGAATGACCATTAGAGAGTGTTTTACTAGATAAGGCTGCTTCTTTTTCTTTTGCCTTTGGTTACATTTTCTTGGTATGTATCTTGTTATTATTAGTATTTGTATTCACTGTTAGTGTCTTATATGAAGGTAGACAGAACCAGCATGCATATGGTTTCAAAACTTAAGCACAAGAGGAGTAGAAGTAAGTGTGCTTTTGCTTATTCTTTTTTATACTTTAAAAAAAGATAAATGTTGTATCAATAGCGTGATTATGTTTGCTTTAAATTGGAAGTGCTGTACGTGGGGGTGAAAGTTCTGTCGTGCTTTTTCATCTTTCTTTATTTAATTCAGTTTTGTGCCATGGTTTAAAAACTAATCAGCCTTAGACATCTTAACCACTGCAAAAATCACATTTTCCCTCAAATAAAAGCTTTAATACACATGACATCATTTACTTTCTTTCTCTGCATTTTTCTCATTATCACATTGTGTTTGAGGAAGAATTGTTTCATGTGTTTATTTTCATTCACAGCACAATACCTATTGTTCCGTTATTTCTATGCAGACTGTTTCTGCCTCTCAGGGTTTCTCATGTGAAAGAACCAAAGATGGGAGAGGGTAAAACCTTTTCATTTGTCCTTGCGATGCAACATCGCCACCTGGTGTTCAACTCAGACTCAGTTATTTGTACTCACTGTCAGTGAATATTAATGTAAAGAAAATTATCTAAGGTGGTACAGAATGCAGCCAGACCGGAGAAGTGTGTTTGAAGCTGTTGATTTGTTTGATTGTTTAAAGCTTACAGTCACAGGTTTTAGTTTAATAGGAAAAGTGATCCAGAGAATGGGGACCAAGGCCCTATTAAACTGTCTTATAGAGTCAATTTCATATTTAAGTTTGATCTGGTTGAAGTGTTGATCTGAATATCAGCACTACATTCTGTCTTTGGCTCTCTGCCTGCAGCCTTGTGCCTTTTGGTCAAATGCCGTGCTTGTATTGAGTGCAACACCCCTTCCTCTCTTTAGATATTGCTTAATTCACATTTTTGCTGTTGGGAAAACAAATACTACTATTGTGGATTGGCAATAAAAGCTCCTTGGTAAAAGGACACTGAAAAGCAAGAAAACTAGTTTCCTGAGATTATCTCACCAGTACTTTGAATGAAAAAGCTGAGCAATTTTACGAAGGTTGTGCATTTGGATTTATCTTGGGCCTTACCCCTCTCTGCTGCTGTTAAACAGGGAGTCTCCTGAATGTAAAATGGAACAATGACCCATGTAAATCATTTTGCAGTCACTGTTTGTGATTTGGTTGATCTGAGCTGATGGTTTTGTTTCGACTTGTTTGGCCATTTAGCTGTGTCTTATGTATGTATTTTAATCCAATGGAAACAATGAAAATTTGACAGAAATATTGGAAACAAATTTCCAGTTTCAATTGTAACTATTTGCTTTGCATGGCAAGACATTCTCTACAAATGTGTTGCCAGCAAGGCAGAAAATACCGTTAATGTACTCTTTAATATGCAATTTGCAAGTATTTTTGCCTTAGCAAACCCATATCATGCTTTTTTGAGCTTTATATACTCTTTATTGTGTTTAACATGCCTCCTCCTGTGTGATAGAGCACCTCCACAATCAGGACAAAAGGTCCTTGGCCTTAAGACCCCACAGCTTTTCTGTGCAGCACCAGCAGCTGTCTTATCATCTTGTTCCCCTGCCCCCCCTGAATAGACCTACTGATGTGATGTCCTACCATTGTTTCATCATCAGTTTCATCCAACTGGCTCAAAGGAGATCAAATGCAGTATTGCTGACAGTATCATACAGACTAGTGCTTAACTGACCAATCACAGAGTTGACCTTCACAGAATACAGGGGTCATCAGGGGTACTCTGTATAAAAAAAGTGCGTTTTTTTAACATTAGCAGCAGGTCATCCAAAATTAATAAATAACCCTGACTTAAGGCAAAAAAATATCTCTTTAAAACTATATGTCTTAAGCTAAAGAGCACATAACTTTTCAACAGGGAGAGAGACCCTGTGGCATGCTTTCAGCACAGTGTAGCTTCTGCAGCAGGCCATCTTTTAATAAATATGAAGGGTAAAAGAAAACGATAGACACCATTCTCCCTGGGAAAAGATTTTAACTTTTTGGTCACCTTTGAAACTATACTTTAAAAGTGAAAAAGTTACACACCTTTTCCCCAAGGGTCAACATGTTTTGTTCAATTTGTGTTTTTAACTTGATGTCCTCATATAGCAGTCATGACTGGCAAGTCACAGGGGGACTTCCCTCACAGCAGCACAGTGTGTCTCAAAGTGGTAGGCTCTGGCCAACCGCTGCCCAGGTTCAAGCTTCCGGCCCGGGGGACAGCTGAGCATATGGTACCCCTCACACCCTGCAGATGCTTCACTATCACCCAACCCCAGACACTGTGCCAGGATACTGTGGTGACACACACATGGGTGTTCCTCCCTGTCAACAAGACTGATGGATGTACAGAGAGAGAGAAATAAAGAGGACAGAGGAGGACACGGGGACATTAAGGGTGAGAGTAGCTTAGTAAGGTTTTTATTTCATTGTAAGTATTATTATCCTACTCTTTTAAAAGTACTTCTCAACCTACTGAGCTTGATTGAGATCTTTGGAACAATGTGATCGATCCAGTTACACTCACTACAACTATGGCACAAATGACACTTTATTAGTCCTGTATTATGGTATGCTGGCACCAGGGGGCAGAACACTGAGCTTTAACTGCTCAGCCCTTTACTGTATCCCTTTGTTACTCATGTTGTCAAGTCTGCTTATTATAAGCAGCTTTGATTTTTTTTTAAAGTTACCATCATCAGTTACAAGTTGCATTTTACTTATTCCTAAAGTGTACTTGTGTATTTGGGCTTGCCATAGTCCTTATAAAACATATCCTATATCCCTCAAATCTTACTTCAATAAAAAATAGAGTTGTTGGGTTGTGACAGAAATATAGCACATTACAGTATAAATGCAATTTTCTTAGTTTTTTGTAGTTTCTCAAAGTTGTTCGAAAAGTCTAAATCATCCTACGATATTTTTTGATAGATGAATGGCCAAAAATGTTTAATGACAGGGATGCATAATTAGTTAATGTTAAAATTGATTTTTCTATATGAAGGAATATTGTAATTATGTTTCTTGCATATGTCATATGTTTCTTTATTTGGTTAAAAGATTACAAAGCCCACTCAACAAAAAGGAAACTTAACCCTTTCCTGGGGGAATCCTCTTTCAAGCCCTGCCATCCTCAGGTAGTTACTGGGTTAGATGAACCTGTTGTTTATGGTCTCTCTCCCATTTGAAACTGCTGAAAATTACTTAATTTATAACCAGCTTTTATTCAATTTTTTTCATTTGATTCTTTTTCAGAAGTTGCCCACGTAAAACATTTAAGAAAAAAACTACAGTGTATAAAGAAAAATCTAAATCTTTATTAGAGTAACCTGACAGCTTCTGCTATGATGCTGGATTTTATTGGTTAGTACGCTAACCAGTCAGAAAGCAACCAAGGGTCAACTGATCAACAACACTGTTGTATGATTTAAAAAATAAAGGATATAATAAAAAGGGAGATAGGAGATTTGTGTATGACAGAAACAGTATTTATTGCAATCAAGGGGCCACTCAGTCACACACTGTCGAAATTATGGTTGTTTTTGTGATCTTTTTGCTGAATCACTAATTTTGGGCTCGTCTCCACTTAGCTAATTACTTGTTTCTTTTGCAAGATCTGGCAGTCCCACTGTAGCATAACACACATAAAAGCATAATCAAATAAGAAAGCTGATATGATAATGGATTTTATGGCTGGTTGAACTTTATTATCTCTTATCTATCAACTGTGTGTGATTTTTGCGTGTGTCAGAGGGCTTTGTGCAAAGAATATGAGGAAAAACAAAAAAGAGGGAGGCTGTGGCTAAATAATAATTATGGCAGAATGATTAAACTCTCTTTAATGGAGGGCACTCAATGTTTGAAGTGCTCTTGTTATGATGAAGTCAAGCACATCATCCTCCTCTTTAACTGCTGAGAGAGACACTGAGTCTCCTGTGTGTGTGAGTGAGTGTGTGTACTTGAATGGAGGCGCATCGCAGATGTGTGTTTAAGCAGTGTGTGTGAAATTCCATGGCTGGTCTGTGATGAGTGTGTGTTTAGATCACGGCCCACTGAGCCCCTGCACTGGTTAATATTAGACACACAGCTTGTCGGGAGACTGACAGTTAGAAGTGAACACACACACACACACAAGCACACACACACACAATGACAGCCGAAACCAACTACACATCACTCACAAGGCAACTCTAAACTCCTAGAGGAGCTGCTGTGTGTCTCCCCAAATGACTTCAACTAAAATTACTGGAAAACTCAAAGGCAAGGTACTACCAGGAGACCAAGAGATATTGACCTCCAAAGTCTGAAACATAATAAGTCAGGGTGGACATTTGTGTAAATCGGATGAAAATACCTCAAAGCATTTCTGAGATATCACGTTAACATGAACATCAGTCATCATGAACTTAAAGGAAAAGTTCGGTTTCTGCAGCATTCGTCCATTTTGCACAAAACTGGGAGAAGAAAGTCGTTGTGTAGCCGACTGTCTTCCGCTGAAACAATGAGCCGTACTGCGCATGTGCGGAGCAAGCGCTCTTCTTCTTCAGTTCAGAGGTCAGTACAGTCACACAACATGTCTGGAGTGACACAGACTGTAATGGAGGAGTAGCCCGAACGGACCATGATGGAATATTGGGGAAACTAATGAGTTTTTGGACGATTAATGCAGTTTTAGGAGCGGCGCTGTATGCCCTATGTGCTACCATTATACGGATGTCCGACGCTCGTTTTTGGATCTAAATATCTGCCGAAGCACTGTTTGCATCAGGAAAGCCTTCTGGGTGAGTATATTGTTTTACTTCATTCAATAAACAATGTGAAAGCTGTAGAAACCGAACTTATCCTTTAACCTATGATCTGTGACCCCCAATATCAAACAAATATATCGTTCAGTTTAAGCTGTGCAAATTTGAAGAAAATCAAAGAATTGTTGAAATATTGTTTTAACGTGCAACAGGTGAACATGTGACCTGACCTTTGACTGTAATTTCAGTAATTCAGTGAATATATGTCAGTCAGAGAGGGCATATGTTCAAAGTCTGAACAAAACCCCTCAGAGCATTCTTGAGTTATCAAACACGAGCCAGATTAATATGGACCCTGTGGCCTTGAGCTTTGATCTGTGAGAAGTAATCAGTTTTTCCTTTAGTTTGTGGGTATATTTGTGCAAAGTCTTAAAGAAAGTTTGCAGACCTTTATTATTTTAGATATTGTGTTCACAAACAAAAGATACATACCATAGTTGTTTCTCATTACGTAGCTTCGTCCATCTGCACCTCCTCTCTTGTCTGCCAAACCAGAAGTCATTGACCCTCTGCTATGATAAAGGATCTTACAAATCCCAAAAATACGAGGAGGCTTCTGTAGGATCTTGCTGTGAGGATAAACCAGCGTTTCCTCTCAGGGAGGTTTCAAACTTATGTGATTAAAGATATTGCCACACTTTCACCCCGATCAATACAATTGTCACACAGGTTTTTCTGACAGCGTCTGTAAAATCAAATACAGTTTACACTATACACAGGAGGATTTGTTTCTGAAAAAACTGCAGTTTTATATGAGGCCACATTATTGTGGCTCAGTGTTTGTTCATTCTTGATACCAGAGGGTGATTTGTTTGACAGCCACTCAGCTGAGCAAGCTCAGACTCATTAAGCAAAGGAAGTACAAAGTTATGGAATGAGATAAATCCTGAGGCACCTCATGACCTTGACATTTGACCAGTAACCATCAATTGTAACGTTTCATCCTTGAGTTAAAGGAGATAATTGTGCTAGTTTATATATAATGGTTTGAAGCATTTTTGAGATATTGTGTCACAGAAATGACCCAGATAGATGGACAGATGGAAAATTGGACACATTATGCCTTCAGCCTTGGCAGTCACTATTGTGGGGACATTAATAGTCTGAGTGTGTGTGTGTAAGTGTGGGGGTGTGTGTTTGTGTGTGTGTGTGTGTGTGTGTGTGTGTGTGTGTTATTTCACTTTATAAAAGAGAGCAGGGAGAGTTTTTAAGGATATTTTGAAAGAGTAATGCTCCAAAAGGTCAGCGTGTCAGACTTGGACAGGGAAAATCATGAGCAAGGTAAGAAAAATTGTATCTCCAGAAGTGTGAAACCACCAGCTCTGGGTTTGGCTCTGTGTGAATACAGCTTGAGGCAGAACACAGAGGCCTGTGGATAGACACAAAGAAGGTTTTGAAATCCCTGTTAGATCTTTTCTGCATGAGTGACACAGTGATGAAATTAAACATTTCAGGAACTGCAATCAATCACAAGGTCTAATGACCTCGGAGCTTCTGTAATGCAAATGTTTTCTTTTGACACATCATCAAATCAAAAATAAATGTGATTAAATAAAAAAACAGCACCTACATGAAAAGGACAGCCATTTAACAAATGCACAGCAGAATAAATCAGTGTGGGGTTTTTTAAGCTAAACTAGTCTGTTACCCCTTTTGTGCCTGACTGTATACCCTTTTTACTTTGCCATTACTTTTAGCATGTTGATATGAGGCCTTATAGGGATTGACTTGCCTCTGGAACAAGCCTCAAGTGGCCAGCCTCGGAACTGCAGTATGTGACACAGAAGAAGGTTGTTGCTTCATCCAGTGTGCCAATACATACACTCATGGAAAAAAAAAAAGGGGTTTCATCGTACTGTGAATACTCTTGATTTTAACAACCTGTCATTGTTCCAACTTCCACAGGCAGTGGTCTCTGGATCAGTATCTCTGTCTCACTGTTTTTGGAAAAAAATTAAATAAAGGTTTACCCCCTGATAATCAACAACATACATGAAGTGAAAAATACAAAGTGCTTCAGACATGTTGATGTTTAGACATTATTTTTTAATATTCTATCGTCTATTAGCTGCCATTTTTATGCGATTGGCCTCTGACCTCCTGTAAAGAAATGCTGAAAACAAACTATTATTGTACATTAGAGAATGTCACTGTGAGACATGATTTTGTCATCTTTATGATTTTCCTGAAAAGTTCTTGGGTCTTGTCTTCATCTCCACCTTCTTGAACGAGTAGCGCTCTCCTGTTCGTCCATCTGTCAGGATGTACCACGTCCCCCAGTAGATACCATTGGTTACACCACTATAGCGTCCACGATAAAACCGTCCATTCAGGTTGGCGGCCAGACAGGCATCAAACCACCAGCCTGCACCGTAATACTGACCACAGTTACCAGCTGTATAACGATCATTGTCTCGGTCTGCCGTGCTAAAAGACTTGCCATCGTGGTTATAACGTTTGCTGTAGCTCAAAGCGTTGCCTGCATCTCCGGAGTACTCCCGAGCTGTTAGACGATACCTGTACAGTGGAGATGGGACACATTTATGTTGTAAACATAAATGACTGATGGGAGAGGGGTTTTTGGCACTTGTACAAGTTTTAGCTGTGTTGCTCATTCTACAAAATGAACAATCCTTACAAGCTGTGCCTCTTTGTAAAGGTGGTTGTATGCGTTCTTGGAAAATATCCCCAATCTAAAGAAAAGCTAATATGGTCTGTAAAATTCAGACTTAAAGTATTTATGTCTTTACCTAGACTTAATCTATTTATGTCTTTACCTCTGTGCCTCTGAAGCCACTTTGAAGTTGCTGTAGGTGGCATGGCGCTTCTGTTGGTGCCAGTCCTCCAGCTCAATCCGGACTTGGTGTTGGCCTGTGGAGGTGAGGGCGTGAAGCGCCGCGTTCCCCAACCACAGCTCTCCCTGTGGACTGCCAAAGCCCTCTCGGTATTCCTGCCAAGTCCTGTTGAAATCCACTGAGCCATCCTGCCGATTCTGGATCACCGTCCACCCTCCGCCTGCCGTCTCCATGTCACATTTAGCCTGAGCCAAAACAAAGGTATTATAGAGCCTAGAATTTAGTGATCCATTGATAGCATGCACATGTCTAAAAGAAGAGAGTATGGTGGGGGTTCCTCTGTGTGTTTTATGGGTGCGGTAAGGCTGAAATACCTCCAAAGCTGGTCTGTGCAGGTCAGGCTGGATGGTGTAGATGCCATTCTCTTTGATTCCAAGCTTGTAAATCTCTGCACAGTCCTGTGGATGTAATCTCTCTAAAGGAGGGACTAATAACCACAAATACTGATTTTTTATTAAACCAGTTTATCAATTTTAATATTTTATTATTTGATCACTTCTAGTGTCCTACCTGTGGGTGGATGCTGCGTGATGCTCTTCAGGAACAGCAGCAGATCTTTCTCCCCCTCTCTTCCCACAGCTGCACTCTCTATCACCCCACAGACAGATTAAGTTATCACAGCATTGACAGGGGATGGAAATAGAAGCTTTGTCTTTGTAAACCACACAATAAAGACATTTCACTCTGGATCTTTGCTCTTTAAAGGTTATGTACAGGATGATCTGCGCAGTATTAGCATGTGTGCATGTTTACAGAGGTTTATCTAAACCTCCCCAATGCAGATAAATTCCGATACCCTCACCTCTGACCAGCACTTAGCAGGTCTCATTGAGGTTCTGTTTATTATTTGTTGAAGTGGCTGAGCTGGAATTATGTGTGTGTGTTTGTGTGTGTATTCTAAGTGTTTGTCTTTGTCTGGGTAAAGCAGAGATGAAGATATAAATGTGTATTACTCACCCAGTCGTTTGGCCATCACACCAAGAGCCTGGCTGTGACAGTGGAGGTCACACTCTGTCAGGACAGCTGCCATCAGAGCCAGGATGGCCCCCAGAGAGTCACTGTCCTGGCCCCCATGACTCCAGGGGCCCCCTGTTTCCCGGAGAGAGTGCATGCAGCGCTGCAGCTGAACAAGACGCTCTTTCACACCTCCAGCCTGCCCAGATAGAGCTTAAAATGACTTCTCAAAAAGGTTTATGCCATGCTTTTCATCACATTTTCTCTAGTTGTCATAATATTCAGACTTTTTATATCCCATAGTGCTGCATTTCAGGTCAGATTAATGCAAAATAACTTGTTGTTAGAATTTATTGTAATTTTTAGGCAAACGTTGCAACATATTCATCAGTAGGGACGTACTTAGGCTTATGACTAAGTTTTAAAAGATCATAAGCCACACAGTGATGCAAGGATGACATATGTTTTGTGGGTGAACACGGGAATTCTCTAAGGTTGTCACTGTTGCAGCATAAAATTGAGGTTACACAGGATGATGGAGTTCACAACCATTACTGGCAAAATAATGTATAAGCAGGGGTGATACAAACATAAATCATGACTTAAAGTAAATTTAAATAAACAACTATACATTCAATATCACTGTCCGCAAATAATATAGTAGCTTAAAACCTAATCAATGAAAACTGCAGATGTAAACATTTCTGACAGCTGGTTTACTTATATCACATTGTTTTTCTGGCTTTGGTTTATTTTTTGCAAATGGTCAAATTCTGGATGATTGCTTATATTAAGGGTGGTTGTAAGCCTGGAATTAGCATTTCAGGAATACCCTTGACCACAAGCCAGTGGCATTTTTCAGTGTTTTCATTGTAGCCTACTTATTGCTGATAATAAATTCTATGGTTTAAGAAAATCACATTTTTTGCTCATCATGATAATCTTCACAAACAAATGTGACCTTCATAACTTCTGAAGCGTAATAATACAATTGACACAATTAAAAAAACTTGCAAAATGGGGTGCTGGTTTGGCGGAGTGGTTAGCAACCAGGCACCCCATGTACTTGCTTCTGTCGGTCCAGGTTCAAATCCCGCCTGTGACCAGTTTGCAGAGTGTCTTCCCCTACTCTCTCTCCCCCTTTCACAAGCCTATCCACTGTCTCTCTCCTATCAATAAAGACACAAAATGCCCAAAAAATACATTAAAAAAAAAAAAAAAAACTTGCAAAATGAAACAATATGGCAGACCACTAAGCTCCAATTCTTATCTCGGCTCATGCCTTTTGTATGGCAGACTTTGCTGTTAATGTGCTATTGGTTGCATCAATTTCTTAAAGACAAGTAAACAATTAAATGTCTCTCAAGATCTCTGAGGTCCTAGTCAACAGGTTTTTATCAACAGTCCTTTTTAAAATGCAATTAAGATTTCAAGGCTACAAGAGGGGCAATTAAAGATATACTTATGTTGTAATAAAAAATCTCTGATTCTTGAGTTTACAGAAGACCATATTGCATTTTTGCAAATAGCCCATTGAAAAATCCCAGAGACCTTGAGAGGAGGGAACCTAAAGTGCTAAAATCCTGCCCAACCTCTTTGTTCAAGACTCATCACTGCACCCCTCTACAACTAGACAAAAGCTTATTGTAGCACTCAGCTTGGCCACCATTTTATTAGCAAGAGTTTGACATAATGTTATCATTTAATCTACCCAAAACCATATTAGCAAGGGAGTTCAACATAGTTTGTCTTGTTACTTAGACTATCAAACATTAAGCACAGCAGTTTTCCAACAGCTAATTTAAACTTTAAGCCCAGCAAAATCTTTGCTAACAGACTTTGACAGCAGCCAATGTTTTCATTCCCCCAAGCAAAAAGCATAATGACAGGAAACTTCACAAAAGCTCATGTTAGCCACCGACAAAACAACCATGTGAAAGACTCTGACATAAATGTTAGCTGTCTGCTGAGCAAAATGTTCCAATTGTTAAGGGAGATTTATAACCTACCCGTGGCTAGCATTCAGCCTTATGTTTATACCCACAAAATTAATAAAAAGGCAAGACTTGGTGTTCAGCTTATCAAACATTTTAATGAATTGTCAGATGTCCTCAATTTAAATAATTTACATCTGAGAACATAGCAGTACTACACTATAAACATATTTTTCATCCTCAAGGGCATGTCCAAGGAAAAGGCTATCTTGTAATATGGTTAACTATATTTTGGTAATCATATAAAGTTAGGTAACAATTATTGGAATGCTGCTTAATATCCAACTGAAAAAAAAGCTACTGTGCATCCACTTTGGAAGATCTCAAAAGGCTGTAACCTATCACACTTATCCCAGCTCAGAGTCATGCTTTGTGTCACACTCGACCTGTCTCTTACACTTGCGTCAGTCTTTGTAATCACCCCCTCACACACCTGTTGCTGTATGAGCTCAGCACAACCATATGATGAGGACATTTTTAAAGCAGACCTAATTTTATCCCCTCTTTGATTACTGACTGCCACTGCTCCATAGCTGTCAGGTGGTGCCAAGTTTAGTGTGTAAAATGTCCCATGAGGAAGGACCTGCTGGCCTCAGCCTGATGGGGCTGCTCAGACTCTCTGTGAATGTGCAGTACATAAACAGGTCCAGTTCCTCTTCACCTCCACTGTAATAGTTTACTTACAACCTTATTGTTGCATGGCTGAGTAGTATTGTATCCTAAAGTTTTGATATACAGCTTTTCTTTGAGAAAATCTCAAAATAGTTCTTACCATCAAGGAAACAGAAATTACCCGAGGCACTAAGGTCGAAAGGGCCTCTGAACATTATCATTAAAAGTGAGCATCAAATACGAGGAACGGGTCTATTATTACTTTCAGTTATTAAGATAAGTTATGAGCTTATATATGGCATATTATTCGCACACATGGGTTATTGATGTTTGGACAGTTGGGCACTCTTGCTAGCTTCACCAACTTGCCTCAACATTGCAAACTTATCAATTCAAACAGTGTCTTTTTTGTAATGAAATTACATTTTTTAAAATTCATTTTGCTTTTCCATTTTCTTTTCCTAAATTTACTGTTACCAGTCTTGAGTCAACATTATGACATTTCGCCACCTTAGAATAGAAGTTTCAAGTTTGATCTTATTGTAGGAGGATTATCAACAGCTGGACTGATGTCATTCCCTCTCCCTCAGAGCACTTGGTCACTTGCATATAGCACTATGTGAGTTTAGCCGCACCCTTTGGTCGTCTCTCAGAAAGTGTTTACTGTTTTGCAACACAAGTTCACATTCAGTTACAGAGACCCTGTAAGCTATAAGAGGACAGACTGAGGCCAAGAGACAAAAGAGGACATGATTAATAAGGCCACAAAAATAAAGGTGTTAGTCAATATTGTTCAGTGATTTCTTCAACTGACTTCACTTCCCTTTACACAGCAACAAATGTGCATTGTCCTTTGAGTAGGAGGTGACTGCACTGTGTATTTCACAGTTACACTCGGAGGCCTTGGGTGGCCACTAGAGAGTCAAAAAATGAATTCTACCATAGAGCTGCTTTAACTGGACAAATACTCTCTCTATGTTTGGACAAGTGAGCGAAACTGCCAAGTCACCAAACTGTCCAAACACAGGAAATATATACTAAGAGCAATTTAGACTCTGCTTATTATTTTTTGTTTCAAGTACAAGTGAGGATTAATATATTTTCTGTATTCCAGCTCTCTTAAAATACCTCAAAATACTTTGTTCATGCATCAAGTTTTCTTTTAGTAAAAGGGCCTCATAGTGGTCTTTGTCTGGAATCTCCAATTGTTAAGACTGTCCTTGGATTAATGTTTTAATATCAAGTAAGGATCATTGGTCTCATTTGGAGAAATGTGCTGTGACTGGTGTGTCTTACCTTCAACTGAACCTTGGAGAAGTCCTGCTTATGCTCCACCCTCTGAGGTGCACTTGCAATTGCTGGGAGCAAGACCCCCATCCTGCCGCCTGCTGTCCCAGCCTGACCCTCACAGGCCTGGGCGATGGCTCCTGCCCCTGCCCCTGAGTGGACAGGTACAGCCACCAAAGAGTCTCTGCATGGAGGATGTGTGCAGGCTGGGGAAGCATCTGAGGACAGCAGGGTGTCCACAAACAGAGACAGCAGAGCGAGCAAACTGAAAGAACTGAGGGGAATCATGGAGAAACTCACAGACACAGGCTGGTCCTTGGCTTGTTTCAAACTCTGATCCAAGTTTCTCCTCAAAGGGCCTCCTGTCTCTTCAGCTGCACTGTTTGTCCTTTCTTTGTTGTTGATGGTTCTCGACAAACTTTGTCTTCACTTTAAATCATGTCAAGTCTCTGTTCAGGTTTGCAGGCTTGTTGTTTTCATTAGGATGTCCAGTTTTATCCTCATCAGTCTTCTTTTCTACTCTTAGTTCATCTTCTTCTTTTTCTTCTTAGATCCTCCACTCCTTGTTCCCCTTTTACTCTCTTCCCCCTGCTCTCTTTCTGTTGGTGAGGTTGCTTTGGCTCAGATTCCTAGATAACTGCGGCACTCTTTGCTGTCTGACACGGACTAATGCACCCACCCCCTGATGCACAAACACACACGCACACAATCTGTCCATCTCCTTAACTCATCTCATTCTGGCTCTCTTTGACTCCCACACAGGCTCCCACACAGAGAGGCATGTTTACACACATGCACCAACATTTTGTAAGAGATCATGCACTGTGCAATATTTTTTTATGGATCAGTTAGTCGGCATTCACTCTGCATGCAGGTCAGAGTGATCTAAAACTGTTTTTTTGTTGGATTTGACTTTTTAAAGTTTTTGAATTGCATGTGTCAGATGGAATCTGACTTTTTATTCTTTTTAATGTGGTGGTAGATATCAGCATCACCAACGTTTTGGTTCCTCCTTAGAACCCCAAACAGACCTTAACCTCGTCCAAGCCTCGTTCATCAACATGCATACCTGTCAGTGTTTGTGGACATGAAAATGCAGCAGATGCTCAAAGTATTCAGCTTCGTCCATCCTGCGTGCCATTTTGTCACTTCTGCTCTTTTGTGCTGCTGTATTTGTGTTTACAAACTGAGTTCCAAAGAGGCCGTAAAGACGCTACGTTCAATAGGAGCGAGAAGGCAGGAATTCCTCCATAAACATCCACTCATCAGGACTCTACTGAGGCACGCTCCCACTAACAAGGAGGACAAACACACAAACGGAGACTTCAGTGTGGAAATAAGTTGAATTTTAGACTCATGTATTATCTTTAAAAGAGATACATGTTGAAATATGTTGAATTTAAGACTCATATTCATCTTTGAAAGAGATAAATGGTGTATTGAAGCAGTTTGTGTCATGTTGAACTTATGTTTCACCTGAATTCACCAGGAAAATAGTGCAATGTTGAATGCACTAAATACGGTTTAAAAAAACAGATTTCAGGCCTACTGCTCAATAAAAAATATTTTCAATAAACCTACCAAAGTAATATTCTTACTGAGCAAAAGATAATCTATACTCTGGCTCTACCTGAGGTCAGGGGCATTATGTATTTGGGTTGCCCATCCATCTGTCCATCAAAGCAGGATGATTCATATAAATCTCAATAATACTTTGAAGGATAATACTTTGGGGGATTTTTCTTAAATCTTTCAAAAAGACGCTCTCTTAGATTTAAGGATCTACTCGTTAGATGTTGAAGGTTAAAGTTCAAAGTCGAGGTAATGTTGCCTTATGGTTTTCTCTAGCTTTTGAGCACAATGTCTCAGGATAGCTTTAGGAGGTCATCATTAATTTTTTCCCAATTGTCTAGTCAAACTCAAGCATAAATACATCCAATTTAGGAGGTCAATGTAATGAAGTCTCACAACCATATTTTGCTTATGAAAACAGTCTTATTAGCATTTTTGGTTCTCAGTCATCCTGGTGATGGTTATCCAAGACTGTTCAAAGTGACAGCTGGACTGGTTCAGATTGTTGACGATGTGTTCCTCTTCACCCAAAAGCTTCTCCAGTTCTCAGAGCTCACTGGGGAACAGACAGAATATAAAGTATAAGGAGGCTGTTAAACTAAATTTTCTGGGTGGTCACCTGAGAGTTGTTGGCAGAGTTGTTGACCAATGTGGTCTATGCTGTTCATTGTTAGGAGGAATGCAAGAATCTGTACATCGGGGAAACCAAACAACTTTTACATAAATGCATGGCACAGTATAGACGAGCCATCCCCTCTGGACAGGATTCAGCCCTTCACCTAAATCTTATTGACACAGGAAATTCTTTTGATGACAAAAATATCTACATCTAATCCAGAGAAAACCAATGCTTTGATAGCGGTATCAAGGAAGCCATTTTTGTCAAGATGGAGAAACCATCCCTTAACAGAAGTAGGGGACTAAGACACTTTCTATCTCCGTCATATAATGCAGTTTTGGATTCCCTTCATAAACAATCCAATCAAAAAAATCACCAAAGAACACAGAACCAGAGAGCATGTGACCCAAACAACCAAAGAAAAACCCACCAGTGGCCCCACCAGGGGCAAACAACTCTGTTAATGACTCTCAGGTGACCACCAAGACCATTAATAGTCGATTTAGGCTTTATAACCTGCCCCTTTCCCAGTAAACTCTTTGAACTAGAGAAGCATTTTGGACAAGAAAATTGCCACTTTGAACAGCTTTGGATAGTCTTTCTGAAATAACAGAACTACTTTTCTAGAGCTTTGTATAAATGTCCATTGTATCCCAAGGATAAATGTCTTAGATTTTTTTAGAATACAGGTCAAGAGGCAAGGTCCACACATTTTTCTTAAGAATGCAAAAGCTCCATAACATTACCAAGCAATGATAATCAACTGGCCTCGATGGAGCCCCATCAGGCCCTGTATGGCCTCTCATGTGGTCCCCAAAACGGTATCAAATCTTTAGAAATGTGAGAGGGAACAATTTGTTGTGGTCTCATGGGCATCCTTTGGCCAATGAGTCCCTTCAACTATTAATTTAAACTAAAAAACAAATGCTATTACTTGCCAGTATCATACCAGGGGAATGAGCACACTGGAGTAAAACTCCTTAATGAAAACATGACAGCCCCAGAAAGAAGTAGTCAAGGTAGAGGAAGTCTTCCCATCAGCCATACTGCTAACCAGCCAAATTATATGGACCGATCTCACTTGGAGGTTCATAAAATTCTGAAAAAATGTAGACTAAATACATGTTAATCAGATCAAATGTATATATTTTTTAGTTCATTCCACATAGAGCACATCCAGCCATGGACAAATGTAGATCACAACCTCTGTTCTAATTTTATTAAACTTTGCACACCCTTTCATAAGGATGACCTGATTAGATTTTCCAGATTGAGGTCCAAAGGTCAACATTCTGGAGTCTCATGAAAATTATTTGATTGTAAATGTAATCTTGTGAACACAGTGCCACATATGCCGACGAATCTTCTACAAATTCATCAAAAATCCTCTGTGATACAAGTAAGAACAGATCATGGTTTATAGATCAAAGTTCCCCTGGTGATCCTGTGCTTGTTAACACATGTCTTTAATAAGCTTAGAGGGATTTATGTCATACTTTACACATTTGTCCTTCAGACCTTGTACAAATGTTCACTTTGACACAAGGATGAAGACATTATGATTTACACTGATACGGTTAAAATGTTTTTGATGTCATGATCATCGTGTTGCTTCGGAATGTGTGAACTGTGTGGGGTGTTTCTCATTCCCTCCTTTTCTCCTTCTCCGACACAACAGAAAACTGATTATGATTTTTGAGGTAAAAGGTCAAACACCAAGGTCATTGGGTTGCATGTTTACCTTGTCTGTAAGAATCCTACGAATCAAACAAATGCAAACCTCAATGGCCTCTTCACCCATCTCTGAACTTTTTACTATCTGGTGCTTGTATACTTTGTGAAGAAATAATGCCACCAGTGGTTAGCTCTAAATAAAAGGGCATTTTTTATCTTAAGTAAAATAATCCAGTATGTGTTTGGCACCTGTTTGATACAACAAAGAAGCCAGAGACACTTACTAGTGAGTATTTATTGGTTTACAAATAAAAACAAATCTCTCATTTGCTCTTCCACCAACATCTCAAAAACCTGTCACTTTATTTGTGACAGAAAGTCAGTTTGCTGTCTCTTTTTTTGGATAGTATATACAATACTGTCTTTTTATGTAAATGTACAAAAAAATGAGTTTTTGTACATTCACACACACACACACACACACACACACACAAACACACACACACACACACATATAAATATATATATATATATATATATATATATATACTGTATATATATATACACACACACACACACACACACACATATATATATATATATATATATATATACACACACACACACACACACACACACACACACACACACACACATATAAATATATATATAGATATAGATATAGATATATACATATACACACACACACACACACACACACACACACATATATATATATATATATATATGTATATATATATATATATATATATATATATATATATATATATATATATATATATATATATATATATATATATATATATACATATATACACATATATACATATATGTATACATATAGAAATGATGTATAAGCAGATATCACCTTTATTTATAACCTGTGCCAAGGAGGTTATGTTTTCGGGAGAGTTTCTTTGTCTGTCTGTCTGTCTGTCTATCTGTGAACAAAATAACTCAAAAAGTTATGGATGGCTTTTGATGAAATTTTCAGGAAATGTTCAGCATGGGAAAAGGAAGAAGTGATTCAATTTTGGTGTTGATCCGAATCACCGTCTGGATCCAGGAATTGTTCAAAGGACTATTTATCATTGGGAGATAGGGAACTGTGCTGCTTGGTGGAGGTCTGCACTCTCCGAGTGCTTTTCTAATTTAGGAATGAAATAATGAAAAAGACTGTGAAGAAGTTTTATTTAACAGTGAAAATTTCTCCAGTCATGGGATATATTTTACATTCCAGCATTTTCAAAACATAATTTATATCTGAAAAACATATTTTCCATGCATTCATTTAACAACTGAAAATAAAAGTTTCCCCACAATATAAAATCACATTAGCAATTAAAATACTGAATACAACTTTTGTGATGTTTGTCAGGTGAGTTTAATATAGCTGCGCATTGAAGTATTGTTTGGATGTCCCAAAAACTCAGACAAAATTGATTTTATATCTTTACATCTTAGGGGGATCACTAATTTGGTAGACTTTTTAAACGCTGTTAAGTATTTTAAGAATTTTAAGAATTGGACTGATAAGCAAAATGTAAAATGGATTTGGTATCTATTAAATCTTAACAATTCCCATCCCATTTTTGATTCCCGTGAAATTTGATGAAAATAGCTCCTACTGAATTGATTCTAATTATTATCAGTGATCTATCACACGTCATATTATTATCACACTGTGGTATCAAGTGTTGTTTTTCATGCAATGAATGCCGAGGATAAAGTCCGCTCGAAGCACTGGACAACTCTTTTAATTACTCCTGTGAACTTTCTTTAAATTTAACTGCTCCTGTGAACTTTCTATTTTTGCATTTGTCAAAATTGAAAATTGAAAAAGTGAGAAGAATACACCTTAATTATCTATATTTGCATCAAAAAGGAGCTGAAACTGGCTTAAATTCTTTGTTTAGTTCAACAGATTAAGTAAAGTTAAGTATTTTTGTATGCTGTCATAAAAAGTGTACTTTTGAATTAAAAGGGTTTTAATTCATCACATAAGGTTTCATGTTTTTCATTTTCCAAGTATTCTCTCTGTTATAAACTGTTTCTCTCAGAGCCTTCTTCCATCAGCCTCACTTACACTTCAGATGGAATATATTTCTCATATGGATTAGAGGTCAGCTGACATTGAGTAGGCCTACATGCCCACAAAAGCAGACTAATTACTATAGCTTGACTTTTAGTCTTTTCCAGGACAGCATTGACCCAACAGAGTAGTGTCAATGTTTGTGTATCTTTCAGAGAAGGTTCATACAGTAAGTGAGGACTACAGCAATTATACAGTATAAGGTCGTTTCATTCAGTTGATGCTGCTCTCTAGTGGTGGGTGTCCAAAAGTATCCTGCTGTGACAGTTATTGTGGTGGTTGGGTCTGAAGGGATAATGAAGGAAAACTTTGCAGAGAAGTTTCATGGCATTATATCATCTCTTATGAGTTAGGCTCAAAATATATGGAGAACTAATTATCTGTCTTCTTTTAGCATATTTTACCTAAATTCAAGAAATAACTGGAACTCTTGTTCCCATCTGCGGCAGTGCAGCCTATATCTTCTAAAAAAAACCAGCCCTAAAACTCCGAACTACTCCTTTATCGATATGACACTATTCAAAGGCTTCGCATGTCAAATCAACTCTGCCCATGTATGAAATAAACTCAAAAAGCAATGGGAACGTTTTCAACCCGTGATGTAAAGACGTGGAGGGCTGGGTTTGTGCGCTGCGTGTGACGTCAGACGCTGCGTTGTTTCGGAGGAGGAAGTGAAAGGGGAACAGAGAAGCTGATGGTAGCAGGTAGTTAGCTCGCTTGCAGACAACCCTTCAGGGAAAGTGCCAAATAAACGCAACAGGCGCCAAGAATCTGCTTCGTCCGTTCTCGACAAAGTTTTTTAATTACTCTTGTTTAAGGGCGAATGACTTTTCCTCCAACATAAAACGAGACGTTGTCAAATTAACGCTAGCTAACGAAGTCAGTGCCAGCGGGCTAGCAGGCTAGCTGACGTTACGCCTTGTTAGCCACATACGGTAGCTGTCCTGAACAAAAACAGCTGGTTTACTCACAGCCAGGACTGCCCCCGTCAAGAAGTCGGTGCTCCTCTGGGCTACAGGTCGAAGGTGAGTTTTGAAAAGACACTCGCGTGGCAATTTTAATAATGTTTGACCCTTTGTGAGTTCGCGTTGAATCTTAATAAGGTTAACGCTACAGCGGCTAATGGTGGTGCAATATTTTTCGAGAAGCTACTTGTCAAAAACAAGTCCGGCCTGTGGCTCCTCTGGGTTCACTTCTACTAGAGAGGACAATCGGGGAGACATAGTCGGTCCAGCAACACATCGATAGAGGAAATTAAGCACACAGAGGAAGTAATGACTTAACAAAAGTTAATGTATGGTTTTCATATTAAAAGAGGAATTTGGTGCGGGTGCTCCGGCATCTCCACAGACTGTTTTTGGCTGTTTTCGTGTTAAGGTGACAAATGCCTGGAAGCGACAGATATACTATAGTGTGTTTTTGCCGAAGTGTTGTCAGCCAGGTCATATGATTATCCGTGTTATCTAGTTTTTGTTTCGGTTGTGACTCACAGATCACGCAGGTACATGTTTCAGCACAGCCTCTGAAATAACAATCTGTTGATCATAAAACGCCCATTACATAAGCCAAACGACTCATCTTGACTTACAAATATGCTCATGTCCCTTTCTCAGAGTCCAAACAGCCTCCAGTTTTAAGCACGTATGTCCTTAGTTACAGTGATATTTTTATTTACTTAAACTTAGTCGTGCAAAATTTTCCACAGTAGAAGTTAGAGATTATAGAGACTCGAGTCTGCTTGAATAATTAGTGTATTTTTCATCACAAACTGCTTCCTCCTCAGGTTATTTAATTATTCTGTCTGCCCCTGAAGTCCCTGTGTTGTACTTTTGACCAGCTCCAAATTGAGATTTGCCCATAGCCCACGAGTTTCCATGAGTTGGCTGATTTGTCTGGGTATAATTTCCCAGTCTGTTTATGGGGCCTTTTATGGTTTAATGTTCTGAAAGTCTTTCTCACAGTTTACACTGTGGCACACACAGCTGTGTGTAATTTTACACTGCACAGTGTACCCTCCAGTTTGTCCTGACAGACAAGACTGATTTGTTTCTCTGTGTTTATATACTACTTTTAAAGGATCTTTTCCATGAAACATTTTGAATTGGAATCAAACATACTACATATTTTCCCCTTCACACATTAGCAGTAAATAAATCTGCATAGAAATTCAGATGGGTTAGAAATAGAAATAAACACAACTAAAGCACAGTGTATCTTAAGAAATATTCAAAAAGAATTAAGCTAAAAACAGAAAAAACAGGGTTCAAAATGCACATGGTTGCACACAAAGGATTTATTAGAGGAAATACCAATGTTGTGTCTGTTAAACACACTCTGGAAAAAGTGTAAAGATGGGAATTGAACACTAATTCAAGTTGAAAATCAACAACAAGAACTCGGTTTCTTATGCCTTTATACTTCACAGTCCCTTTATCAATGCCTTTTACATAAGAGAATGTCAACTAAAAGCAATATAAAGAATTAAAAGTGTGATCATGGAATAACAAGGACAAAAGTGGTCAAAATTGTGGCTCAGCTTTACAGAAAATCACACAAACTCTGCATCATCCTGAGTCTGTGTGATTTTAAGCATGAGTAGAAATACCAGCAACATGCAGAGGCATTTATTTGCAGCATGGTATTTCATATCAGGATTGCCATATATTTGAACCACTATAACCAGCAAAAAACCCTTTGAAAATATACCTTTTTTTCACCATAGATAGTATCCACAAGAATTGAGGAGTGAGTTGTTCAAAGAATTGGACTGATGAGCAGAATGTAAAATGGATTTGGTATCTATTAAATTTTAACAATTCCTATCCCATTTTTGATTCCCACAAAATTTGATGAAAGTAGCTCCTGCTGAATTGATTCTTATTATTATCAGTGATCTATCACACGTCATATCATTATCACCCTGTGGTATCAAGTGTTGTTTTTCATCATTCAGAGGATAAAGTCCGCTCGAAGCGCTGGACAACTTTTTAATTGCTCTTGTGGACTTTCATTTAATTTAACTGCTCTTATCAATGCACTTTTTTGAATTTGTCAAAATTAAGATAAAATATAAGAATACACTTTAATTACTCGTATTTGCACTAGAATATACATCAAAAAGCAGCTGAAACTGTCTTAAAGTCTATGTTGAGTTCAACAGATCAAGTATCACCAGTTGTGTTTTTTGTTCACAGTGTATTGTTTTTATCCACACACGGACAGCATACACTTCAAAAACAATCACTAATAGTATTTGCATGTAAATTTATCCAGATGTTAATAATATTACTTCCCAAGACAGCTATTTACATTTGGGTTTTTTAGTGCCTTTAAAATGGAAAAAATGGCCCTCTGGTAATGAGGGTAACTAAAATGTGGCGTACTTTGTGACAGTGTTTACAGTGTTATTGAAACCAGCAGAATTTAAACCAGTTTGTCAAATTTACTTGTCAGTATCCTTTAATATCATCAATGTCTCACAAGAAGGCGAGGGAGTGAGAAGTCATTGTTCTCTTCCTAATCACTAATTGCAAAATAATCAATGTCGTTCAACACTGTCAGATTCAAGTCAAACTTAATACACACTAATACATAATTCACAAAAGAGCCGTGAATGTAGCTGGACTAGCAGCTGGTGACATTTTTCACGCCGTCATTTTCACAGACCTTCACTGTTTCACCTCTACACATTCACATCACTTCTATCAGGACATCATAGAAGTGATGTGATACATGACAAGTGAAACGGCTTGGATCTCCATACACATAAAGGCAAAGACATTCACTCCCAGCTCTTCTGTCCACCTCAGTGTTCCTGAGGTATTCTGCAGTGTTCACAGTGGAGACGAAACATTACAGGATTGTAAATATTGTGTCTTGAAACAGTAGTGTGAATGGGGCAGCTGAAATTGCTCTGCTAACCCTTCTCAGGTGATGAGTTGCTGAGGTACCTCGACACACTGACCCACACAAATGTAGTGCATGTGGGGGAGTCTGTCACGGCAGTGTTAATTTGACACAGATGTATGTAGGCTTGTTAGAGTTTAATGAAACGTGATCATAAAGTTCAAAATATGAATCAGGAGTTAAATTAAATGGATCAAATTTAAATTTAACTAATAATTAAAAAGCTGCTATCTGCATTGTTCTCTTTTAAGCATTTGCATGACATTTTTTAATGAAAAATGTGCTTTAAAGTGTCTTTGATTATCAACTAAGTGCAGAAATGTGTAACACGTTGACATTTTAAACCAGCATCACCTGGTGCATTAAAACCATGACAAAAGATTAAAATCCAACATTTGTACGTTTTATTATGAGCAGTCGAATAAGCAAAATTAAATCTAGTCTTAGAGTTACACACATTCACAGCTTCTTTCTACCCAATCTTAGTTATTTCTTCATTTGAAATTTTGTGAATTGGGATAATAAATGGAACTAAACCTCCTCTTTACAGTGATGTTCAGTTTACTGTCTTACTCATCTCTCCATCGGTGGTTGCACATCTGAGCCAAGGTTCTTCTGCAGTCATGTGACTGTGATTTGAGCATGCTCAGATGTTGATAATGTGTTGTAGTTCATGATGCTGTCAGCAGATCTTCACAGTCTGCTCATCTCTTGAGTGCTGTGCTTATTCTGCTCACAAATAACACAAGTACTCTTAAAAGAACCTGAAGGCCACTGAAGCATCTGTGCTGTGGTCCTTAAGGACTATAAAAGGCTCCATCATTTAATTTCATGTTTCATTTTTAAGGATAAAGGTAGTGTTTTGTTGCTTTATATGTCATCATTAGGTTTGTGAAAGTTTAAGTTTGATTAAGTAACTGTTACTCTGCAAAGGGCAAAATTAGCTTGGTTTAATTGTTAAAAAATGTCTTGCATATGCGTGGGTGTAACAAAAAAACTTTACAAAAATCATCTTTATTTTATATATTATATAGAGTAGGCGGGATTAAGTTTGGACATATCAGTGTATCAGATATCTTCAAAAAAATCAAATATTATTAATTCCTAACAATTACAGTTGACTTTTCTGATAGGGGTTGCTGCCAAAGCTTTGTGTTACACTGATCATGTGCATGTCTTCAGGTTAGTGGACCACAGCAGAGGTCTCCGTCTTGTCAAGCACTCAGTGCTGGACTCTTTATTTGGCTCTGATAAGATAAAGCTGTGCAAAAAGTAAAGCAGCTTCCTGAGAAAGTTTATTTTAGTCTTTTGGATTGAAAGTTTGAATAACGTTTTCAGATAACACAATCAGAGTGGAATTCTCTGCAGGGTCAACGTCTTCATAGTTGAACATGCCCAAAGTTTTGGTATGAAGACTTTTTTTGTATCACAGTTCTGAGGCCACACCAATGGGCTGCATGCCCTTGCACATGGATCTTGCGATCTTGTCCATGATGACATTTTTTTTGCACCTCTGGTCAGGGCCTGCTGAGGAGGAAGTGGCCACATGGGGCTTGGCAGCACTCCTTTGTTGCTGCATTTGAGTGGAAGGCTGACAAATGGGACTATAGATTTGTTGTGGATGAGGAGTAAGCTAGCTGCCACACACACAGCCTCCATTTTCTTGAGCTGTACTTATCTTGTTATCTACTGGGGTAAAGGAGCAGCATGTAGGTGTGGATGGCCTGTGGCTTCTGTCTTCACACAATTAACATCAGTATGAGCTGAATACTTACTTTCAAGAGGAACTTTTATGTTGCTTCTCTGTTTTGTCTCCAACATCCTGAAGTTATATTTCTTGGTCACTCTTTTTCCATCCAGTCTGACGAAATAAGCTCAAGATATTTTAACCTGAATCAACAGGTGTTGTGTGTTGCTCTGGTCCTCCAGTTCTCATTGCAGATTCACCCATTTTTAGCAGGGCTTGTTTTCTCCCACAATCCCTTTAATTAGGTAAAAAGTTTGGCACCATTTACAGCAATTTATAGCATCAGCATCCATCCTGAGATTTTTTTAACAGAGGGAATTCCAAGCTGTATACCTCATGCAGCCCCACCTAAAAACCCAAAACTGTTCGTTTAAGAAAATGAAAATAGTTCCCAATGATGAACAGCAGTCTGCTCTGCCTGTTTGTAATGTGATATAAGTGATCTCTGACAGACTTAACTGAATCTCAGCCCCTGTCTTACAGGTGAAGTCTTTAAACAAGGCTTAAATTCCACCTGTGTTTGTCTTTTTAATTCATGTCATGTATCAAAGGGAGAAAATGCCAGATTCGTCACTTTATTTGTGCAGCACCGAGTGTGAGTCAGTCCTCCAGGAGGTAACTTCCTGTGGTGCTTGAGAAAGAAAGAATGATGTGTTTCTCGTGATTTGCCCAACAGCTTAGAAAGCACATGACTGGAATGAACAGTATTCAAACCTGATTGGTCCAAGAGCCAAGCACACACACTTACAAAAACTTTGAGGCTTATGTTTCTCGAAGTGCCTGAGTGCACAGAAGCATATTTACCTGAAGTACAGTTTGTACCATTATGGAGCTGCTGTTTCTTTTGTAGAGATGTAGAGGTTAAGCAGATGAGCGCTGCTCTGCCTGTGAGGGCTCACTGTATGTTAAAAGTTGCTGCGTTTGTCTCCCTGCAGCTGTGGAAAAATGACATCCAGGAAGAAAGTCCTCTTGAAAGTCATCATCCTGGGAGATTCTGGGTGAGTCACAACTTAGTGTTTCACACTTTAATGTTAAAATCTTAAAGGCAGGGCAGGTGACTTGTCAGGTGACCTCTAAAAATGGTCAAGTGGAAAATAAATCTCAAAGTGTTTGAATCATCAAACATTTCTATCAGCAGTGTTTCCTTGTTAGAAGGAGTTATGCTCTGTCATCACCTGTGTCCAGGCAGAACTCTACCATCCTGCTTTGACTTCCTGATCAGTGAAACTTAGTCAGTGAAGCTTATTGTTGTACCAACTACAGAAGGCATGTTAAAGTAGTTATGTCAGCATGTGCGCAATACTTTGAGTTAACTTTATTTCATTTGTTTATCTAAGTTAAATTAAGGTGGGTGGAGTTGTACCACACACTTCCCAAAGATTGAGCAGCTCAGACAATGCTCTCTCTGGTTAAGATAATGACCTTTAGTCAAAAAACATTTAGTTTCTCTATTTTTATTATTGTTAAATCATAAAGGTTTAATCATTTCAAAGTAAAAGTACACAAGTGCCCTGAAAATTTGAACTAAGTGCTTATACATGTGTACATTATGTCCATGTTATGACAGATATACTGTATTTAGGAGCAAAGTTTTAACTGTAAACATCCACAGAAATGTTAATATCTGGTTGTACCCATAATCATCTGTTTGAGCTTTTATCTGCTGATACTATGAAGTTTACCTTTATATTTATATTAAAAAAATAAGAAAGATCTCACAGCTAAACATTATCCAGCCAATTTGTCAGTGAATTCACCATTTACACTAAACTGCTTTCATCTGAAACCTCAAAATATAATGTCTCGGTAAATTATGAAGCTACGATAACAAAAATATTTTTTATAGATTTAGGTTGACAACCCACACAGCTTCATCTCCAGCCTGTAGCATCAGGACAGACAGAAACATTTGCTTGTCACCACTCCCTAAAATTTCCCTTGGATATTCAGGCTCGAAAGTAACAAATGATAATGATTGCCATAACAGCTTAACTAAGTAACTGAAATGAAAAAGCTGAGATCTCACTTCACAAAGTGTAAACATTGTCATCAAGACTAAACCTGTTTTCTCAAACTGTATCACTGCGTTTCTTGTCCAATCAGTCTCTCATCTTATAAATGTGTCTTTCTTCTTCTCTCAGTGTTGGAAAGACCTCCCTAATGAACCAGTATGTGAACAAGAAGTTCAGTAACCAATACAAAGCTACAATAGGAGCAGACTTCCTGACCAAGGAGGTGATGGTGGACGACCGGCTCGTCACAATGCAGGTACAGTGCAGATGCCACTCATCAGCTACATTCAGGGATGCACATCTCTGCTTCGCAAGAAGATGCAAGATCAGACTTCATCTAGATTCAGGCAGCAAAGCAGAACAAATAATTAAAATATAGAACATTGCAGTAAGATGATATCGAAAAATAAACTTTAATCATGTTTTCAACCTTTTTGTACATGAAAATATTGGATGATAAAAGAAATGGCATGTTTTTAATTTTACTTTCCCAAGCAAGGAAAGAGTAAGGATGTTTTTATGCCAAAACTTTTCAAGCTGGTGTTTCCCTTTTTGCTCAGTTTGGGTTGACATATGTGAAAGAAGTAGTGAGTTTGGAATAAACCAACTAAACATCACTCAGAAGAGGAGGACAACGCACCCCCAGAGCAGTTGATTTGTAATGAGAAGTCCACTGACCCAAAAATAAGACTGATGAAAATATTTAATGTAGTTTTTGACTGTTTGATGCTAGGGCATGAGTTAGATAGCAATGGGCAATCTGACCCCTGATCAGAAAATGTGTCTTTTGTGGCTTTCATGTAGATCTGGGACACAGCTGGCCAGGAGCGGTTTCAGTCTCTGGGTGTCGCGTTCTACCGCGGGGCAGACTGCTGTGTGCTGGTGTTCGATGTGACCGCGCCAAACACCTTCAAGACGCTCGACAGCTGGAGAGATGAGTTTCTGATCCAGGCCAGCCCTCGAGATCCTGAGAACTTTCCTTTTGTGGTGCTAGGCAACAAGATTGACCTGGAGAACAGACAGGTGGGTATTAGAGGGAAATACGTGAGGTTGGTTCCAGTCCTTGGTCTCTTTACTAAATGTCATTCCCCAGTGTCTCTCTCCTCTTTTCTAATCATATCCATTGTCCTCTCATCATCAAAAGTAAATATATTAAAACCCAGTAATCATCAGGAATGCTTTTCAAATGATTGACAGCACAGGGACATTTAACAGCTTTACTCCCTCATTCTGTAAAAACAATTTTTGAAACAAAAATGATTGTTCACCGTTCAGTGAATACATTTCATGGCATACAGGTTTCATTGAAATTGAGTAGCATTCTCAAGTCAAAACAACAAGCAAGAGGTAGAAGGGGAAGGAGCTTTTTGTTTGTTCTGTTTTCTGACCTCTGCATAGTTTACATGCTTTGTGTTTTAGTATCAAGTTGGCCAAACAAAAGGTCAATGTTGCAGGATGTTTTCAGAGTTTCAAAAGTACTGAAAGTTAATAAATTAGTTTAACAAAAATTAAGGCTTTTGGAAAATATGAATAAGTCTTGAATGTAAAGTAAGTTATTATAATTTACAGCTTGATTTTAGTTTATATGTTCATCAAATCAGTAGGAGTGGGAGAAAAAATCGATACACCTAAGTATCGCGATTTTTTGTCTGCCGATTTTAAAATCGATATTTTTATTCAAAAATCGATACCCCCCCCCAACACGCACACACGCACACGCACACACACACACACACACACACACACACACACACACACACACACTGTAGGCGCTAAAGTCGCCAAATTGAGGCAAGCGACATTGCTGGATAAAACAGGCCATAGCTGTTAAAATAGTGCTGAATAGTGTTCCTACTTTTTACCAGCAGATAGTGGACAGATGACAGGTTTCTATTCAAAGTTTTGGTGTATATTTACTGTGAAACACACACACCGGACCGAGGGACGCGAGTGTGGCTGTAGAGGCTGTGGAGCGGAGCAGAGAGAGAGACACAGAGTGATAGAGACTGAGTAAGAGTACTCACGATGCGGAGAGTACTTTGTCAAGTACTGTCTGACTCTGAATCTGAGGAATATTTACTCTCTGAGGATGACGGTCAGTTGTCCAGTGAGAACCAAACTGGCAGCGAGTGTGCGCAGCGGGAGCGGCTCCGCGCGCCATTACAGTCCCGGAGCAGTACATACCGAGAGCTTTTCCTCTCCATGGCCGGCGACTGCCGAAGAGGGTATGGTCTGGGATGCAGGGAAGCTCAAAACACCGCGAAAAGTGACGGTGTTAGCGGAGAATGAGCCCGCGGAGCTCTGGTCAGACGAGGGAGAAGCCGGGGGTAAACAGTGCAGGCAGCAGAGGCGTTCATGCTCGGCCCATAAATTACAGTGATGACGATGGCTGGGAAAACTAACCACTTTGAAACTATAGCCTTTTTAAATCTTGATAGAAAAATTGAATATTTCTTGAAAAAACTCTGTTGCCTGAAGGGATAATAAGCCACTTTTTATATGCAATCCAGGCTTTTGAAGAGAGGGAGCATAAACAGCTGGTTAATATATATTGCTGAATAAATCCTAAAAACAGACTCACATGTGATGTGTATTTTTCCTGATATAGTCTGTAGGCATCATCATTGTTCATCTTTTTCACTGGTTTTAAAAAAGCTAACTAAAGATTGCAAAAATCGGCAATATCGTAGAATCGCAATTTAAATCGTATCGGCACCTAAAAAATCGCAATAAATCAAATCGGGAGAAAAGTGAATCGTCCCAGCCCTACAAATCAGGTACACTATTGAAAATATAGTTTGTTACTGTTTGTAGATTAAGTAGTTGATAATCCAGTGCTTCTTTTAGATGCTAATTTCTGAATTTACCCCCAAATATAACCTTTGACTAGATGAGTTGTTTGAACTAATTTCTTCTTGCTTTGTTTCTAACCAAAATCTGAAGAATGGCTCGATCATGGAGTAATCAAAACCTAAGACTGTTCAGTTTAACAATCCTGCACTCATCATAAAACAATTAGTGTTTTAGGCATTGGAGAAGTGGTTACGTTTTAAAATATATGGAGAGACCCTCGAGAAAGGTCTCATAAGTACTCAAGTCAGGTTTTTTTTTTTTCTTTTTTTTTACAGTTCTGTGTAAATGCCTGTTGACACGTTAACAGGTCTGTGATAGCTTCTGTGTGCTGGTTAGTTTGCTGAAGAACTGAGTCCTCAAAGAATTTATATAACCATCATTAGCACAAACGTCTGACAGGAAGTTTCACTGATGTGATTTTTCCAGACTTTGCTTCTGGGTGAAAATATGAGCAGGTTTCCACAGACACCCGCTGCTTTCCGCATGTCTTGGCAACCATGGATATAAGATTGTTCTCATTTTGACTTTGAGGGGGTCTCTGTACAATTTCCTGCTTTTGGGTCTTTGGTTTATGACATGTCTAAAGTGCAGATGCAGAACATCACTGTGACTTGATGTGGAAACAGAAGAAACTTAATAGGTAAAGCTTTTTTCTTGAATGATCCTTCTGCCTGTGGCCAGAGCATGTTTAGTCTGGGTATTAAGTTTGGCTTCTTTTGTACTTCCATGTGAACTAACAGTGACTTTTTCAAGGTCCCATGTCCTGGTGTTAGGGGTGTAACGGTACACAAAAATCACGGTTCGGTACGTACCTCGGTTTTGGGGTCAGGGTTTGGCACATTTTTGGTACAGTATTGGAACAAACTTATGCGTGCTTATTTAGCACGTTTATTAAACCAAAAATTTGTCATTATACAAACTGAAAACCAAAATAAATTCAAAGTGTTGCTTGGTAATACTAATAAGTTAAGTAGAATAAATAAGCAACAAATGTATGAAACTAAAAATAATGAGTTTCTTTTTAAATTCCTGGCTTAAATGTGGACGACTGGGTACTTTATACCGGGGCTCAATCACCTTTAGCATGTGTTAAAAACCAGGATTTTCCACAGCTGAATATGGTCTTAGATCCGATGCTATAAAAACACAGATGGATGCTGTTTTATCGCTTTGGCCCGATCTGAATTGTCCCGGAGAGGCTGCTTGAATGCAGGCGGCAGTTGCATTTGTACTACAGTGTTCTTTTTCCTTACCGCGGAAATCTTTATACTTGAGTGGTGAGGTTTCAGGTGAGTTGGCATGTTTGATGTGCTGCCAGAAAAATACCCGACCTCAGTTGAATAGTATTGGCACATCGCCTCGTTTTATCCACCTGTCTTTCTCCATTGCAATATTTCACCAGGAAGCCAAAGTGTTCCCAAATAGGAGATTTCAGCAACGAGGGTTGCTAGCAGAAGCCATGATGCACAATTCAGACACAAGCTTTTGTGGTTATGGAAGCTCTTTGATATTCGTCTTCTGATTGGCTCGCCGAGAGGGGTCCGCATGATATGTACATGAACGCAAGAGCACGGATCACAGACCACTTACCTCATGACTATTAAAAAGCCTTTCCTAACCACGCCAATCGTAGGCGAGTACCCCCGTGGATATTAAAGAGCCATGTGCGGCGGCTAAGGTAAACATACTGTTTACTTACTGTACTCATTCAAGTACAGCACTGTACCGGGCCGAACGTCCATTTTAAGCAGTTTGGCACAAGTACATGTACCGTTACACCCTACCTGGTGTGTCACTGTTTACATTTGATGTAAGCTAAATAAAAAAGGAAAAATGTAGTCTCTGTAGAGCTTCAGATTGAGCTCATTTACCACCCCCTTTGGAAACACTTGAGTTTTAAGGGGGTGGGGCTTCGATAGCTCTGTGCTGATTGGCTGCGTTGTCTGATGGGAGGGGAGGGGGAGCTGACTTAAATGGTCATAAGGTCTGGCTGTGATGAGCAAAAAAGGCACATGTAGGTGGAGGATGTATAGATATTACATAATAAATCACAGGAGGTAAAAAATTGAGTATTTGAAGAGGAATTTTCTTTAAAGCAGGACAGTGCATTTCCCTGTGAACTGAGTGTTTAGTAAAAGATGTCATGTACTTGTCTACAAGCTCCTTCTAATAAAAAGAGCACATAAATTTGTAGGTTTTTTGCAGGAAGTGAGACCTTTAAATTAAAATCATTTTTTTTCTTCATTTCTTAATAAATATGCCACGTAAGACAAAATTATTTAAGAATGATTTTAATAAATAAAACTGCAAGTGGTATCTAAAACTATTTTCTAAAACTTTTATCCAATTTCTGATGATTTAGCGTTGTCTACTCATAGATGCATTTTTCTCACCTTCTTAGTTGCCTGTTGTTATTTCTGGACAGTTTTTGTCTCTCCAAATTAAAGGTTTTTTTAACTTTTTTGAAAGACTAAATAAGAATTTTCCCGAATGTTGGACTTTCTTTTTATGTACTGAGATCAGAGAGGGATCAGTTCCAAAGGACTTTTATCAGGATTGTGTATACAAGCTTACTGAAGGACTTCAGAATAAAATGAACTTCAAAGTAAATTTGATAGGTTTTTTGTTCACAGCTGCCTAAAGTGTTTGAAATACTGTGTATTACAATACATTATAAGAATAAGTGAAGCAACTGCAGCACAATCCTAAAAAGATAGATGTGAATTTACTTATAAGTCTCAAATTAATCAACAATATGATTTTATTATAAAATGAAATAATCCTGCTTTAATTTTAAAAAACATAAGAATTTGTTGTCCTTATTTTGGAAAAAAAATGTTTTCAAGCGAACCTAAACACTGTTTTACATGTTCAAGAATATTGATCTAATTTAATTAACATGCGTCTTCCTCTCCTCACACAGGTAACCACCAAAAGAGCTCAGGCGTGGTGTCAGAGTAAGAACAACATCCCCTACTTTGAGACCAGCGCCAAAGAAGCTATCAACGTAGAACAGGCATTCCAGACTATTGCACGAAACGCCCTCAAACAGGTGAGTTACCACAGCAGTGTGCAATTTGATCTTAGATCCGAGACTACAAAGAAGCAGAGTGTACAGCAATAACATGCAGAAATGTTTATTTGCTCAATCTATGTTTGTAAAGCTGAACTGTTTAATTGCACCACAGTG
The DNA here is from genome assembly GCA_036419115.1 of Scarus forsteni. Lineage (NCBI taxonomy): Eukaryota > Metazoa > Chordata > Actinopteri > Labriformes > Labridae > Scarus > Scarus forsteni. Next base: position 28,298,148 of record JAZDUH010000152.1, read on the forward strand.
GACATGAAGCAACATACAGCATCCTTAACACCATTAACACTGTCAGCAGAGCCAGGCGGAGCTCATTCTGCCCTTATATTTTTGCAACTGCTGCTGTTCTGCCTTTCTTAGTTTAAAACTTTTTAACACCTCTCCACCCCCCAAAAAAATGAAACTTCTTAAACGTAGTGATTTCAGCCTGCAGCCCCCCTCCCACTTTTTTTCATAGGTCATCTGAAAGGTTTGTGTTACGTGAGAGTGAAACATCATCACCTGCATTAACAATTAATCCTGACCCCTCAATAAATCAGAATCCAAATTATAATCTTACTAGGACATCTTCAGTTGATTGTATGACCACATCAGTCATCAGGCTACACAGATCCATAAATGTCTATTTTAATTTAAAATACAAATGCATACACTAATCGTCATGCACACTCAGGCCAATGAGTGGAAATAAATGTGATAAACTGGCGCAGAATGTGCAGGAAAACAGTAAAGCCCCACTGCCACAGACAGAACTGGTGACAGCAAAACTTTTTGATCTCTTTTTAACCCTCCAAACTCTAAAGGCATCCCTGAGTGCTGACTCTATTTATACCTAAATCTTTGGAATGTTACAACAGATCTTTGTTTAGAAGCTTGCCTTTTTTCAATCTGTGAAGGACTTTTATAAAGTTCAATTATATCACTGACAGTGTAGTTTTTTTGGTTGTATTATTTCATCCACAGTGATACATTTGTAATTTGTTATTTTTATAACAGTGATGTTGTAAGGTCACAACATTATCTGTTCAAAGAAGTGACACATTTCTGTCTGCCTTTTAACTAATCATATGATTCTGATCTGGCCTCTATAATTTGTTTAATTTGAATTTAATTTTGTTATCCTAACATCCAAGGCTTGACAGAACAATATTAAGATCTGAAAAGGCTTGTTCATCATTTATCTGTGTGTCATTTGTACACAGCTATTTGGGATTAAAATGTTGTTTTGATTTATATGAAACTTTCAATTCATCAGCCTGAAATCATTACAACAGAAGTTATTTGATTGCCCAGGTTGTCCTGAAATAAAGATATGATGCATTTGACTTGATTCTGTTTGAAAGGGATGAGGCTTTACATGCATGATTGCAATATCCCAGTTGTAGCCCTGAGCCCTTCTCCTTTCCATACCCTTTCCCTTTAGCCCTCTGTTTTGGGGGCCAAAGGGAAGGGGTGAACACTCGCTCCTGGGAAATGAGACACCGTTTTATTCCCGCTACACTATCGCCCAGAACCACTCGCTGGCTGTGACATAGGCAGATGTGACAGTTACCATAGCTACAGCTGCGAAAGCTAGCTCATTATAACGTGTTATTTTAAAATACAACCAACAATTCAAAACATGATTAATATTTACCTTAGAATTATGCGCTTCCTTCAGTCTCCGCTTTGCCTTTCAGGGGCCGCAGTGTATTATGGGAAATTCTCATACACCTTCCTTTCAAGGGAGGTCCCAGTCTGTCTTAGTTTCAAGGGCTGCATAGCCCTTCATTGTAGCCCTACAGAGAATTGGGACTTTATTTCACTAGACATGAACGCACAAAACCAAGGGGTATGACAAGGGCTAAGGGGTAGAATTGGGACAGACCCTTAAATACAGGCGGGCTGAAAATAGCAACAACATGGCCTGGAGCTGCAAGGGTTCAAGTCATGATCTTGCATTTAAAAGAAATGCTGGTATGTCCTGAATTAAAATAAATTAAAGAGTGCAGATTTGCTACAACAGCTCCTCAGATAAAGACAACAAGTAGACGTGGGCAGAGCAGCTCTTGCAGTGCTGTACTCAAAACAACGAGAGGCAGGCTGAGAGCTCAGTTATTGTCAAAAAGGCTGCAGAAGTGCAAGATGGCAGCACCAGAAGAGGGACACAGTTGTACCAAAAGTGCATGCGGTGGACTTAATGGGGAAAAAATATAAAAAATTACACCAAAAGACTGTTGGGCACCTTCTGCCTTTTCGTCCTAAACATCGACTGTGGCTCATACACCAGTGTGACTCCCTTTTCAGATGTTATGATACATGAACAGATGGAAGAATGTAAACACACAACAACTCTCTGATTAAGGACAAGACAGAAAGACAAACAGTAAGGATTTGAGTGTTCATCTTTCTTTTTTCTTGTGTGTCATCAGGAGACAGAGGTGGAGTTGTATAACGAATTCCCAGAGCCTATAAAACTGGATAGGAACGACAGAGCTAAACCTTCAGCAGAGAGCTGCAGCTGCTGAGGGACAAACTGGGACCACCTCCTCTCGGCTTTCTCTGAAACACCGGTTACATCACCTGCACTTCGCTCCCAGGGAAAGGACTTCCCTATCTGGTCTTCCTCCTTCATGCCACTCTTCATTCCATCCACAGCGCCCCTCACACAGTGCTCTGCACATGGATGTACACACCCCCTTCACCCACAAACACACACTTGGCACACACAAATCAATACACTAGTGTACTCGAAGAAATTTGCCTGAAAATTCCTGTGCCCAAAGATCACAGCAGAGAAGATTGACACCCCTTCTGACCTGAAACCAGTGATCTTCTGAGTCTGAGTCTGGCCCACCTGCTCACCTGACTGTGGCCCCTGCGTCTCGCGCTGAGGAGAGATGGAGCCATGTTCAAAGAGTGTAACGTGGAACTCTACGTGGACTGGCTGATGCTCTGTAATGTGAGATGATGTTGGCTAATGTTAGCATCCCCAGTATCGTCTTTTTTCTCTCTGCTCTCTCTTTGCTTTCTTTTGCCTATTTGTCAAGAAATAATCAAGTTGAACTATATATATAAATATATAAATATATTTTAAGTGGCTGATGTTATTTTTTTGAAGCCAATCAAAACACACTTTTGTTTTTTGCACTTTCTTTTTATGTTCATTTTTGCCTTTAAAATGTTGTTAGAGGGATGACTGACTTTGGACAACGTCTGCTAGCACACGCCTTTCAGTATGCTTCAGATTGTTCCTCCTTTACTTTTGTTCCTTGTCTAATATCTCCTCAAGAATCTGTCGAATACTTTGGTGATTGTACTGCCTTTTCCCTCCAAGGTTGCGTCAAGGGGTTTATTGTTGCCTCACATTGCAGAAGAAGTGTTCCTAAGTAGACAAGCCGATAACGCAGCCACGGTGTAAAACAAGGATTAACTTTTTGGCATATTAATATTTGCCTTTTATGTAACATTAATTGTTCCGCTTCTCTTACTGCTGTGTGTGTTCTGTCCCTCATCAGACATCTTTCAGAGCTGTGGATCGACAGAACGCGTCTCGACAGCGCACACTCGTCTTTGTCATATCTGTTAGCGCTGTTCTCTATCTGCTTGTAGCTCAGGTCGGCTAAGTACTTAATATTTTTAACGGATTGTGCATTACGGTGTATCTATGGTAAAGGTAAACGGCGGGTGGATTCAACTGAAATGGATGGTGTCTCTCTCCATTTAAAGACAAATCCATCTTTTTGCCCTGGTATATCTCTTCTCCCTATAGAAAAAAATCACTGCGATGCCAATGATGTTGTCAAAGAAAACTGGGATGTCAAATAATAAAACTCTTGAATATATCAACTTTGTGTACGGGTGTCTGTTTGAAAGTTAATGATTGTTGATGGTTGTAATAAGAAGTGATAAATATTTTATTACAAATTTAATTGATCACAAGAAATAGAATTATGACCTAAATCTGACATTTTTTAAACTTCATCTGACAAATCTGACCTTTAATTTCAGAATTTTGATTTCATTTAAAGTGTAACTGTTAACTCCTTGCTAAGATAAAGTACCTCATCATATTGAGTTTTTTCTTTTTAAACGTACTCTTCCTTAAAAAATGATAATCATAATCATGACAAAATGATAGATTTAACATTTAGATTTCCTCATTTTGGACTTTTTTGTAATCATGACTTTGTCACTTTCAAGCTTCTATTTTATGAAAATGACTATTCTCCTCACAGTTCGTTGCTTTCACATTTTTAAAAAAATATTTTAACCTAATAATCCTGTTTTTTTCCCTCATGACTTACCATGTCTTAATTTTCCCTTCAATTCCATGTCTATTTTAATTATTTTATATGAAGACTTTATATCATAATGATAAGCAGGTAATGATTGTTAAGTCACTCTTAATTATAACCTGGTATATTATTTATAATAATACCTTTTTGTCCCATTACTCAATATGTCAATATTTCAGCTTTTGATTGGCATGGTCACTGATCAAGTTTATCCAAACAATTGTTTGTTTGTTTTTTTATCAAATATGCTTATTAATTCCTGTTTTTAGTGGAAACAAACAAAACACACTTATGTCGATGAATGCAACTTGATGTTTTGAGTTTTTATTTCCCAATTTTCTTCTCATTATTTTGACTTTTATGTCTGTGTTAGTGACAACAGAGATACTTTACTTTTAGGTTTTCATGTGTTCATACTTAATCTCAAGTTTATTTAATTTATTTTTTTTTTATCTAACTTTTGTTTTGCTAGGTTAGTCCCATTGAGATCAGAGAACTAGGTTTAAAGGTAGACCTGACAGCAACACACAGCTACAACAACAAGCACAAAAACTCATACAACACACACACACACACACACACACACACACACACATCACAACCAGTGATAAATCAGTTAAAACACTTACATAGTGGAGGCCTGGATTTTCTCCAGTGAGTTACAAAACAACATGAAATGTGCAATAGCAATATGATACAAATGCTATTTCTTAAAAGAACACTTCAAGGGATCTCTTATAGATTTCCACTGTGACACAAAGATAACCAAATTAAATCTTAGAGTACACATGCTAAGCCCAAAAAGTCAAAGTGTATCTTGTCTTATCTTAGGTCAGGGTTATGGAGTCTGCTCATCATCCTTAACTTTAGAACGCAATTAAATGAGCATATCACTCTTGACCCTATAAAGCCAATTGTATCATATTTTAAAACATACATTTATAATACCTCTATCTACTCAATGTGATCAACAAATTATAAAAAAAAAAATACACGAATAAAATCAGATAAATGATAAAAATGTCCTCAAATGGATTATCAGTTGCCAAAACCACCTAATGTATCAAATGAGATACGAAAAATCTATATGTTGAATTTTATGGACATTTTGATTTTTATAGAATTTAGCAGAAAGTGAAATAAACATTTCAGCTCCAAAAAATTACAATTTTCTGGCTATAATCTATGGTCTTAGGCCTTAAAGGGTTAACTTTTAAAGGCATTTCTGTTAAAACGTTTCACTTATGTTCCCTTTGACTTTGTATTAAAGTTATCTCAATTTGGAGGTGCAAGGTCAAATGCTACTCATGCTTTTACACTGCAGGTAATATCTACCCATTTACACTCACATTTGCATACTGATGGCTCTGAATTTATCAGTAAGTTGCCAGTATCACACCCACACTCTTTTGTACCCATCAACACACCACCTATGCATCAGTGGAAACAACATTGACGTGACAGCTGGAGCTGGGCACAAAACCCTCGACCGAGCTGACTGCCAGGCTAAGCCACCAACACCTTTAGTACTTGTGTACCTTGGAGGGGTATAAAACATTTAGCCAGTCGCTCTGGTGATGTAGGACAGAGTTTTAGGAGGCAAACAAATTTCCCAAAACAGAAGGCTAAGCTGTAGATAGCAAATCAATTTTAGGGGATATCTAATCATAAATTAAGATTTTCTGAGGCACTAACAATAGAAGAAATGATCAATGAAAAATGGTCTGATTTAGGGTTGTACAAACACCATGAGAGATATCAATGTCTATAAGAGGTTTGGATGTTGAAATTCAAGATTAATGCTGTTATACAATTTTGTTGAACAGAAAAAAATGTTCGCTGTATTTCTTCAATATTCTGCCAACACTACAGTCACGTCATCCACCGATGAAGGCAGTGCAGTCGGTCTTTCTTGGGCTGTTGTCTCAGAACCTGACATTCTCTTCTTAGCATCTGATGCTGACTCAACATGTTCCTCTAAGCACAGATTTGATCACAGGAAAAAGGAAAAAGTCACGATGAACAGGGTGATCAAACACTGATTTGCGTTGTGATCCTGAAACTGCTTTACTGAGAGTAGTGTGAGCTGGCATATTTTCTTTATTGAGAATGAAAGCATTTTTAAACTATTGTCGCCTCTTTATCCTGGTTTTTTCTTATCAGAACCTAATTTTGATAATGTTCAGCATACCTGTCAAGTTTTGGATTTGAAAATAAGGGACATTTTCCAGCGCTTGCTGTGAGCTGTCCCACCATCCAAACCAAGCTCCAGTATCCCTTACATTTTAAGACAGGAGTACAAGATATCTAAAAACAACTTGTCAATAGCTTACTAATTAGTTAGGTGATCAGAATCTAATAGGCCTACCTTTGTTGAAATTGAAATGCTGTGAACATTCCCACATTATAATCTAGCCTAAATGAAAACACAAGAGTATATGAAGCACATTTATTTATTTTACATATTTTCAGTTCATTCACAAGTCAACACATTACATATTTACTGCTTATTTCACATTGCTTGTCTTTAAGTTTAACATGCAGGCTACATTTTCATTCATTTACATTTCTTACATTTCATTATGTTTACTCAAGTAGCTCTCTGGCATTCTCTAATGACTTATTATACAGATTTGTTGCAGACTTTGCATCCTTTAACACTTTTTTGGAAGGAGTGCATTTGTGGGCTGGGCCGGAGTGCTTTATTTTACATGACAGCCTCACATCCATCCGTCACTCTCCTCTGCTGTACCGGGTTTGTCCCCGCTGTCGGCACTAACCTCGCGACAACTGCCACCCAGGCTACTGCAGGTGGCATTTCTCATGAGGCTAGTGACAGTGTTCAGTTAGGGGCAGAGGCAGAGGAGTGTTTTTTTTTACAGGAGAATTAAGGGAAAATAGTAATACAGAAGGACGGCAGGAAAAGGGGGTAAAATTCATTAGTTTACCGGCCAAAGCAGGAGACTTGACAGCTATGTGTTCAGTCACTGATAACCTGTCTGGAACCCACCCTTTCAAAATGAACCTCTTCATGTCAAAGAAAACAGTCGTGACCTTAAACTTGGACTTGCTTTCTCATGCTTTCTTCTTTCTTGGTGGTAATGGTGTTTTTCACTGACTATCATTTTGTCTCTGGATTGTATCATAAGATCAAAGTTTCATGGCATGTAACCACTCCTAAATAACTGGTTTGATTCAGTTTTTTTCCAAACTGTCTCCAGGAATCTGATTGCATGTTTGTCTGTTAATAGCAGGGAGTGCTAAATGCTGACTCACTTTCACATTTTAGATTTTTGCAGTCATTCCTGCACCACTCTGTTATCCAAACTTTACAAAAAGGTGAAGAGCTACAGTGCTATTTGTATTCATACATGTGCTCAGTATTTGTGCGTAGTCCAATAGTGGGCTGAAGTTCAGGAAAACATCATCAGTACATCCCTATTTGACCTCAACATCACATTTATGACAGTCTAGACAGGTACAAGACTGAAACACCCCTACACAGGGCTTTCAGACAAATATGCCAGTCTTTATGAAATAAAACGCTGAGATTTTTTTTGATACTGGGTCTCCGGTCTGCTTATTAAACAACATTTCCCTTTTATAGCCAAAAGTCATTCAGCAGCTCGGGTTCCTGTTTGTTCACAGGAAGCTGACCTGACAGCGAAGCTACTTCCGCCTTTAGCCGCCGCTCATCACACCGAGAAATGGTAAGAAAAATCAGACTCGTATTTTAACATTAACGCACTTTTCCGGCAACACAAATGGCTTCTTCATAGCTGATAATTATAGACCCATTTCCACTTATACACTGAGCAATGTATCCTAAGAAAAAGGACGATTATGACGAATATATTTGCATTTGGACTAGCTTAGCAGGAAGCTAATAGCTTACATGCTAACGTTAGCCAGTCGATTAAAAGGGGAAACAGCTCGTTCAATGATATTTTTGTATAAGAAAATGCTTTAGAAAACCTTTAAGCTGATACGGTCTCGTAAATATACGCAGTGACACGCTATTGATGAAGAAAATAAACAAATAGGACAAAGAAAGCCTGAAGTATACAGAGAAAACAGCTGCTGTATCAGACAGATGAGTGTTTAGCTGCAGTCTGATGTTCATGTCACACAGACACATTTGGTTTACTGTCTGTATTTGATAAAACAACAGTGTAGGTGATTAATTTCATCATAACTGTGAGTCAGTAATAATGATTGATATTTTATTATGGCTGTGCATTTCTTAAGTAAATGGAGTTACATCAGCTAAGTCACTGATTGCTGTAGTGATTATTTTTACTCTGTGCTTCAGTCACTTTTTATGATCTCTGCTGACATTGTGTTGGGTTGTGTTTCTGTGTGTAAGCTGATGTGTTGAGTGAAGGTAAAATGGCAGTACTACTTTAGAAATCATAAATGAGGAGTGAGCAAGTCTGCAAATCATGCTCCTAAAAGTTTTTGACATTTTTTTCTGCAATACATTTTTTTGCATATCTGTTGCATTCATGATCAAATAAAAGGAGGTGCAATATATTATGTTTTTAGCTATATTAATGTGTTTCACAACAAGAGATTGGCTAGATGATCATTGTCACATAAGAAATATTTCCTGTCAGATCCACACAATAAAATTGCTCATGGACCCCTAGATACTCCTTTTGAGCATGCAGTCTAAACATTTTTTTTTAACTTTCTTATCCTTATTTCATTTAAGGTATATTTTTATAAGCTGTAAAAAAGTGTTGCTACATATTAAATATGATTTAGACAAGCACAGAAGTCTTAAACACCAGATATAAGGTGTTTTATAGTTTTTAAATACCAAATGTTGCTAACAGACTCCTTTAATGGCAGGCAGTCTCTCTTCAGTACTCCCAAACTTCCACATATTGTTAGTTTATTTGTTCACTTTCAACCATGCCATCTCTCTTTTGGCTTGAAAGATGGCTGACGATTATAATGTCATGTAATGGTGTAAAATTGGGGAAATTTTGTTTCAATGTGTTATCATCATTAAATGGTAGAAACAGGTTCAGTTATAGTTTGGTTTTAACTGGAAGCAGATCAGAGCTAGTAACTCTAAAATTGTGAAAGCTATTTCTAATTAAGATAATTATGGTTTATGGTTACATATTGTGTATCACCAACCCAGCTAAAAAAGAAGAGCATCATAGATATTTGAACTCATGCTGCTTGACAGTATTTTGTTCCTGTTTCTGTGTCCGCTGAAGCACCAGCCTCTGGTTGATCTAAGAAGTCAGTGAAGCTGAAGTAGTTTGCCTTTGGGCTGAATTGGCCTTGAAACAGAAACCAGGCTGCAGCTCCCTTTGTTCTCAACCCAGAGATCAGAGGGGCTGCAGCTGTAGTGCCATCCAACGCAATGACGGTGGATATCACAAAAAATACCTTATCAGCCAGGGTGTAAGCAAATATCAATACAGCAGTCTGTAATAGTTTTCTGAGCAACACTGTGTCTATTTTAATATGAAACGCTGATATTTTATCAGTTTATTGATTGAAATTCTTGAGGTTTGTTTTGACATGTAGTTTAATCTCTGGATTTTAATAGAAGCAAACATTCATCCCTTTGACTCTCTGGTACATTTATTGTTTTCATTTCTGTTTGTGGAACATAAAACATTCTTTATAAAAAATACCACTGATTATAAACTGTTTTTTATGAATGTAATGTCTCAGCGTCCTTATACTATAGGGTATTTACGAAAACTGTCTTTTGACTGAAAAATATGTAAAAAATCACCCTGCGGATAGTACCATGTTAATTGCAGTCAATGAAATCATCACCGCTGTTTTGCAGTGCGAATCCCATTTGCCACAATCTTGCAGTTTCATACTCTGTGATCAGCTGATCAGATTAATACCTGAATGATCACCTGAGGTTAAACCAACTCACCATTCTCTCTGGTGCTCTGTTGTCCACTTAAAGAAATTTTAGTGTACTTCCCCAAATGTAAAATTCAAACTTTTTGTTAAACATATTATTTCAGTACTGACATCTGCTCTTAGACGGGCTGGATAAGTGATAGTTAATTAATCAGTCAGTCAGTCTCGGTTAATGAACCAAAAAAGGTGAGAACTACAGTTGGTAAATTTATGATGCATTTATGTTAGCTCAGTAAAATGACAATTGGCCAAACATTTATTTTTATTTATTTATTTATTTGATTAATATTTTCACATGTACTGTTAAGAAAGGATATGTGTTAAATATGTTCTGGCTTGGAACTTAAATAAAAAAAAACATGATTGGAAAGTGAAATTGTCGTATTGGCTTTATGAAATAATGCTCATTGTTGCATGATGTAACTCAGTTAATGCTCTTAAGCTTATTGCCCTGTTTTTGTTAAACTGTTTGACCAGTTGGATGGAATTTATCCTTACTTTCAGTCCGTCTATAATTTAGTTTATTCACAGGAATAAACAAAAGTCATTCATGAATCTTTACACAGTTTTATTTCGTTTTCCTTACTGCAGAGTATTTTTTGCCTTTAGAGGCTTTTGGGCTGTTCTGTGGAGTAAACACTCGACCAGTTGTTTTAATCAAACACATTAGGTTTTGGTTTTGGTCATTCTCACTTCTAAGAGGTATAAACAGCAGAAGAAACAAAGCGGTGTACCTGTCCCTGAATATTCTTTGTGTGTTTTCACAGGCCTAAGTGTGTATCTGCAGGTCCTGTCACATCTCAGTTTCTGCTGCAGCTTCCTGCAGATGCAGAAGTTGGGTGTAGCAAAGATCCACTGACTCTTCTTTTCTTTTCTTCCTCAGACGGCAACCTTGCGCCCTTATCTCAATGCAGTGCGAGCGACTCTGCAGGCCGCCCTCTGCTTGGAGAACTTCTCCTCGCAGGTGGTGGAGAGACACAACAAACCAGAGGTGGAAGTCCGGTGAGTTGAGAACACAGCTTTACTTTTGAGGCAGTAAAAGGCGAGAAAATCCGCGGATGACCTTTTCACATCTATTGACTGACTGAATGTGCTCCTCCTGTTTTTTTAGGAGTAGTAAAGAGCTGCTCCTCCAGCCTGTGATCATCAGCCGAAATGAAAAAGAGAAAGTCCTGATCGAGGGCTCCATCAACTCTGTCAGAGTCAGCATCGCTGTCAAACAGGTCAGTAATGTGATCAAACTAAAACATTCACAAACATGATTATTATTATCTTACTTATGGTTTGAATTAATCTGCTGTTGCAGGCCGATGAGATTGAAAAGATTCTGTGCCATAAATTCATGCGTTTCATGATGATGAGAGCAGAGAACTTCTTTATCCTGAGAAGAAAACCTGTGGAGGTAAGTCTGTATGAATGACAGTCTAGAGATCTGATAAAGCGACTGAAATATATTTAAAAAACTGCATAACTGAGACGTATTCCTGTCAAAGGAACAGGAATCAAGCTTTCTTTACTCATGAACTCTGAAAATGTCAGGACATTTCAGAACAACCTGCTGATATTCTCCTAAGCGGCTTGTTCACTCATGCTCCTCACAGCGGAGAGGTTTTTCTCTTCAGGTGGGAGGGGGTCTCAGAGGAGAAGAATATTGTACAAAGAACACATCACGGTTGTAAACTAACAGAATTTAGCAGTATATACCATTTTCACAGTGACAAAGATAGTCGGTGGAAAAAAGCAGCAAATATCCAGAAGCATTAATGTCAGGAGTGACATGTGTTTGACATTGTTGACACCTGTGCAGGCTAACATGTGCTCACACAGAAAATCCACATGACTCAAGGTAATTGTAAAAGAATTAAATCAATAAGCATAATGACATTGGTAACTATGAAATCTTCTAAATTCCCTTTCATATACATTCAAATGTATGTGGATGTATGTACAAGTGATTATGTTTGCATGTAAATGTGAACATACTTTGGGTTCATTGGTAGGTTTGGAAACTTTTACCTTATGCATGAACCGTGTGTGTGTTTTTTTTTTACTAACCTTTATTTTATACCTCCAATAAAGAGAGTTAACAGGAAATAATGTAATCTCAAAACCATTTTCAAAGCTCAATTTAGACACTATAAAACAACCTCCCTGTTTTTTTAAAGATGTGCTCACATTTCTATCTTCTCAGAATTTGTTTTATTTAGTCACAGACAGCCTGTTTGTATTGATATAATACACTTGTAATGTATTTATGTATGCTGTTGCTATAACCAGAGTGTTGCAAAAGAAAGAAATGGTTTAGTTGGATTTGGGCTTTAGTGTATTTTGTAAGGGGATCCAGCCCTGCACATGATACCAGCAGAGCTGAGTCTCATCGTTTACCGTTGTCCTCACTTCACAGGGTTACGACATCAGCTTCCTCATCACCAACTTCCACACAGAGCAGATGTACAAACACAAACTGGTGGACTTTGTCATTCATTTCATGGAGGAAATCGACAAAGAGATCAGCGAGATGAAGCTGTCCGTCAACGCCAGGGCTCGTATTGTTGCTGAGGAGTTCCTCAAAAATGTGAGCGGCAGTTCTCCGTTATGTTTTGTCTATTTGTGCTGCATTATTTACTGATCACCCCTCTGTCTGTTTCACTCTTGCAGTTCTGAGAGAAAGACGGTGATCATCAGAGAACATTCCTTTTGCAGTCTTGGTCGTCACTGTGGAGGCCTCACATCACAAAACATGATCAGCCGAGAGGAGCTGCAGACGTGCTGTTAACATGCGCAGGCGAGCGGACGGGTTTGGCCCTTTAAACTTCAATTTCCTTTTGCTCAGCGGTATTGATGTTTGTACATAATAAATGTTCACTCCCCACTCATTTCTGCCTTCAAACCATCACAGCAGTCAGGGCAGGACCTGTTAAAGTGAGATTTGTTTTCAGTACTGATGAGCACAGGGTAAAATGGAATTTTTTAAACTTTATTTAAATGTTTTAATATATATTATATGCATATACATTAAATTGAGGTATTTTTTGTTATAACAGATCTGAAACCATGAGGGCAATCAGTTGGTGCATGTTTCCTGTCTTAGTACACAGAGTGAGCTCTATTGTAAATGGAAATAATGATGAGAATAAATATACATGCTGGCTTGTTTTACTTGTGAAGATGAATAAAAAATATGCTTTGTATTAATGTTGCTCTTCTCCTTCGTTAACGGGATAGTTTAGTATTTTTGACAAGGGGATGTGTGAGGCTCATGGCAACCGTAAATACTGCTGCAGATTTATCAGGTGCACATCCATGAGGCCAAGCCTCCTGTGAAGCACTTTAAGATGATTTTAGCTTATGGCACGTTATTCAGCTGGAAGTAGCCATTGGGAGATGGTGACACTGGTCAGGAAGGGATGGACATGGTCAGCAATTACACTCAGGTAAGCTTTGGTGTTTAGACAATGATCAGCTGGCATTAAGAGGCCAAAAAAGTACCAGAAAATATACCCCGCACCTTAACACCACCACCATATTTAGGCTGGTGGAATATTGGATCAATATTTTCCCCCTCTTATCCCGATTTAGTAAGCCTGTGCCAATTGTAGCCTCAATGTCCTGTTCTTTGGTGACAGGAGAAGCACCTGGTGTGGTCTGCTGCTGCTGCAATCCATCTACTATTAGATATAACAAGCAGTGACTTCCTGTGGCCTTGCTATCATCTTAAACCCCATTCAGTCCCCTAAATCACTTTTGTTTCCCATTCTGTTGTGTGACTGGAATCTCAGCAGGCCATCTTGAACAACATCTTTATGCATTTAGTAGCTGTCATGTGATTGCTAAGCTGTTTGATCAGTCAATCACATAGGTTGAACAAGTGTAGATTCTGTGTTGTGTGATTTAGTACCAAAACAGAGGGACCTGTTTGCAGAAAATAAAAACACTGTAAACATGTGAGCACAGTCATTTTGATGCACACTTTTTGATTAACTTTTACCTAAAATTCACAACCTTTCCGAGCTCTCAGCCCCTGCTGCAGCTGTGTATAGCTTAGCTTCTGTTTGGTTGTCTCTGTACAGTGACAGAGCTGACTGTCCTCTCTGTGGCATGTTTTCTTTTAGCATGAATGTCACGCAACCACAGGTCAAAAGTATTGATCTATTTCTTTACATACACTATTGCTGTCAAAATTATCTTGATAAAATGCAGTAACTTCAAAAAGTGCTTTGATGCCAGTTTTTTTTTGACTGATGCACACGGTGAATTTTGACCTTAGTTGAACATCAGGAAGTCAGTGAGGTCAACAGATGACACACAGAAATGTCTAATTTACATGGCGCAGCAACAGCTGTTGCTCATATGATGATGTAAAGAAGGGAAGCTTTTATGACTAAATACGTTTGTGGAGCTCCTTCTGACTGAGAGGAGGACTTGTTTACTACCAAGAAGCAGAGAACTACCCACACTGATGTCGAGGACACTTTTACTCCTCGGGATAAAAAAGACAAGGTTCAGTGGATGAGTCAGAGGTAATCTGCATCTCATTAAATCAGTCATTTAATCCTCTGCTCCCTTCAGTGTTGTAATCCACTGTTTTTCCTTGATGGTTAAGCTAACATTACTGACTTCAAGACTTCCTTATTTTGCCCTTTAAAATAGAAAGATAATTCAAACCAGAGGTAAAGATGCCTTTGTTAAAGCTAGTACAGGTTACAGATTACTACCATAAATAGACAAATTTCACAATAGAATCTTTTATCTTTATAGATTAGCTTTACTGGTTTAATCAAATGAAGAAATAAACTAAACGTGAACTCCTGAAAAGTGTCAATGCTGTTCCATCAAAAGAGGATTGGGAGGGAGTGGGGTGAGTTATGCCAGTTTTTACTTTAAGTGTCTTTAAAGTAAGGGCATGGCAGTAATGCCCCCAACTAAAATATGTAGATGAAGTTTAGGATGTGGGGTATCCCTGAGAACAATCACTTTGGATCTTAAACAGTTTGAGAAGTATAGCTTTAGAAAAAGAAGTCTTGGGCACAACTCGCCCCCCGGTGTGGGCTAAGTTATGCTGCTGAAGAAAATACACTGGGGTAAATTGTGCTATTGATTTTTGAAGCAAAACAATAATCTCACAAAAAGTAATGCTCTATAAAAGTAAGACAAATTTGATACAATATCATGATATGATTCCTTGGCCCTGAAAACTCATCAGCTAGCACTGAGAATCATGTTGATATTTTTAGTTTGACAGTTATTGAGCAAAAACTATAGTTTACTAATGGCAGTGATCTGTTTCATCACCAAAATCTAATCATTTTTAAGTTTAGCCATTACCAATATCTCTTAAAAATTTCGGCAAAATCTGTCCAGTACTGTTTGCGTAATCTTGCTAACAAACAAACATACACCTGCAAAAACACAACTTCCTTGGCGAAGGTAAAAACACAATCAGCAGCTCTGACTTTACCCCACACACTGAGTTTATTGAGGATTTAACAGCTTATCACAAATGAGGCATTAGTACAGTTAAAAACAATATAAAATATTAATCACAGAAATGGTAGTTTTTAAAAATTAAGTCACAGCATGTAATACATGTTGATTTGCACACAGAGTCACACCAAACAAACATGCGGGTACAGTTTTCACAGTTCTGTTTTACTTTCTATCAGGGTTTTAATGTGAGGAGGTCAAACGCTGCCTTAGTAAAACATTAAAGATTGGTGTCATCATGTCATTAATCTTAAAACTCCTCAAATGATTTCATTTGGTTTGACCATAATGATTGTTTAAAAGGGCTTTAGCCAAACATTTTTGATCGCAAGACATTCACTACATCTTAAAGTGTCCTCTGTGATTACATTACAATGTTGCTGGAATGTTTCTGATTGATCTTCAAAAAAAAAATTAACAAAAAGATGTTTAAAACCTACACTCAGGATTAAGAACTTTAATCACCAACATTTTAGCTTTAATGTACAGTCTCCCCTCAGTTATTATGGGCATTTAGAAACTTTGATGAATGAAAACATCTTCAGAAACACCAGTAGCACATGGAGGTATACACAGTACACAATGTTTTTTTACAGTAGGTCATAGCTATGATCATGGAAAAATGTCAAATGTCGATGGAGACTTATTATTGCAACAGTGACAGAAGACAAACACGTATAAAAAATATTGGCATGTTCCTTTAGTTCTCCTTAGAGGGAGTGGAGCTTCAGATCACACAACTGGACACACATGTATAAAAATGAACAACATTTAGTGAAAGTGCTTTACAGTAAGACTCTGGGAAAAACCTTAACTCAATTCTCTGGAGCAGTGAATTGAACAGCACCATTTTCCCATAATGCTGTCTGAGAGCGGGACGAGGTCTCGGCTGGAACAGGAAATGCAGGAGGTCAGAAGTGAGGTGGGACCGTTTCCAGAGCATCCTCTGTCGTACGCTGCACGTTCACGTTCTGAAACGAGGGGAGCGGAGAATATTATCAAACCAGTGGGGTGGAAATAGTTAGAGGGAGCTTTTAATTCCTGATCTGAGGAAAAAGGAAAAACGAGGGTGGTTTCACCTGATATTTAAAAAAGTTTGCACCATAGGTTGGACCTGGGTTACATTTATTTAGTTATGCCTTCAACAATGTAGTTACATCAAAACATGCTCATGAATTGTTTGCACCTCAGATACTCAATCATCAAACAGGAAATGGACTTCAGCCTGTTCAGGGCTGTCAACTCAGAAGATTTCACACTAGACACATTTACATTGTTAGGACAGCAAACACACTGATGACTGAAACTGGCTGATTTAGTTTTCCATCCATGTTTTCTGACTCGTTTCTGTGCTCTAACACGGCAGAGGGAGCAGTCTGGATTGAGTGTCATGCTCGAAGATATCTTGACGCAACTGCTTGAGCTGGAATCAAACCTGAGTTTGTTTGTTTGTTGACAAGGTAACTCGAGAAGTAATGAACAGGTTTTGATGACATCTTCAGGGAATGTGAGTCATGGCACAAGAGGGAGGTGATTCCAGTTTGGTGATGATCTGAACCCAGTTTAAGGATTTTTACCAGGGATTTCTTACCATAAGAAAATTAAATCAGAAATGCCTTGACAGAGGTTTGTGCCCTCAGAGTGCTCCAATGTTTTCATGATTCAGTTTGAATCACTGTCCCACTGCTTTGAGGTGCAAACCGGGCACTGTATTGAAGCAGTTTTGACTTATTAACTTAGCAAAAAACAAAGAAAAGCAGAAGATGTTTGAAATGGGTATTTTATGAATGATAGTAAGTTAAGAAAATACAAAACAACAAACAAAAATGTCCCATTTGATTTAATAATTTGCATACTTCCACACAGGTAGTTATAAAAACAACTGAACAAATGTAGATATGATTCTATGATGAGCAAATAAATATAGCTTTGATGAAATAACTTAGAAATGAACACGTTTTGTTGCTTTAAAGACAAATCTTCATGTTTAATCGAAAAGGCTTGCTCAAGACAAATCAATGGTATGAAAAGCATTAAAAACAAAGACGATTTTTGACAGTAAATGTAATTTCACATGTAAACATAAGTTTTAAAATAAACATTATATAACATTATAAAACAACAAACTCAAGGTAACATATTTTATTAATTCTTAAAGTGTTTAATCCAGCATGGTTTTCAAAGATACAAAATTAGCTTTAAAAAGTGCTCCTGTAAAGTGATTCAGTCTGTCATGGTGAAACAGTGATATGTCCTGAAATGTCATTCCACTAACGTTGTGCTTTATGAAGAAATTAAAACAAGAAAATATATCTCAGCATACACTGCAATTTTAGAAAACACATCTGAATAATGACAAACATCACCAAAACATCATTATCTGTTTGACAAAAGCTGCACAGCAGGTGGAAAATAAAGAGAAACTCTGCAAATCAAACCCACAATCACTCACAGAACATGAACCAACAAAAAGCTGGAGGGAGGGTCCGACGATGAACACATCTGCACACAGCAGGGGCATGATGAGGTCCTCAGGACATTTTTATCAAACAATAAAGCTGTCAAAAGGAAGGCCTTATGCTTGAAGACACATGTTTTTTGTTTTACTTCAATCTTCAATGTTTTATTTTTTATGGTATTGAAAAGTCCAGACACATACAAATCAACTACAGATCTTCAGTTATATTTCCAAAGGTACTTTATGTTGTATTTGACCCACTAATATGTCCAAATTAATCCAGCTTTTCTGAGTTCATACATGACCTAAAACTTCCACTGGTTTTTCTTAACAGACCAGAGATCTTTCAGGTCGACCTCCATGACAGACTGCGTGTTTGTTGTTAGTACTGAGACTCTGAATGCTACATCAGTGTAAATAAAACAAAATGAAGTGGGACCTCCTTCTAAAAACTGTACATCTGTTTCTGAAACTCTTCTCTGGCTTCATGGTCTGTGGCTCAAATCCCCCCAATAAATGTGCAAAGGTACAGGAAGCCTGAGGACCCTGTAGACTCCCACTAATTATTCACCCTGTAGACTAGACAGAGGCTAAAATAAAAGAAGGATAATTAAAGTTTGATGGTAAAAAGAAGAATCTCACGGCTCCGGTCTATTTGGAAATATTTCTATAAGAGGTCTGAACGATCCCTGGAAAGTGGAAACTGCAAACTACACCAAACCAAAATTCAGACAGTGTGCAGAAGTTAGCCAGCATTCTAAAAAAACAAGAAATTAAAAATGTTCCCATGAGATTTCTGCTTTTCTTGTTGCTGTATCAAACAGGTACAGATATTGATTTATATTGGTCTTATTGACAGTTTAGTATTGTTCAAGTGTTTATTTCCTCAACATGTTTTGATTGTCAACCTTTGGCAGTCTTGCTCAAAAGGATGGTGTGATGTTGCTGTGAGGTGTCTTGCAAAAGCAACATCATGTGACTAATCTGAGGAAGACTGCAGGAACAGGAAGTTAGCTGTGTTAACACACAAGGGTGTAAAACACTTAACTGTCAGACTGATCTGAGTTTATCGTGGAGACGGTTTGCGCCTTTTTTGGATATATGGATGTGATTTGAATTCCACTACAAACTTTTCACATTTGATGATTCAGATATTTTGACAACCCACAAAGTTAACTGAAGAGCAGCTCAAGCTGTCTGTGACTAAATATTTAAAGGAACACTCCAACATTTTTGTTGTTTCTTTGTCTTGCCTCATCCCGAGTCCATAACGAACAAACAGACACTATTTTTCCGCTGTGTGTCCAGTGACAAGGAAGAGACAGACGAAGCTCGCCCACTGCTAGATAGCTTAAGCTAAAACACTGGCCTGCCTCTGCCTACAGTCATCTGAAAACGTCTTCAGCAACTCTGTGTGCCTGTTGTGACTCGTTTTTTACCCCTTTATGTCACTTTATCTTATCTTCTACTCCTAAACAGAGGCTTTGTTTTAATGACCTACTTCAGCGGTGGTTTTTGCTACAGATGTGACATTCATGAACAAGTCGAGTCTTTTAAAACAGCTCTTTAAAGTGAACCAATTCTTAAATTTGCAGCCATTTTGTATTTCAGAATGGCTCACAAACGTATTGCTCACTCACACCTGAAGATGAGTTCTCATCATTTACTGAAAAGAGCTGTTTAAAAGATTCAACTCGTTTGCAAATGTCACATCTCTAGTAAAAACCACAGCTGAAGTAGGTCAATAAAACAAAGCCTCTGTTTTGGAGTAGAAAGAGATATTGTGAAGATAAAGTAAGTAAAGGGGTAAAAAAACGAGTCACAACAAGCACACAGGACGGTTCGGAGTTGCTGAAGAGTTTATCTGACGACTGTAGACAGAGGCAGGCTAGCTCTACCCATTGATTCCCAGTGTTTGAGCTGAAGTTAACTCACGGTGGGTGAGCTTTGTCTGCCTCTTCCTTGTTACTGGACACAAAGCAGAAAGAATAGTGTCTACCTGCTTGACGTGGATTTGGGACAAGGCAAGAGGTGAAAACAAAAAAAATGCTAGTGTTCTTTAAAAAATTCCTCTCTGATTCACAGTGTATCTATATTTTTATTTTCTCTTTGCATTGTTTTTCTGATCAGTAGATATACCTAGTTTTCTTCAATATGCTTTAGGACACTGTGCACTCAAGCTCTCATGATGTGTTACTTGTGTTCTTATTGTCTTTGGGTTATTTGTGTTACTCGAGGATGTTTGTGTGATTTTCTGAGTGGGGTGGGGGCTACGTGCCTCTAAGTGTGCGTATGTGACATCCCTTGAAAAACCTGTCTTTCAAAGTAAAATCCAGATCAAATCAACATCATTATAGTTATCATATGAGGACAGCAGGAAAGGACAAAGGTTTTAAAATCACAGACAGCACGGTGTTAATTTCTGCTCCCACTGAGGTAGAAATGAACAGAGAGGAAGCGTCACGGATGGATGGAGGTAGGAGTGTCGCAGAGATTACAGGCGGACGGAGACTGAGCGCAGAGGACGCTCTGCAGTGAGTCAAACATTTACACTCTGTGCAGCAAGAAAAGAGGGAGAGATCAGGACTGACTGCTCAGTTTGAATCTGCTGGATAAGGAAACACTGTGCCTCTCCAGGAATCTTAAAACACACATTTTATACAGTTAAATAATTTCTCGCAGGATTTCCTTGTGCTCAAAGGTTGATAAAAAGAAACAAAACTAGATAGTTCAGCCCTGGTGTTGATTTAAGTTGACATTATAGTGTGCCATTGTTGTGATACATACCTCTGGTTTGTCTCTGTGGGTGTTCACAGAGTCCACGCCTAAATACACAGACTCCACTTTACATCCTGAAGAGGAGAAAAACATTCATTATTAATATAAACACAATCATACATGTTCATATGAAACTGACCCGTGTCTTCATATCTAACACCAAATCAACAAAATACTTTATCATTTATATTCAACATTCTTGAAGGAAAAGTTCGGTTTCTACAGCTTTCACATTGTTTATAGAATGAAGTAGAACAATATACTCACCCAGAAGGCTTTCCTGATCCAAACAGTGCTTCAGGAGATATTTAGATCCAAAATCGAGCAGCGGACATCCGTATAATGGTAGCACATAGGGCATGTATAGCGCCGCTCCTAAAACTGCATTAATCGTCCAAAAACTCATTAGTTTCACCAATATTTCATCATGGTCCGCTCACGCCACTCCTCCATTACAGTCTGTGTCGCTCCAGACATCTCTTTGTGACTGTGCTGACCTCTGAACTGAAGAAGAAGAACGTTTGCCTCCACGCACGCCCAGTACTCTCTGGCCAGCTGTTCTTCCCTTTGCCTCCGCGTCCTCCTTTCGATGAGCTCCTCATCTGTAAACTCTGGCTCGAAACTGTAAGGACAGCCATCATAGTCAAAGTTCTCCTCCACAACATCTTCATCCGATAGACATTCGTCCATTTTGCACAAAACTGGAAGAAGAAAGTCGTTGTGTAGCCGGTGGTCTTCCCCTGAAACAATGAGCTGTACTGCGCATGCGCGGAGGCAAACATTCTTCTTCTTCAGTTCAGAGGTCAGCACAGCCACAAAACATGTCTGGAGCGACACAGACTGTAATGGAGGGGTAGCCCGAGCGGACCATGATGAAATATTGGTGAAACTAATGAGTTTTTGGACGATTAATGCAGTTTTAGGAGCGGCGCTGTATGCCCTATGTGCTCCCATTATACGGATGTCCGCCGCTCGATTTTGGATCTAAATACCTCCTGAAGCACTGTTTGGATCAGGAAAGCCTTCTGGGTGAGTATATTGTTCTACTTCATTCTATAAACAATGTAAAAGCTGTAGAAACCGAACTTATCCTTTAAAGCTCCTCTGTTGAGTGCTGATCTGGTATATAAACAGTCTGAAAGTAAAACTGTTTTTAACTGTATGGTGCAAGGGAGTAAGCAGCAAGACCATCAGCAACAAGACTGATGTTTCTTTATGTGGTTCTCATTGCCTCATGAGTCAATTTCAAAAAACAGATTCTCCCACAGAGAAAATCATCTGTTAATGAAACCACTGAACTAACTGAAGACAGCTTGATGAGGTTTTGTTGTATTCAAGTAAAAGGCAGGATCAGCCAGACATAAGGACACGTGCTTTGTTCACAAGGGGCACCAAAATCCTACAAACAAAAGTTTCTCACAGGAGCTTTAACATGAAAAACTGATGATATAAGAAGTGGTCATGAAAAGCACTTACCATAAGCCACTGGGGTCAACTTCAATACCGTGTGCAAAGGGCACTTCAGATAAGGTAACTCAGCTGTGGAGGCAGAGAAACGTCACTAAACCTCATGTACAGACGGGATACAGCAACATTTAAGACAGTGATCTTTTTTAATAATATAGACAAATAAAATAAGACCAAAGTCTATCATAGATCCTACAGTGGCAGAAAACAGTGAATAACCTTCTGGAAAACAATCTTGGATCCTGCCCTCCATCAGATATCACTGCTCTGAAGCATATGATGCTGGTTAATGTTTATCAAATGATTATCTAATGTAATTATGTTTGCTGTTAAGAATAAACTAATGAGGACTCTTGGGGTTTTAAGGCCTGAAACCGCTGCTTTTAACTTCTGTTGTCACAAGTAATGTGATACGTTAGTTTTACAATTTTAGTAATTCATAATTAGTCACGTCTTTTCCTCATGATAAATCCGTCACTGCACTTTTCCTCTTTTCCGTCTGTTGCCACTGTAATAAACAGAATGAAGAGAAGCTGTACTTTTTCTGTTTCTCTCCTAACTTTGAGCTTGAAGCTTCAAGACAAACATAAACAAAGGTCTGCCAGTGCAAGTGTGAAGCTCATTAATACAGTTCAAAGTTACTATGTGGAAATATCGTTTTGCGTTTGACAAAAAGGAACAAGCAAAACATGATAATGATTAAGTTGAGAAATTTTGTTTTGACTGGAAACACTGTTTATTGCACTGTTTGTCTGTGCTGAGCTTGACATCAGATCAAGAGCATATAAACTGTAAATGTTAGCATGACTGTTATTTCTGTTGTTTGGCTGCAGGGTCAAAGGTTATCGGCTGTAAACTAAGCTGTAAAATGACAGCAGAGTCTGCTGATGTGCAGCTGTACAAAACTTTTGTTAGTGATGTAAAAGATGTTAAAAGGCTTTTCTTCAGTATGTGATACATCAAAACTTCTTTGTAGGAGAAGTACAGTAACAGGATACTTTGAATTAATGCTTCACAACATAAATGTCTTATGTTTTAAATTTACTACTTTAACAAAATGTTTTGAAAGAATCAGAAGAAGAAGAATCAGGACATTTTATGACCACAATCACTGCTCTCTTAAAACAAATCCATTCCTGTTTTTTTATTTTTGTTTTCAGTAGACCGTGTACTGAAACTTTATTTATTTAGTTTAAGTCAGTCCCACATCTTACTTATCTCCCTTTAAACTATGTCAACACTCTTCCTCTTTTATTTTAGTCTATCTTTCTACAACTCTTTCCTATCTTTCCTTTCCTGTTCTTTCCTGCTTACATTTAACACTCATTGCACAATGATCACTTCACTTATTCAGAATAAAACAACTTTCATAAAGCTTTGTTTACATTTATTTCCATGTATAACTGTGACAGTATAGTTTTATTTAGTATCTTTGATTTTCTTATACATTTTAATGTTCTTTGCACCATCTTTGCTTATGTTTTGTTCCTGTTTGTCTTTGTCCTTCTTCTGTTCTGCTTTCTTTCATTGCCCCCACATGACAAAACTTTAAATTCAAGAATTTTTGTTACGCCATATCATAATTGAACTCAACATGCACAAGGGTCGGCACCAATGTCAGGCATCTCTCTATCTTTTCCTCTGTCAGTGCATCACACAGACATGGAGGGAGGAAAGAGAGACACTGACAAGGTGATGGTGGGATTGGACTGGATTGGATTTCTTTGACTTCTCTCACTCAGCAGACCATGTCTGTCTTTCTAGTATTGCATAGATAGCAGAGGATTCATCTAAATCTGTCAGTAAAATGTTTAACATTTATGTTTAAAGGGACTGTGAGGAGAATCTGTTTCTGGTGACATTAAGACTCTGCTACCCATGAGCACGCGCGGCGACTGTTGTAATGCTGCGTTCCAGTAACCTCGGAACTGGGAGTGACATCATCTCTGACTTATCAGCGTTCCAGTTGAAGTCGGAAAAAAACATGCCGATCTACCAGGCTATTGTTAGCTGTTGTTAGCACGCCCTGCGTTGTTCACAAATATCACATGAAGAATGTGATTATCACTATGGCAGCATTTTTGTAAACAGAAGTCTAACAAGTATGATGTATACAGCTGATCTAGAGCGACACACCTCAGTCAGAAGTGCAAATAAATGGATTATCACAGGAGCTCAATAACTGTTCACGCTGGGGGCATCCATCTTCGATTGTCAACTCGCGGGTGGCGAGGTTTCACCGACTTCCCAGCAGGAAATTCTGACTTCGAGGGACGTTCCAGCTGCAGTTTCCTACTCGGAACTTGAAAATACCTACTTCTGACTACAACTAGAACGCACCACAACACAACCGAAGCCAAAGTGTGTGCATGTTGTTATGCAGCTTGGACCTTCCTCAGAGCGCAAAGCGACGAGGTAATGTATCTCTTTCTAGTTACATAGCGGTAGTCTTTGATGTGTGACAACAAGCAATTTTTGAAAAAATTAGTATCGTAGTTGTAGCTGGCTATATATCACTACTAACAGCCCGGTGTTCTAAGACGTGTCTGAATAATATAAATTTGCTCTTGTTTTAATTGTCTTGTTCCCGAAGTTGAGTATCCAGCCCTGTCCTGTCCGACCCAACCGGAAGGCTAAGGAATAGCATTTATAGATAACCTATTTTGATGCTATAAAACTCATCTTAAAGTGTGTATTTCGATCAGGCATATATCTAAAAGTGAGACTTTTTTGCAATTACTTAGAAACCCCTCACAGTCCCTTTAAGAAGCTTTAGTTGGCTCATCAGGAGCTGTGTGTTGGAGCATTTAAATCAGTCACTCATCAATTCAAAGCTCTACATGCCCATTTCTTCAGCTCTACTATTAGAGGACCTGATGTACTGTTAACAAAGGGACTCGCTGGGCACCGGGTTGAAGATTTAATGGATTCAGTGTGGATAGCAGACACGCAGCACTGTGTGATGCTACATGACATCTGACAGTCCATACCTGCCGTTTTGTCCAGGAAATATGCTAGAAGACAGCGCATGACAGCCTGGTGACAAATGACAAGAACATTCTCCTGTCTCTCCAGCTCCATGATCACAGGCTCCAGTCGCTGCACCAGGTCTTCATAGGACTGACGGAGGACCACAGAGTCATTAAAGGGATAGTTCAGGATTTTTGAAGAGGGGTTGTGTGAGGTGTGTTTCAAGGGCTTGAGCGTGTGCCAGTGTCACAGCTCATATTTCTCTGTTTAAAATATCTCAAGACAGATGCTAATGCAATTCACGCTTAATTAAAGGAACCACGGGATTAAACAAACCAAAAAAAAAATTTTAAAATTGGGTCATCACACTCTACAATTTGTCAATATCCACATAGTTTAACACTACCAAGCTGCTTTGATTAAGCTATTTGAGACACGGTACAGCTTATGTGTCCCTCCACAAGCATCACAGACTAGTTTACTTCACAACAGCAAACACCCGCTACCAAATGGGTTAAATCAGTGTTTTTTTAAACTTGGATGGAGATGAAGGAATCAACTATGAGAACCTGAGGACTGCAGACACACAGGGTACCTGTTGATTCAGGTGGAAAAATCTTGAGCTCATGTCATCAAACTGGATGAAATGAGAATATGACCAAGAAAAATGACCTCAGGATGTTTCAGGATCAGTGGCTACAATCAGTTTTTATACATTTGTCTGCAGTGAGCAGCTCTCATCACACAGAGCCTCACTGGTTTAATAGACATTTATAATTGTACAAACCAGACTCCCACAAATTCCAAGGACTAAACAGAGGAGCCGAATCAAAGTTGTTTTCAAATTATTCGGTTCATACTGATTGCTTACTTTGTGAAAACAGTAGCCATGGTTCCAGTGATAAATGTACCTCATCATAGTACACATGATGTTTGTTGTGGTGTGTAAACTGAGCAAGAAAAACAATCTTTGACAAAATTACTGAGCTTGATCATCAGGATAGTCCTAAAGATTCATACATGTGGCTAATCTTATATTTAGGGAAAAGTTTTGTTTATTTAGCTAAATTCAAGTGACACCATTGTTTGGTCCTTACCCTCCTAGTAGAGGGACAAGTCTGTGCCATGTCTCAAAAAAGTGTCTAATCAAAGAGGTGGTGTAGAGCAAAATTAATTGGATATAGACAATCTGTTTCTAGCGTGTGATGACCCTATTCTGTTTTGTGGCTTGTTTATTCCGACAATTCTTTTAATTAAGTGGAGAATCTTTTACAAAGTAGAGCAATGCTTAGTTAGCATCTGTTCCGACATTTCTGAAAAGAGAGAGAACTGAGCTGTGACACTGTGGCACACATTCGGGCTAATGACATGTACCTCACACAACCCCACTTCAAAAAAAACTCTTTAATAAACAAAGTTTTAGGACAAAACACCTTTATCTCTAAAAGAATGAAGTCAATGACTGAGTTGTAGAAATAAGACTCACCTCTCCTTTGGGATATCGGTAGCGGTACTTGTCTTGGTCTCTGAGTGCAAACTCCAGAGGATAATGCTCCTGGATCTCCTCATACATCATTTCTTCACATACACCCTTCAAAAAAGAATAAGAATTTAAGTGCAAAAATAATCAATCTTAGCAGTCTTCTGAAAGAAAACTTGAATTAACATACAGCATCGATTTCGTTGAGAGATTTCCACTGTTCATACGGGACCCCGAGGCACTCTGCGGTCTGGATCGTCCTCTTCATTTGACTTGTCCATACTTTTAGATCCTTGATGTTCTGCTCCTGGATGAATTTCCTCAGTCTTTTGGCATACTGGACAAACAGAGAAATCAAAGGGGAATGCTTTAAATCCATCCAAGCAGGTACAGAGAGTACTGTTTGACCCGTTTTCTTTAATCTCGGTTTTATCTTCTACCTTCTGACAGAAAATGCAGAGACCCCCCATTCAAACTGAGCCTGTTCAGAAACTCGATTGTTCCCACCTTAATCAAAAGTCCAAGTACAGTGTTGAGCGTCTTTTCATTGTCTTATTCTTTCATCTTTTCTCTTGCTTATGTTGTGGTAAATGTTGATCTGCACAGTATGGACTATAATGTCTATTCCTATGTGTTTTTCTGTGTGTATTAGGAATAAGAAGGGATACCCTGATATTTTATTTTGCAGCCAAGGTCACTTTGAAAACAGATTGGTCAATACTGGTCACATATGGTGTTTTGATCTGCCTTAAAGCCTTACCAACAGGGTCACACACCTCATGATTTAAAACTATGTCACTACACCAACAAAATGTATTTAAAGTGATAAAAAGTCCTGGATCAATCAAACTCCTGATGAGGACTATTATATCAAAACACATCGCCACCACGCTAACAGCACAAGCAAACAAACCTCTTTTCCTCTGGCAGAAAGGCCCGAGTCCCCTCCAATCCGCCCTTTTATGTTCAGGTCGCTCTCCCCATGGCGGCACAAGTAGATTGACCGCGGCGTGATGTGGATGTTCATCAGGTAGTACACGATCCGGCTCTGGATGTGGTCCATGACGCGGTTCACCAGGTAGCGTCGACCCACATCCATGATCTTTATGTAGGACAGATCCCTGCAGCAGCAGAGTCCTGTTAATCCTCTCTGATTTTTAAGAGTTGTTAAATAAGATCTGAAAAATCTCTTGGTGTGCTCTCACCTGTCAAGAACCTCGTCTAGAGGCTGGTAGGATGACTCGTAACATTTAATCCTCTTCATGAAGTCCTCAATGGCTTCCTCTGTGTCACAGTGGATGTAGTCTGGGCTACACAGCTTCACTTGCTAAAAAGAGGAAACATAGACAATGTGAGCAGAGTGATGAGAAAGTACACAATCTAAAATGATCCTGGCCTTTCATTTACTGAGCATGTTGTTATGGTCTAAACTAGACTGAAAATCTTGTGTTCCAGTACCAAAAGGACTTCCATTTTAAGTTTAGGTTTTATGATGTAGTTTGGGGATTTTAGACTATATTTAGATGAAGCAGTGGACAGAAACACAATATTGGGAGGAAGAGTGGGAAATAATACAAGAGGATGGAGCTGCACATCAGACTCAAACCTGGCCTTCATGCTTCAAGACTGCAGGTCTTTGTGTTTGGGGTGAGTCATACTCTCTACCTATCTGCACCAAAAACACCATATCTTATCTTTTTTGTAAACCACCTTCAAAATTGTTCACAGGGAAGAGGTAAAACGAGCATCCCAGTTCCTGACTTTAACGTATAATTATTAGCACAGATTTTATGCAAAAATTATAGCATAATGCTATAGTTTTTCATGGGTACGTGCTTCTCTTCATATTTGACAATTGTTGTTTTTTTCTGTCATATTTTATTCCTACAGCCTAAGTTCACAGCCTGTTTTCACAATAGCACCATTCACTTAAAGCTGGGGTTGGCGATTTTGGAAAACTAGCATGAATTTGAAAGTAGCATCTCCTCAGGGCTCCGCCTAGCCCCACCCCCCACTCACATGCACGCCCGCAGCCGCTATATCCAGAAGACTGATTCAACTCCTAACCCTCAGCACAACGTGTTTGTTTCACACTACACCAAGTCATGTCTCAGTCAGCACGAAGAAAACACCAAACAAACATGTAAAGTCAGTTAGTACTCACAGCCGATGTTGATCGGGGTATAGGTAGTTCCTCTGACATTCTCCACATAGCTGTCAAATCTCCTGTTTTGGCCATGAAACTACCGTATTTTACGTATTTTACATATTTTATCCTCTTTTCTCCCGTCCTCCTGTATCAGTATTCTCCTGTAAATCTCCCGTGTGACGATATAATAATACAAGCATTCCTCTGCCTCTCCAAACTGAACTCTGTCTCTAGCCTGAATGGGGCGGTAATGCTCCAAAATGATGGATGCCAACCACCGAAGAAGAAGAAGTCTCGCAAGAACTGCCACCTGCAGTAGCATGGATGGCAGTTCTCGCGACATTAGAGCCAACAGCGGAACAAACTTAGAAAAATAAAGAGTTTATTTTAGATTTCTTGTACATCTGTCTTAAAATGTGAGGGATACTGGAGCTTGGTTGGTGTTGTGGGACAGCTCACAGCGGACTTCCCTTATTTTCAAAGACAAAACTTGAAAGGTAAGCATACTCCAGCAGAGTCTGTTCCCTACACGCTACATGCTACATGCTACACGCACTGTCTGTGCACGCCGGGAAAATGCACGCGCAGCAGGCACGCAGAATGGCGACGGGATTTGATTGGTGTAAAAAAAGGTATCCCTGCAAGATTATTGGTTGGTGTTTTCCCTGTTTTACTCCTGCTGTAGGTAGCGGATATTTTTCGCTCTGTTTTAAGAACACATTATGAGTTGATTACCATCGGGTCATAAAGACCATTTTAACCAGTATTTCAAAAAGTGTAGCTAAATCAGATCGCCAACCCCAGCTTTAATGAAGTCCAGCGTTTTCAGCCTCTTTGTCCTAGTGGACTAAAAGCCCTCGGTGTCAGCCATGCTCTCAGCACTTTCAGCAGAAAACAGCTCAACTTTCAGGGCAGGGTTGTACTCATCTATGTCAATATGCCTGGTCTTATCCAAAGAAGATTGGCGGGAGGGGCACAGACACGGGTCCCAGTATTTTCTAGAAATCATTTTCCAGGTCTTTTCCAGGACATTTTCACCCCTCTCAAAATGTATTTATTTCTAACTCTCAGGCATGAACATTGATATCTTGGCTATCTTTTTAGTCTGGCTTTTATATAATGTGTTACTATATATGGTTTATACTTATTTTTCTCTTTATTTACTCAGCTTTTTTATAAACAAGTTTTGTTGATTAACTGCTTCAGTAGCCTAATTTTTTTGGCCATTTCTTGCTCTTTATTTTGTCACCATTTTTCTGAATTTTGAAATGTATATACTCATTTAATGGCTAAGTTTGCATTAGTTACCAAGTACATTTTTACTTTGTTTCCTATGTTTGAGTTTTAATCACAAGGTAGAGGAAGGTAAACAATTCTCCAGGGCAATTTAAGCTTTTCCGGGGCATTTTACTTTTTCCTCGTTTTACATATGTTTTCCATGACTGGAAATTTGGTCAACGATTTTCCTGGTTTTCCAGGACATATGAGAACCCTAACTGATCTAACTCTTCTTTTTGAGGAAACCATTCCCAGGTCTGCAGCTGCAAAAAATGCCTAGACAGGTTTCCTCCACTTAATTTCATATTTTGTGGGTGAAAATTAGGGCTGGGAACTATGACAATCTCAATTTTTGATTTAAATATTTTTTTCCCTCTCAACGAAAAAAATAATATTTACAGAACACAGAAATTATGCAATAAAGGACTGGTATGTGAATCATAAGTTGGATTAGATCAAAATACTCTATGTCACAAAAGTAAACTGAATTTTTCTCTAGGAGCTTTAGTCAGTGCTGTAATTAAGTGAGTTACTGAAAGGAAGTATGCCCTAAGACATTGCCACAAAACTCCTCATTTTTTTAATCTCGATTTAAAACACACAAGACTGGAAATGTGCCTGTACATCAGGCCTTCCCCTCCCAAAAACAAAGAGAAGTTTTAGTATCTCTAACTTGAAACAATTTTCCCCAGAAAAGTAGCTTCATTTTTATTTTATAAATCTCATAAAAAAAGTTTTAAGCAATTTATTGTCCAGGCCAACTGACAACTCCATAGATAAAAGCAACTATGAGGCACAGAGATCTACTTATAATGGCCTTACTGACATGCCAAGGGAAGCTGAAATCAACTCTTGCAACCAAAAGTCAATATGCACAGATGAAGAGCATTCTGAATCTTAGGTTGTGAGCATTATCCGTGTTAAAACAGCTCCTCAGCACACTGGTCCTTGTGAAGGTGGCAGCTGAACATGTGTAGCACTCAGAAGTGTAAGACAAATTCACCAAAAGAAGGAAAGTAAAGTGTATTGAGAATCTTACCACGATATTTTGTGCAATGACGTCTGGATCCTCACAAACAGACTCCACAAAAAACACCTAAATTAATGAGTAGAAATAAAGTTAATTTTAAGACTGATTTCTATTAAGGGATGTGCTTATATATATATATTGATTTATTTTTCCGGTTTACACACCTTATATCCGTTCTGCTCAGCAAACTTCACAATGGTCCCTCTCCTCTCTCTGGTTGTGTTTGTGGCATCAAAGACCTGAAACAGTGGGATGAAATTCATTTTCATGAAGCACTGACTTTACAGCCAACATCTTAATCATTTGACCCAGCACCACAGACTCACCGCCACCTGTCCTCCCTCTACACTCAGATACTGTCGAACATCATTCAGAGCTGCCATGGCGCACTGACTGTGAGAGGGAAAATAAAAGGGTGAAAAGTCAAGAGCGTCCATGTTTATGATAATAACAACCACACTTACAGCTTATTTTCTTATTTCAAGGACACTGTTAAGATGAGGTTTTCCAAACCCTGTACAAACAGCAAATTTCATTTCCCCAAAAGATCAGCAAGATCAGCTTGAGGTCTTCGTTGGTGTTTTTACCCCCCTTGTTCAGGCTGACAGAAAATGGAACGAGACATTCAATGATACAATTCAGATCCATGTCTGAGTGCTCACATTAACCAAGATTAATATCCATATAACCTTTAAAAACCTTGTTTGCTTGATTTGAAGTTTTTTGATCCATAAAACTTTAAAGCTGTACCATGGGTCTACTGTGAAAACGAGAACTTTAAAAAAATGCTCAACGTACTTTAACTGATTTTATGACTTGATTACAAAATCAATTTCCTTTCAAATTATGTCTGCAATCCTCATATCATAAAAATGGCTGATAACTTTATGAAGAGCTTTAAGTCAACAAGATAAATCAGATCTCTGGTTGGTAAAACAATAAAAAAATCTGATGGACAGTTTGTGGAAAATCTAATTACATCAGTGATCTTTGGATGAAAGTTCAAACCACCGCAGACTGGGGTTGTAATATTTGTTACAGCTTTTATTATCTTTTATACACCTGTTACTTTTATTCAATTCTATGATCCTGTTTCACTGTATTAAAAAAATCCAAGAGCTTCTATTCCATACCGGCTCCAGTGCATTTGTTATGATTTACTCCTACACAAAGCAGAGTGATGTTCTCTGTATAAACAGAGCCTGTAACAAGGTTATTATGTTAGTCAACCAAGCACAAAAAAAAGTGGAAGACTTCTGAGGAGCTCTTTTTATATATATTTATATTTTTAAGTAGGTCCTTCAGCCATTTATCAGTACTTTTGTAGACTTACCGCCTGATTTTTAAACCTTCTTCATTATCAGGACGGAAGAATTCAAAGGACTTGTAGATCTTCAGACACTCTCTGCGATACTGGCCGACGTTAAACTCTGTGGCACATGAAAAAAGGGGGGAAATCACGCAGTTAGTTTTTTTTAACACGACTCTAACTAACAAAAAGTCAACCACAGAGAAACAATCTCCATGCCTTGTATAACAAAAAGGGATGTTTTATTTTAGATTGTGGTTAGTGGAGAATAATCAAGCAAGTGTAGAAATCAGACCTTTAACCCAGGTATGATTTCAGGGCTCAGAAAAAAACATCAAATCTAAGAAAACTGAAACTTTGTTCACTTTACAGAGAAACTTAAATCATGACTTGAATCATTTTAAGATGATGACTAACATGTATCCACACTTCAGATCTTGCTTGTGTTTGTGAACTTCTCCCTTACTTAAATATTGAATAGACAGTTATTTTGAAAAAAAGGTGTTTTCCAGGACACAGACGTTTTTCTTTCTGATATGACACATAATTTTTTTATTTTGTTTTCCTCTTCGTTCAAAACAAATGACCACCTCTCTTATTTTAAGACGTGTCCTTTTCATTTTAAAGTTGTGTTTCTCCTCAGTCAAAGATAAAAATACTGTATATGTGACGTGTCTGAAGCTGTTACCTTTGGTTTGCACACCAATCCAGTTCAAGTACCTCGTCAGCTTCTTTGAGATGTAGGTCTTCCCCCGAGCAGGGAGTCCAACAGTCACAATGACGGTGGGACAGTTTGTCATACATACTGAAAAGAAGGAGACACAGAAAGAGAGAAATAAAGTGCAGTTGTTGGAGGTTTCTGACTCACATTCATATCAACAACTATAAAAAAAAACTGCTAAATAAAGCAGAGAACATGTCAAATCCTGGTGCGATATTTCGTCAAGCTTCCTGCTATAGGCTGCATTGGCTTTGTAAAAGTACATATGAACCTTAGTTTAAATGAAGTTCTCAATGAAACAGGGTCTATACTCCACCAACGTCTAAAGCATTGCCCCAGCTGAGATAGCTCAGTTAGAACTTAAATCTTAAACACTCTGCCTTGAGTAGGGCTTTCCATGGGCATTTGGAGAAGTCAGCGAGGACAAAGAAGCAGCCAGATGTGAGGGTCCAGTGGTCTCTTCTTGAAACCAAACAGGGCAGGAAGATTCACTTATGTTTTCAAACATAAATCTGCATCATTTGTTAGAAGAGCAAACTGACGATTTGAATGGTTGTTGGTCAAAATGTTGGTAAAATGCTAGTATAGGGTGACCACAGGATTTTGGTGTTAAAAAAACAGATAATTTTGTTTGTTCCTCATTAATAAGTAGTCCCTAAATCCTTTTTAGAAAAATCCTGATCCACATCCAGATTTGAATCACAGCCAAAAACCTTATCTTGTCATCCTTGTACCATGACCAGTGTTCACCAAAAATGTAATCAAGTTGTGTTCATACGTTTTCGAGTTATCTTAACAAACACTGGTGAACATAATCTCCTTGGCAGAGGTAATAAATATTTCAAGTTTTATGGATACTAAAGTTCTAAAACATGTAAGTTATTTGTTTTATTTTTGAAGTATATACCAGAAATTAATTAAAAGAGAAATTGACAACATTTTGAAAGGCTTAGAATATATTTTCAAACACCTAATACTTCAAAACAAAACATACAATCTCTGTATCCCAATGATTGTTTACATTAAAAATATAGAACCTCAAAAAGTTACATCTATTTAAGAGGTATCTATTCAGGATCTATTCAGAGGACAGAGGTATTGGAGAGGAATAAGACAATCCAAAACTGCAGGCAAACTGTTGGAAAATGCTCAAACTGAAAACAACAAAAACCACAAAAAATGGGCAACTGTTCTGTTCACTGACGTTGCCAAAGGTGTTTGTATTTTTCAAGGAAAATAGGTTTATCTTTGCTTATCCAACATTTTTTTAACAATGACATGAGTAAACATTTCAGTATCATTCTGTACTAACTATATTCATGTCAATGTTTAGAAGTCTGCTATTGCAGCAACCCTTCTTCCAAATGCAGCATATCTAACTAGAGGGGATAATAAATGTTTATATCACAACCAAACCTCACAGGACAATATCCTGCAGAAACACGTCACACATCCCCCCTTGTTTTGCATCCATATCTAATATTAGGTTTACTCCTGCTGTAAATATCATTGTTTTGATCCCAGACAGCTAAAAATGTCAGGTGAGAGATGCAGAACTGATCTGTCTGCAGTCTGAGGAGCGCACAGCTTGACTCAGCAGAAACCAGCAGAGGGACAGCAAACCAGCTCTCACATCAGGACTGAAGGGCTAAAGGATCAGACGTGCAGATTTGATGCTGCAGCTCAGTCATGTGTGTCTCATTGGTTTACCTCCACCAGCTTGATATGAACTCAAATCCACCTGATAGCACGTGAAACGGGACAGATGGTCTGAGCATGACGCAGCACTTTTAAACACCCAAAATAAAGGATGACTGGCGCAAGATAAAAGCTAAATGAGATGAGATGCTGGACTAAGAGAGCAGGTCTTGATAAATACTGACATTGACAACACATACAGAAACGCCCCCAGACCCTCTGTGGGACTTGGTGTTACGGTTTTAAAAGTGACCGTGTTAACTGGTGAATTTGAGGCAAACGTCTGCGATTGTCGTTAAAAACAACCAACCGTTAAAGATGGATGCGGGCATGCCAGGTCTTTAATTCTTATTACAACGTCAAAATGATCTTTAGGTACACATTTGTCTAAGAAAATACGTCTTTTGTATTTCATATCTAGTACATGGACCGTCTCATTAAACATTGAACGACAAAAAAACGAGACAGCTGCGCGAGGACACCCAACTGCAGTAACCACGACAACTGCCGACGCTTGGCCAGCCGTCACCAGTCAACACGGTCGCCCGTTAAAGCCAAACGCTGGTCGGCAGCATCTCTCTCTCACCCCGTCCCTGAGCTATGTGTCCGTTCCTGCACGGCATCCAGATTTTCCTGAGCGGGTTCTGCCTGAGCTCCCGCGGGGAGGTCTCCAGTTTGAGCTCGTCGTTGTCTAACATCCTGACCTTTCCCTCATCGGCGTTCCTCTCCTTGTCTGAGTGTGAGGCGGGGGGCTCTGTTCTCGCAGTCTGACTCTGCAGGGTGGATGGGCGCCTCATATCAGCTGAGGAACAGCAGTTTCTTATTACCGTAACGACCAGGGATAATGCGCACCGCGAAATGCAAGAGCAAAAACAAGGAGGCGGGTACAGGATGTGACTTTGCCTATCCAGCATTTGAGCCGTTTTGTTTCACCTCAGTTTTCACTTTCTTTAATGTGCTATTGTCAAATATATGTCCCAGGGTAATTGTTCCTGTTTAAGTGATTCATACTCATTTATAAGCCTATAACTTTATGATGAGTAATGTATCTAGATAATAAAACAAATGTATCTAGATAATAAAACAAAGTTAAGACCTGTCAATAGACAAAAGCAATAGAACAAATGGTCTGGCAAATAAGTTAACATTTACAATCTACTGAAAACAGGGATGGGCAACTTTGGGAAAATGGTCCACATTCATTTTGTGTCACTGCCAAATTGTTAAATTGTTCATGTTAACTTCAGTTTTTTAAAGTTAGTGTTTCTTGTGTAGACTGTCAACCTAAACAGCTGATGTCACATATGTAGAAATATGTTGCATCACAAAATTGCTTCATTCTTAGGGGCTTGTCGAGGAAAAAGGAAGTGTTGTGCAGAGTCTTACTGCCAGCATTTGTATGTAGTTTTACGTTAAATGTGGGGTGATTAAGAGGCTCACTGACTGCTATAGATTAGCTAGTGTACATACCCATCCATCTCCCTTCAGGTAGGAGAGTTATTCAGTTGCTCTAATGGCAAATATATTTACTAGAAAAGCACTGGACAGCACAGACCTCTGCCAACGCCAAAGTCCTCACCCACATTGTGATTTTCACCATAGATATTATTCCTACCTTTATTACATCTAAATATTTAGATTCCTTGACCATGAAAACATACAAATATGCACAAATGCTGAAAATGGTCCTATCTTGCAATATTAAAGAATCCTTTTAAAAATTCTTGGATTCAGACGGTGATCCGGATCGCTCCCAAAATCTAATCATTTGATCCTTTTCCCAATCCTGGCATTTCCTTAGATTCCTTGACCATGAAAACATAGCATTAGCAATTGGATTCATGATGTTATCTATTTTAGTTCAGTAGTTATTCACGAAAATTGCATTTTTCATCATGACGGATCACTCCCAAAATCTAATCATTTGTTCCCTGTCCCAGTCCGGACATTTCCTGAAAATTTCATCAAAATCCATCTGTAACTTTCTGTGTTATGTTGCTGACAGAGAAACAAAAAAAACAGACGCCGGCAATTACATTGCCTCCTGGCAGAGGTAATTAATGCCATAGACCTCAAACAGCCTTCGTTCAAAAAAAAAAACACAATTTATAAAAATCATAAAAGTAGTGTTCATTCTGAAAACATTATCATGCTGAACATAACAGGCAGGTTTCATTAACTTTTTAATGGCAACAGAGCTTACGTTCAGCAGTAATTTTTAACGACAATCAACAGAAAATGTCTCTGTTGTTGAAGTTTATTTTTGCTTGAATTACTGTTTTAAATGTGTCAGGTACTGCATTATTAAAAGAGTACAGAAACAGTAACAGCCGACTTCAAAAGCTAATTTTTGCAGTATCAAAAAAACATTAAGGCATATTGTTTATTACGCTTTTATTGCAAAAATCTGTCACATCTGCATCATGCTGAGATTCTGCTCTGAAATACACATGCAGACTAAATGGTAGATACAGTACACAGTACAGTAATGGTAGATACTGTAAGGCAGTGACCGAGACAGTTTATCAGACCAATAATGAATTTCTCAAACTAAGCAATTGTGTGATTTTATTAGAGTGAATTAAATCAACATCAGTTTATACAATCCGTTCTAAACTCAAATTCAAATATCAACAATCACAATGGGAATAAATGATTACATTGTAATTTGGGTTCATTTTTTTAAATACTTGAAATTTACTTGCAGTCCCAGTAGGGTGAGAGTTGATGATGCATATGGCCCTCACAACCCCATTTGCCAATCCTGAGTTATTTAGATGTCCCAAGCCTCAAAATAACGCCAAATATTTCACTTCCTAT
Source organism: Scarus forsteni (assembly GCA_036419115.1). Lineage (NCBI taxonomy): Eukaryota > Metazoa > Chordata > Actinopteri > Labriformes > Labridae > Scarus > Scarus forsteni. The sequence continues at coordinate 28,335,722 of JAZDUH010000152.1, forward strand.
GAACAAATACAAGTGTATGCTTGTGTAATATGACACAGAATCATCATTTTTCATAAGAAGAAATTGTTGGAAGTCAATGAAAATGTCCCTTTAGTTGCATTTTAATCTGCAAGGTTCATTTGTAAATATACCAGCTTGTAAAATTTCTGTTATAAAAGCATCAAAAACAATTCCCAGAAACCTTTTCACATACATCCAGACAGCCAGCCAAGAACACCTTCTGAGAAAACACTTTTCTGAATGTTACCGTAACTGTGGGACAAGAGCGCACTCAGAAAAAAGGAAAAGCAGATGTGGAGGAAAAACAGGACTTCACATGCAGCACACATGGGCTGTGAATGCAAGCTCAGAGCTCAGCCAATCAGAGACGAGATGAGCTGAAAAGCAGCCAATAGGAGAGGCGTGTCTGAGAGACGGAGGGCATGCAGACTGCTGAGCGCTCAGATAAACATCATCAGGGACTAAATTTCTGCCTCATGCTTTACTCGACCCAGCCACGGCCCCACGAGTTCATCACACAGTCAGAGAGGTGGAAGTCAGCAACATCTTCAGCTACACAAACACACACTGCAGGAGGACACATCAACACAATGTTAAACAAGGGCAGAGTCGGATGATGTTAGACCAGAGCTAACAGTGCTGAAGCTATTCAGACTGTTTCAGGAAAGAAGCTGCTACTTTAGAAAACATTTAATAACACCATGATACTAAAAACACTTTTTAAGAGTCCAAAATGATGTTTTTTATTCCAGAGCATCTGCACTCTATTATTAGTTATCATTAGTTGTATTATTAGTAAAGGATTATTAAGCATCACTGAAGTATGTTAAAACAACACAAAGTCTTGACTGAGGTGCACAGCTGACTGCCGACCTGTAAACACTGTCAACACTGAATTGTTTTTCTCCAAGCATAAACACAAACTTACAGCTGCTTTAGAATGTTTCTCTGTGTATCTGAATATTTTCTGTGATAACTCAAACCTGGGACATAGTGAGTGTAGCTGTAAGTCAAAAACAAGCAGCCACACAGCTGCAGGCAGAGAAGTCTGATGGGAATGACAGAAGATAATCCAGCTCAAACAGGTTTAAAAAGAAAGGTGAAACTCTCAGTCCCACTATTTACAGAATAAAGTCTAGGCACTTCACTGCCTATCACAGCCCTCTGCCAACCTCTGCAACTCCCAGACAAAGTCGCTCCATCTTAAAAAGTGTATGTGCACAGCCCACAGAACATAAATGCTCATACAAGACACACAAACTGCCCATTTCCATTAACTCTAGCAGAGTAAAAACATGTACGATGTATTCCAAATGCTGCATAGATACTAAGATTATGGCTCTGACAGAAGATGAAAATGAAAAATATAAAATGACAGCAGTCACTTATTGTTTCTATTTCAGTTGAGAGTGCTCTATCACAATGTTTCCTATAGTTGTCTCGAAAAACAACTGGCAAGATTGCCAAACATCATGCCCACTGGACTCAAGGCCAACTCATGTTATAATCACATTTTTCCAATGTACAAATATTCAAGGGTGTTTTACATTATTTAGCAAAATGCATTGTTTACATTGAGTTCCTGGGTCTGTGGCCCTCTGTCCTGTTTTGTGAGTCAAATGGCCTCTGGAGAAAGATACTGCCCACCACTGGAGAGGGGTCCAGCTGCAAACCTCTACTCTCAGCCAGCTAACAGCTCCTCCAATGTGGGACTGACGTGACGTAAATCTCATCCTACTTTGCAGTTTTACACTTCTGATTAGCATTTGATAAAATGTACCTGCCTAAAACGTCTTGAATGTGTAGATATTGTAGCATAAGACAGTTATTTTGGATTTTTGGTATCAATTCAATCACCATCAAATAAACAATAACTATAACTAATAAATACCGTAAAGAGTGATCATGGAATTGACTTAAATGAACTTATTTTACCTTCATGTGTTGCGTATAACAGTAAGTTGTCCATATCTTTAAACCTTGAATTGATGCTACGTCTATCCCCGTTTTATGGTTAAGACAGCAGTGAATGTAAACACAGACGTTGTGATAGGTCTGTCAAGTAAATAAAACAATTGTGTCTCTCTCTAGGAAATGAAAACGGTCGAGATCGGAGGTGTCCACACACTTATGGTGCTCTACTGATGACCTGCATTTTATACTTTGTTTTCTTAATGTAACACAACTGAGGGATCAAGTTAACCAAGGTAATCAAAACGCAGAAAAACTGGAAGCGTCTGCCCAACGCAGCTTTGGAGGAAATGATCTCAATTTTATTTTGTAGTATTTTACTTCGATATCATGACACAGTTTCCTTCTGACATTGGAGGAGTCTCCAAGACAGTCAGCTGAAGCTGCATTCACACCAAAAGCGACTCCGCAATCAAAATCACGTCGCCCACTGAAGTCGCATTGCGTGTCCATAAATACCTAATTTTGGTCACTGTTGCTGTCACCATCTCTCGGTGAAGTCACATCCGCTCGAGTTTCACCGGGATCACATCATATATCATATAACACAATGTATAAGTGGCCATTATTCCAGCTGTATCCTTTTCACTCACTTATCAAACACAAAACACTGCAGCTGATGCCCTGCAGCAGCATTATCTGTGAGTTCTCTGTGGTCCGTCTAGGTGGAACTAATGTACTCACTGACTGATGTTTCCCACCACAGACATAAATTGTTCCTCTGTCTGAAAAACTGTCTGTCACGGTTACCATCACACATGAACACACTGCTGATTGGCTGTTGCCACACAGCTACACACAACGTCGCCTGAAAAGATCAACTTTTTATTTAACGTTGACATCGCGCAATGTGATCGCCTTGAGCGCAGCAGTCGCATTGCAGGAGGGTTAACACTGCCCCATCGTGGCTGTACATCAACTTTGCATGTAGAGTGATCACCGAGGACGCTCAAGTCGCTTTTGGTGTGAAGGCACCTTGAGAGTGGAGGGCTGCAGCTAGACTGTCTTGCACCCCTGAGCTAGTATATTAACAAAAACACTCATGACACCACTGTACACAAACATGTCTCTATATCTGTATGACTGCAGCCTAATGCAGTCTGCACTGCACACAAAAATTCTCCAGTAACCATTTCTTTAGTGATGAAAAAGTTTTCACTTATATGGACAAATCCTATCACAATCACAGTTTATTTTACAGCAGGAATGAGCAGCTTCGCTTGAATCCTGACAGCCAGAGGGTCACTTTATTCAGGTTTGTAGCGTGCTTGCAATTTAAGATTTATAATAAACAAAAAAAGATTTCTGTATCATCAGAATTATATTAAAATTTATATTGTTAAAGTAAAATGGAAATAGTAATGCTTAATTTAATTCTCTGAAACACTGAAATTCAAATTGTTAAGAGCTCTCTTCCCTATACAATGACCAGAGACTTATTGGTTATAAAAATAACATCTTTTTTTGGGTCACCATCTGTTTTCATGTATTCTGTGAATGTGTTTTTGTACTGTAAACATCTTAACACCAGAGGGCACTGTGCACTCACTCCAATGAGCTTAAAGTTTGCAATCGTCTAAAGCAGACATAAACATGTCCTCCTGCCAGGTGTTTGAACCTACAGCTTCTTCACTGTGACAGTGAACACAGCGCGAGGTCACTGTCAGCGTGTCAGCAGGACTAATCCCATCAGCAAGGCACCTCACTTCACAGCTTCTGACTGATAATCTCCTCTAATCTGCCCAGACTGCATGTCAACACGTACTTAATGTTCAAAACAAAATCTTCATATTTCACAGCACAGATGACACGCACTATGGCATTTCAATTCAATCCTCCTTCAACGCTGAATCTTAAAACAAATAATTACACTTTTGTACTCACCTTCATCCCAAAGTTTGATTTATTATGATGAATTTGGTTGTAATTTATATCTGGTAAAACACTGAACCTCTTATTCACAGTTTACCAGCTCACAACTTTAAAAAAGTCATGTCTTTTAAAACTTTTTTTTCCATTTAAACAGCAAGTATCTATTTTTTATTCAGATTCCTTGGTATCACTCATTCAGGTCTTATTTACAGAAAGTGTCCACACTGTCTTTTCTATCCTGTATTAACTTACTGTTAACTGGATTAGAAGCTTTAGTTATTAGGCTTTGTAACGTTTTGGATGTACAAGATAAACAAATTAACGGATCACGACATGTCTGTAATCTAATCTGGATTAGATTACAGACAATACTTTATCCTTAAATGTATTTCACTGTCCATCATTCTTGCCATTTACTTCTTCTTTAACCTGCTGTCCAACACTTTTGCAAAACATCTTTGTTCATGAGGTCCTCATGCCTGACACAGTTGTCAGAAGTCAAACAATAGTACATGCTGCATTTTATAAAAGTGAAAATATCAATTTAAGGTTCAAGTGATTCTCCAATCATAACACTAGTTTAAGTAACATACTAAAGTATTTAGGTTTCTACACTCTTGTGTAAAATAAATAAAAATAAGACCTCCGTGTTAAGGTTCTGCAGGAATCCTTAATACTAGAGATGTGCAGCATTAGCAGCATGATATCAGCAGTCCGAGATAACAGTCTAAAAATCTGGTTACTGGTACAGTGCTGTGAAAAATTATTGGCCCCTTCCTGATTTCTTGTTTTTGTATATTTGTCACACTTCAGTGTTTCAGATCATCACACATATTTTGCTTTTAGACAGAGATCATCTGATTTTATTTATTAAGGGAAAATGCTCTCCATACCTACATGACCTGATGTGAAAAGTAATTGCCCTCTGGACCTAATAACTGGTTGTGCCACCCTTGGCAACAATAACTGCAATCATGTGTTTGCTATAACAAGTGTTGGGAGTAATGCATTACAAAAGTAATGTGATTACTGTGATACATTCCTTTTTACTGTAACGTAATGTAATGCATTACAAAAAAAATGTAATATTTTACTCTGTATTGTAAGTTAGAATGCATTTTTAATTTAACCCGAAATGAAAAGGTGTTTTTTTTGTTTGTTTAATACAAATTTGCCAAATACTCTGTGAGATCAGTGGAGGAGAAAAGTCCTCCACTAGGCCTACAGTATCTCTTACACAAATTACCAGAATTTTTCCTTTTGTCTGTTTTTGCTATGATCATTTCTTGTATTGTGCCATGAGCCATCAATGTGGCTATTATATTTTACTGTTATTAGTCTTAAGATGAACTCAGTCAGATAGCCACCACACCACCTTCCACTGGATGTGTAATCAATCTTTGGAGCGTAATAAGCTACATTTAGAAAGGAAAATCCATATTTCCTGTTATTTTGACAAGAGTAACTTAAAAGTAATGTGATAACAGTGTAATGCCTTAGATTTCAAATTCAGTTATAATGCAACTAACTACTTTGAATTGACAGTAACAAATAATAAGTAATGCATTACATTTTTGAAGTAACTTGCCCAACACTGGGGATCACTGGTGATGAGTCTGTCACATCACTGTGGAGGGATTTTGCCCCTCTCTTCAGTGCAGAATTGTCTTAACTCTGCCTCTATGAAGATTTCAACCATGAACTGCCTGTTTAAGGTCACACCATCACATCTCAGCATCAACTCCAAAACCTTAATTTTGTTTTTTTGTTGTTTTTTAAGCCATTCAGAGGTGGACTTTCTAGTGTGTTCTGGTTTGGAGAGTTTCCTGTTACGTAACCCAAGTGTGCTTGAGCTTGAGGCCCCGAACAGATGGCCAAACATTCTCCTTCAGGATTTTCTGGTGGACAGCAGAATTCATGGTTCCATCAATCACAGCAAGTCGTCCAGGTCCTGAATCAGTAAAGCAGCCCCAGACCATCACACTACCACCTCCATGTTTGACTGTTGATATGATGTTCTTTTTATCAGATGCTGTGTTGTTTTTACGCTATATTTAACGGGACGCACACCTTCCAAAAAGTTCAACTTTTGTCTCGTCAGTCCACAGGGTATTTCTCCAAAAGTCTTGGGGATCATCAAGATGCTTTTTGGCAAATGTGAGATGAGCCTATGTGCTCTTTTTGGTCAGTCGTGGTTTTCGCCTTGGAACTCTCCCATGGATGCCATTGTTGCTCAGTCTCTTTCTTATTGTTGACTCATGAACTCTGACCTTAACTGAGGTAAGTGAGGCCTGCAGTTCTTTAGATGTTGTTCTGGGTTCTTTTGTGACCTCGTGGATGAATCGTTGCTGTGCTCTTGGTGTAATTTTGGTAGACCGACCACTCCTGGGAAGGTTCACCACTGTTCCCAGTTTCCTTCATATGTGAATATTGTCTCTTGACTGTGGTTCGCTGGAGTCCTAAAGCCTGAGAAATGGCTCTGTAACCCTTTCCAGACTGGTAGATTTCAATCGCTTTGTTTCTCATTTGTTCTTGTATTTCTTTGGATCGTGGCATGATGTGTTTCTTTTCCACATCATGCAGCCTTCTTTACTTTGTCAGACAGGTTCTATTCAAGTGATGTCTTAATTCTACAGGTCTGGCAGTCATCAGGTTTGGGTGTGGTCCGTGAAATTGAACTCAGCTTTCAAAAACTGTGGTTAACCACAGATAACTCATGATTTAAAAGGAGGGTTTTCACACAGGGTCATGTGGTGTGGAGAGCTTTTTCCCCGTAATAGATAAAATTATCATTTATAGTCAGCATTTTGTATTTTCTCAGGTTATCTTGTCTAAGTTTAAAATTTGTATGATCTGAAACATTTCAGTGAGACAAATATGCCAAAAAAAGAAATCAGGGAGGGGGCAAATACTTTCTTACAGCACTGTATCAGCAGATATAAATACATAAAGATCCCACTTGTTGACTGTAATAACTGAAAATGCATTAATATATTATAATACCACCTGTACTCATCAGTGAATGTCTATAAATAAAAAATCAACAGTATCACTTATTACCACACCAAGGAGGTTATGATTTTGCCAGTCTGTTTGTTTGGTTGTTAGCAGGATTACGCAAAAACTACTGGACAGATTTTGCTGATATTTTAAGGAAATGCTAATCATGACCCAACTTAAAAATGATTCGATTTTGGTGTTGATCCAGATAACCACCATTTGCAAATGACAGTTTTTGCTCCATACCCGTCTAACTAACAGTGATACCAGCATTATTCTGAGCGCTAGGTGTGGGTTTTCAGGGTCAAAGAATCATTTTATGATGGCAACTTTATCATGGAGCTATTACTTATAGATGTAACAGCAATATGTGAGCTACCTTGGTGGAGGTTTGTGCTCTTCACGTGCTTTCAAGTCAGAGAATGAAATGTTTCTCTTTTTTTTAACATCTATTTCTAAAACAAACTGTCACAATAAGCAACAGGCCCACTGAAGTACAATAGGGAGTTTTAGCTCTTGAAAAAACAGCATCAGTAGCAGTGCATGACAGTATTAGTGATAGAGATAGTAAATATCACAATATTGAATACATGCAAAAATCCAATAATGTGCATCTCTACAAAACTGTATTTTTTAAACATCTGTACTATAAACATATGAAAAAGGGTTTTTCAGGTACAGTATTTTCCTCCTTGCACACGCGATAGTCCAAAAACATTTATTACTTTTAATTATAACATCTGGTTCAGAGGGACATGATCCATTACAGTGTGAGATGTAGAGCTCTCCTCTCCTCTTTACTGCTGTGAGTGTGAGAACTACACGACATATCATCAAGATCAGCAAGACAGGCCTCTGAAAGACACAACTTTATTTTTCCAAATGAATACAAAACAATAGTCTGACCAAAGAGCAACTGCTCTAGAAATTTCAATAGAATAAGTTGATGATTTTCTGTAGGAAAAGTTCTATATATATAAGGTTTGATTGATTGATTGATTATCATAGCCCTGCTTGTTGTAGGGGATGGCAAATGTTGTAACAAGCTGATATATTATTAGCTCATACTTACCTGAAATAGAGTGGTAGAATTTTCAAGCTTGTATTTTTTGGGTCAAACATGCTTGGGTACAGTACAGATTATATCAAGAGAGCGAGCAGTAACCAAGCTTTGTACAGGACTTAAGACCCTGTCTGAAGTGATTTGGATTTCTACGCTAACATTGGCTTCAGGTTGTGTGTAGTCTGCCTTCAACTTCCATCTCGGTGTGTAAGTCTGACCTGACGGAGGCTAGACTTTGTGCAGGCCAATCAAGTTCATCTGTAACAAACTTCAGCAGCATATTACAGACTTGAACAAACACCATATCACACCACTAAGCCTTTCTCCCCAACAACTAACACTACTTTTAACTCTACAATCCTGCTTGATTTTCTTTTTTTTAATTTGTCTGTTCTGTTTCAGAAACATGGCATCAAACACTTCTGATGTAGTGGACAAACCACAATCACTGTTAAAGGGTCCATCAAAAAGTATACAAAATGATCCTTTTTTCAAAATGATTATATACAAACAGAAACATGCTAGGAGTAATATGTTCAACTTTTGTCAACCTTCCGTATCCACTTCCGCCACTTTTTTAAATTCAAGGATGGCTGATCACAATTTACTGAAAGACAAATGTAAAGGTAGAAGACTAGCACTTCCCACACCAGGAGAACAGCTCTGATTTTTGCCCCCTGCAATATCCATTTATTTATACATGTTACCCTTTTAATCCAAGTTTTTATCGTGTTAATAATATTCAGATATTATTGCAGGTCTCTGTTACAATAACTATGTTTAATATGATGTCTATCTTTCAAAATGAATGATTCACGCCCATATGAAGAGTGATTTTTATTTCTCTGATTTCCTTACTGTAAGGAGCCTCTCACTTTCTAGAAATACTAACAACTGAGTGTTTTTTCGACAGTACTGCATACAACAACCTAGTGAAAGAGAAAACCTAATTGGCTTTGTTATAGTTGATAACAAATAACAGAGACTTAAAGCACCTACAGTTGAGTGGGTTAAAAGACAACTGGTTAATTAAAGAGACGGAATTAATACAAAATACATCAATTTTAAAATAAAATACAAAAACCCAAATATACAGTAGGGCTGGCCGATTATGGTAAAAATAAGAATCCTGATTATTTTAAGTGATATTGAAATCACAATTAATTTACACAATTATTCATTTATTTAAAAACTTCAGTACTGATTTAAACAAAACTTTATGCGCTACGCTATGAAGCGCAGGAACTTACATACACGGCACTCCACACTGTGTGGCATATTAATCGTTTTTCTTCGATTGTAATGTTTTTATGATTGTCAGATGGCAAAATTGAAATCAGGATCAAATTCCGATTAATTGTCCAGCCCTAATATACAGTACACCTCAGAATGGATTATTTAGTCATAATATGGCTGCACAAATAATGTAACTCATGACCAAATTATTTCATTCATTTTAACATGTCTGAATTACTCTGGAACTCTCTCCCCCCGGACCTCAGAAACATTGACTCCCTTCCCCACTTCAAATCAAAACTCAAAACCCATCTGTTCCAAACTGCTTATTCCCTTTAATTTCCCACCGTCATTTAACTGTGTCACTCTTGTATGTTGTTTTTATTTATTTTAATTGTGATTGGCATACAACATTAAAATTGTGATTTTAATGCAGTGTGTTTTATTATGTACTTTGTAAAGTGTTCTTGGGTGCTAAGAAAGGCACTTTAAAATAAAATGTATTATTATTATTATCATTACTCATCTTTTTAGTGCTGATTTATATTTGATGTAATCCAGTCTGTGTTTCAAACTTCATCGGATGCTACAAGTCTTTCTGTCTGAGCCTGAAAAGGACAGATCAGTCTGAAATGTTTCTGTATTTGGAAACATAAATGCTGCAAATATTACAACCTGCATTTTAATGCCCACAGATTCACAACAATTACCAGATGGGCGAACTGCGCAGGCGTACAAGCACCGCATAGACACTACACACATGCAGGGTTCTGCTCTGCCTGAAGCCTATAATGAGATTCTGAGTGAGCGGGTGAACTTTCCCCCAGATCGAGATCAGACACAGGCAGGGAGGGAGAGACGGAGAGAGAGAGAGAGAGAGAGGGAGGGAGGGAGCTGCAGAAGACAGCAGAGGGACAGAGTCAGTGAACAAGAGGGAGTGATTTATTCCGAGGTGGGATCTGATGGATAAAAACAGGAAAAAAAGATAATGGAGTTTAATAGAAGGGTGGAAAATAAGGGGCGAGAGGAGGAAGGTTTAGAGCAGATGGCAGCCTCTCGTCACATGCCCATCCACATCCTGCAGGGTAGATTGTTCGCGGTGGAAGGGTGCATGTAAGGATATAATCCATGCAGAGTCTGCTGCACAAGCTGAGGCAGATCTCAATCTGTCTGCAGTTAAACACATATAGTACATCACTTAAGAAATGTTGACATCCAAACCAACTTTAACTACATCATAAAATAATTAGAACAAGAAGCACCAACAAGGATGTTCTAAAAATATATACAAGCCTCTTCTTAAATCGGAGTATGTCCTAATTGTAGCATGATTTTCCTGTTCTCTGCGTGGCCCCACCTCTGTTGGGAGACAATCAACCAATTGCTCTGCTCATCCTTCGAATATCTGCCACACCAGCTTGCCTGCAGACCTTTAAACAGCTGTGACCGTATTCCTAAACTTCACAGGCATATGGAAACTGAAATCCTTTCACAGCCTTTGTCAGAGCTTGTCCTTCTGCATGTTGTATGCCAACAAGACAGCATGCTCAACAGACCCTCGAGGCAGCAGAATTGCATAACATCTTGTTCATGTTCTCTTACAATGCGTGAGTCACTGGATTATGTAGGTGAAGGTATTAAAAACATTGTTCCAGACGCCATTCATGTGATCATAATCCTTTTGTAAGGAAGGAAGTATTCATAGAGGGGCCTTCAACAAAGGTAAAAACAAAACAATAGGATGGGTCTGACTGAAACATGATAAAGTTGAACATTTTTTGTTACTGACCAATGTGGTTTGGAGCATCATTCAGTACAAGCACGGGTATTCAGGACAAAATGAACACTGAAATTTTCCCTCTGTCTTATTCACTGATAAACATGCTGAAAACAAATGTTGCAGAATTTACAATATTCCTTAAAAAACAAAATGACTCTTGGGGATGCAACAATTTAGCCATAAGACTGAATCGTGTTAAATGTATCAAGTTTGTGATAAAAAAAAATAGACTTATGCATCATTTTCTGCATGACTACACAGGGACATGCATAAGATGTTCAAGTTCAAAGGCATAATGTTGTAAACGTATCACTTCCTCTCCAGTACAGGGAGGATCAGTCACTTTGTTTTGGCTGGTGTCTATAATATCAAAGACAAGCTCTTCCTCTTCAGCCACTTAACCACAGAAAAAGTTCATTTCAGGCTTTTAGATTTACTACATTTTGGGCTACGTAGGTTATCTACTGCAGCCATATCCTCAAGGGCTAATTCAGCTACAATCAAACCTTAGCCATGAGAAATGACAACTTATTTACAGTTTAAAAGGATTACTTGGCTGTTGTATCTAGACAGTAGCAGGTAGTTATCCATTTTCAAAGACAGCATATAGAAATTTCCAGATACCACCTTGACTAAGACTGTATGATAGACTCTACAAGCAAACGTGGATTGATGTGGAAGAATCTGTGTAAAATAACATGACGTATTTACACCAATAATAAACAGTAAGTCAGAGTTTACACCCTACAATCTGTCAGCCCACCAGCTAGCTCGCAGGCTAGCTACCAGCAGCTGCAGCCAGGCTGAGCAGCAGATAAGGGGGCTAATGTTTTCTAACAGGTCAGCCTTAGCATTCACGAAGAAACATACTATCTGCTTCATAGCAGCTGAAACACGAAGTATTTCCCACGTTTCGGGTCTTTGTCCCCCCTCTCGGTATGCATGTAAAGCCCCAGTCAGCTGGAGCGTGCCTACGTGACACAGACTTGTTTACTTCATCCTCTGCTAGCACAGCTGCTCTGTAGCCCTCACTGCTGCTCACTGTCACCACGTTAAACAGTCCAAACACACCAATAAAAGAGCAGAGGGGTCTGAAAGGAGGGTCGAGCCCTACCTGCCCTATCCCGCGTGTGTCTCGGGCGGCAGGAGCCCCTCATGGTCCCGGTTTAAAGCCTCGTCGTCACGCTGTAAGGAGAGCAGTGAGAGTTTCCTCAGGCTGCAATGAATGAAGCGAGCGAGCTGAGGCGCGCGCTCTGTATTGCATTTGCACGCACGTGCACACACGAACCAACTTGTTATTGTTTATCACCAACCCCTTGCTTTGACTTACTCTCCGTTTTAAAAAATGTTACAATCTTTTAGATAAACACCATCAACCAAATTAATACCAGGAAGTGTTTATGAATGAAGGAGTCTCGCGCCAGGCGCAGACTGAGGTGACAGTCACCCTGACCTGAGTTTGAGTACATCCGGACACCTACAGACATGAACCACTAACTGTGTGCGGCCATAACTATACATTTTGCATTTAATGAACAAAGTGACAAGTGGAGTATCTAAAATATTCTTCTTGTACCAGAATGCTAGTTTATAATAACAGAAGTGCTCTGACAGCACAAACCTCCTTCAAAGCATTCCAACATTGTTGGGTGACTTATTGTCAATAATACTGAAAGGTGCCTGATCTTGAACTGGTAACAAATCCTTGAAAAAAGTCAGTTTAACATCTGGCTTCAAGTCACCTAATCACTTTTTCCCTGTAGGCTACCAACATTCCTTGAAAACATTTAATCAAATCTGTTCATTAGCTGTTCGATAATTTTCTGAGTTACCGTGCTCACAAACAAACTAGAAGTGCTATAAGAGCACAAACCTCGAAGGCATTTTCAACACTGTTGGCGAACGTATTGTTGAACATTTGGAAACCTGCCTGATCTTGAACTGTTAAATCATTGTAAAAATTCTGGGTTTACACCTGGATTCAGTTCATCTAATCACTCCCTCCTGGGCCATGACCAACATTAACATAACTATGTCATACATCTACTGTGTGCCTTAACTATACCAGGGTTTTTTTTTATATTGCACTTGTTTTTCTTTTATTGAGGATATCCAGTTTCAGAAATAGGGGCATGATTGACATAGCAGCATGTCTAGGAGTCGCTAATCGTCGGACCAAGTCCTGCCTCAACATGACCCCTCAGCCTGTGAGTAGGTTGAGCGAAAGTTTGGTAGAGGTGGTGTGCAGTATGGCGGACCCTTGGCCTCCACAATGTCCCAAGGGTCCTTTGATAATCAGACAGCTGGCATCACATGGCTTTGTCTAAATCTAATACAGTCAAGCTAATCCTGTGTAGAAGTATCAGCCTGATTCAATGTCTGTAATCAGGCAGATGCGTCTTGCCAATCTTCAATCTACAACAATTGTGAGCATCCCAAAGCAGGACGGCCCAGAGTCTTTGAGAGCAGGAAGAGGTTGGAGCTACGAGCAAGATGACAGCAGGAAGTGACTACTCCTACAGAAATTAGCATCTATGCTAACAGCTTCAGTTGCAGTTTTATTAGATCTGAACCATATTTCTTTATTAAATGAAAAACAAATAACATCACTTTAAACTCTGTATAGAATGTATACTTTTGCTCAACTTTTGGCATGTTTTGCTGAATTCGTATTAAAATGATTCACATTCTGTCCTTTACATTGCTGTGGCACCCCCTGTGTCTGACTGGCCCATAATGAATGTGGTTGTCTGAACTGTCTGAATGAATTCTCACACATACAGTAAATAAAAGAACACATCCCTTCAATCCTAGATCCATTTCTACCCATCAATAAATGTTATTTAATGTTATAATTCTACAGAACGTAAAGTAATATGAGAATGAACTTGGTTACAATGAGCTTGAATAAATAAAGTGTTTTACCTGATACTTTGAAACAGGCTCATTCATACCTGTAAGGGTATTCTGGGTCATGTGAGTTTCAGCTTACCTGTAATGGTACACAGCCTGTGCTCTCAGAGAGACTTTGCACATTGTGTTCAAGAGGGATTAAGGAAGAGGAAGGAAGAGGAGGGTTTGCATAGCTTGAAATGAAAATGCTCCAGCACACCCATAAAAAATCTCCTATTGTAATATTACAGGAAAATACACCTAAAGAGAACTAGAAGCTATCACAAACAAAGTGATTAAGACACAATATAAAAGTAAAAATTAAAAAAAAAATGTCCACAATCAGTTTTACTGTTACTCTGATCTTTACAGGTGGACATTTATGAGGAGACAACACAGTCTGGCACAGCACACTAATAAAAAAGGGCAGTATATGATATAAAATTATTATCATAACACCAAAATATTAATGTTAATAATAATAATAATAATCACAACCACAACAACAACAACAATAACTAGAAAAGCACTCAGAGAGCGCAGACCTCCGCCAGTGCCACAGTCCTCAGCCATATTGTCATTTTGACCATGAATATTACTCCTACCTTTATTTCATCTAAATATTTAGATTCCTTGACCACGAAAACATACCATTAGCAACTGGATTCATAATGATATCTATTTTAGTTCAGTAGTTATTCACAGAAATCATATTTTCGCCATGGCGGCCAAACGCTGATCCCGATCAACACCAAAATCGAATCAGTTCTTCCTTTTCCCATGCTGAACATTTCCTGAACATTTCATCAAAATCCATCCATTACTTTTTGAGTTATTTTGTTCACAGACGGACGGACGGACAAACTCTCCCGAAAACATAACCTCCTTGGCGGAGGTAATAATAATAACAATACTTATTATTATTACTGTTATTATTATTATTATTATTATATTTACATGTTTTTGGAAAATGTGTGCTAAAACAAGCTGGACATGGTTCAGCCCCACAGGTTGCCTAAAGTAGACCCAAATCTATGTGCCACCATACACTTCCAAGAGCAGCATAAAACCAATGAAAGCACAAAAAGCTCAACAGTGAGAAGGCTGTCACTGTCTGTGGTGTTTTTAATGCCTTAGGCTCAAAATATCTTGGGCAAGAGACTTATGTTTGACACTGTAACATAGTTCCCTCAAAAACACAATAACTGTACATCAAAGTTTACTCTGATATTTTATATAAGATATGTCCTGAATTAGGGTTTTATTTGACTTACAAGACTGGGTGATAAAAGAAAGACATTTCCTTACATGCATGAAAGACAAGTTAAAATTTAATGACATATTACAAAAACTGAAAGAGACATGACAGCATCTTGTTACTATAAAGACACAGCTGGAAAATAACTTAAATGGGTTGTTACTGACAAGCTTTTGCATCTAAGTTTTAATAAAACATGTTATCATTTTAGATAATGTACCCTGTCACTGTTTTTACTCTAGTATCCAGCCCTTTGTGGGTTGAAAAAACACACATCCTTTTAGTGTTTGGGCATGTTTTGATTCCCATTCCACATTCAGAAACAAGGACATGCTGTGTCCTTTTTATTGACTCATATTTATAGAACTTTTTTCTAGACCTCTTTCAGGCTGAACACACAGCTCTTTGTCCTTCCCTGTATGAAATTATTTTTGTGATTTCTTAAAAAAGGAAAAATGTTCTAACAGTTCATAGTTTAAATATTTAATTTAGGCAAAAGGTTGGGTGTGAACAATGACAACAAAGTGCTCTCTCTTTATGGCACATAAGAAATAGAACATGAATTCTGTTGCAGTTGTTCATTTCTTGAATCAAGAACCTAAAATCATGAATTCCAAAACGGTGGCAAATCTGGCTGTAGGGGCTTCTTTCTATATGTTAGCTTAATTGCTTGTTGTTTTGTGCTACTTTTGCCTGTATTGCTTATATTCCTTAGCATATCTGTTGGGGAGAGCATATTCTGCTCTTATGTATGTGAATACCAAATCAAGGAGTGACAATTACTGGTTTGACCATTAGTCCAAAAATTAACTTTAAGCATGAACAACTTCATCTGAACAACCTGAAATTGAATATTACTCATTCTTTGCATGAACTTTGAGAAATGCTAAATGGACAGGTCTTGGACACCAAGTTGTTAAAAAACACATTTACAATGTGTTTTGTGTAATATGGGACCCTCAGATATAGCAAGTTTTTATAGTCATGCTTTTTCAGTTCCCGGTCCATTTAGTACTTTAAACATTTGTCGAAGAACTTATTACTAATGCACCTAACATTAACAATGAGAAATATACATTTTCAATACTGAGGCTCTTCGAATGGTACATTTCAACCTAATACCACTGAACAGTAATTGTTTTAAGCACACTGCATGGCACATGCTCTTGAAGGCAGAGGTCTGTATTTTAGCATTACCATAACTCGTGTTTTTTTAAGGACCCCTCTCAATCACTGGACCCTAAAATTTGTTCTAACTCTTCATTGAATACTGTGCCCCTGGATGAATAAACTACATTTGCTACATGATGTGTGCATTTTATTTTATAAAACATGTAGTAATCTACCGTGATCTCATTTTTCAGATTTCCAGATTGCGTTGTAAAAGATAAAAATCACAGGAATCTGCATAAATATGAAGCACCGATTAGAGTCAAAGCAGCTGGAAGATTTTGTTGGTGTTTAGTTTCTGTGTTTGCATGGGTTTCCTCCAGGCATTACAGTTTCCTCTCACAGACCACAAACATACGTTAGGTCTACTGGTGACATTAAGTTGCTCTAAGGTATGAGTGTGAGCCTGAGTGGTTGTCTATCTCTCTTTGTGGCCCTGTGATTGGCTGACAACTGGTTCACCCCACCTCTTGTCCAGGGTCAGCTGGGATAGGTTCCAGCCCCACCACAACCCTGAAAAGGGATAAGTGGTATTCATGAAGGATGGAAGTCTCAAGTCCATGAAAACAGAGAAAAACTGTGTTATACCTTCAAATATAAAAGCGACAACACATTGAAAACATGAACTGCAAACTTTTATTAAAATGTTAGAGAGGCACCGATCAAATTAAACAATGATTCAGGCAAGGCTTGAGTGCAGTGATACATCAAAGATAAAAAAGTGAATAAAATACAATGTGTGACATGTAAAAGTGGAACTATTTTTAACTGTAGTTGTCAAACATTCATACTTGAATCAAACAAACCTCTTTCCATGCTCTTTAGAAAATGTGACTTCTCTTTGACTATTACACACCACTCCACTATCCTCCTCTGTCTCCTCTGCTCCACTCGTGGGTTTCTTCCTCCTCTTATTAAGCAGAGGATTGTTGGACAGGTCCAGGTCTTTGATCTTCACCTGATCGTAGTCCACCCTCATGGTTGCCAGAGCACTGGTCATTTCCTCCTGTTGAATATGGAGACATTGTGCAGAATTATTTGGTGCTTTAGTGTCACCTGGTGGTTAGTTAAGAAAATGCATGGAGTCCATCACAGTGGGTTTACCTTCACATCATCCCACAGCTCTTTGTCTTCTGTCAAGACCCGAGAGGTGTGCAGGGGTGTTGGAGGGACCACCATGGACTGCTGTAGTTTAAAAACAAAGTCTTGTAAATAAATCAAGGAAAGATAAATGCTTATATCTATGGACAAATGACTGACAGTGTGATAACTTACACTGATCCAAGGGTGGTTCACAAACTGTCCGATGGTCATCCTCTCATTAGGGTCTGTCTTCAGTAGCTGGATGATGAGCTGTTTGGCTGAAGGGCATAACGAAAAACAAATAAAACAAAAACCGTCAAAAGTTTCAACACACCCACTCGGTATTTGTCATAGTGTGGATCTAAATTATGTTTTGACTGTGTGGTAAACAAACTGTTCACAGAGGCACTAATGGCTTCCAAATCCAACCTCTGGCTCTTTTCTCAGATGTAATATACATAATTTCAGGCCAGTCATTCTGCTTCTAGTTTGACAACACAGCTTAAAAAAAGAGATGAGGTTTGGAAAATAATGAAGACCCCCTGTCCTGTGCCTCATACCGCCCCATCAGTCTTTTAAATGTGGACTCTAAATTACTTTCTAAACTGTTAGCCTCACGCCTTGACTCAATACTTCTATCCATAATGTCTCCAGATTAAACAGGTTTCATTAGAGATAGGTACAACCATTTTAAATTTGAGACATTTAATACATTTAATACAATTTGTAATCCATCTAGTTCTACTATTAGAAGCTTTAATATCTCCGGATGCCGAGAAGAAATCAGAGATATAATTACACTGCTACTGGGCCCAACTTCAGGAAGAAAACCCAGAGAGGAGAGAATAGTGGATTATTGCTGTCTGACCGTCTACTATGTATCCAAGTTATTAAAACATTAGCACTAAACATGCTTCCACAAATTCTTGACTTTGGTGTTAACTTGATCAGAACACTATTACTGCCCCAAAACATTGGCTAAAAGTGACAGTTTATCATGATCCTAAGACTTACAACAAATAACATTTAAGAGCTAGTGTTAGCTTGCTACTCAACAAGTTGTTCATAACAATGATTTTGTTGTATAACTTCATGTGTATCACAATTATCGTTCCAACCAAATAAAAAAATACATAAAACTTCATGTAAACCTGTAAATGTTTATCTTGCAGGTGATGTAAGGTCAAGTATCCTCTAGTCTGGCTGTATGTTAACATCACTGAAGGGGCATTCTGGCTGATACAGAGCTGTTTGAAGTGATATGAAACATGTCTTGAGTACTGTATAAGGATCGAGAGTTACAACATACAATCATTTATATTAATGTCACCCTTCCAGTGGTGTTATGAGATAAAGATATGTCGTTTTGTAGAAGTAAAATTTTAAAAGCATGTGCTGCACCTTCACACAGGGCCCTAATTTCGTGGCGCAGCGCAGGGGGCGCAAGCCTGGCGCACCCCGCGCAGTGTTAATTTTGTCTGGTGCATCGCCGTGCGCTGCCAATTTGACAATTTGGTAGACCGTCTGCGCAGAGATGGGTGTGACAACGCACCAGGGGGAAGTGTCGGCAGATTCATGTTGGCGCAGTGACAATTTCGTGACAAAAAAATGTGTGGAAGGTGCGCTGAAAGCTCGCCTGCTCCAACCTGGTCTATTCTCAGCGCAGGGCAAAGCGCACCCTTCGCAGCTGTAATTTGATGACAGGCGCACATGTGCGCACACGTCAACAAAGCCTCAGAGACAGGAGTGTCAGGAACATTTTAATGCAATAAAAAATCACAGCAATCACTATTTAATGTAACCGTCTGAACCAGCATATACATTTTTATTTATATTAATTGTCGTGTCACATCTGATGTCGGATTAAAGTCGTTTGTCATAATGGAAACTTAACCTGACGGCAATGGAAGTTTGATGCACATCTTACAAGTCAACAATAAACACCCTTAACATCCGATACTGAGTAAATATCTGGCTTCTCTCATTTCATTAAATTCAAAGAAAAGAGGGAGAAAAAAGATGAAGAAAAAAGAGAAAATAAATGTATGTCACTCAGGATTTAACTGTGATTTCCCATATTCCTCTATTTTAGTCTTTATTTTTATAAAGACGATCTAAAAAGATGGAGTACATTACTGAAAGGAGGATGAGGCGGAGACACCGGGAGAGTGTACAGTATATCACTAAAGGCTCTGCTATTCGGCGATGACAAACCAGGAGTGTGGGTGAACACAGCATTATGAATGGATAAGCCTGCTGCTGTGTAACTGTCTCTTAATTTTTTACTCCTATTAATGACAAAGGAACAGATTACATCTGTCCTGGGAGCTGGCCCACGGTGACGCGCTTCATGGCCTCCGATGCGCGCCCCGCTGTCCCTTCTCCTGCTGAAGGGACAGAGGCTCTGACCGTCTCCGCTACCGGGTCTTTCCAGCACACTGTTGCCATGGTGGCGGGGATCATTCAGACCAATCAGACGCTGCGCCTCGGCCGCAGCGCATTTAAAGGCAAGGAGAGGCGCTCATTTGATTGGTGAAGACAGCGCTCGGCTGTGTTAAACCCACTCACGCCTTTTGTCCTCCCTCTCTGCCACTTGCGCTGAGGGGCAGGGACAGAGGCGTGGATGCGCCTCTCTGCTCCTGGAGTGCGCCTCTCTTGGAACTGCAGGAAACTTGCAAAGTGCGCTGGTCACACCCTGTCCGCGAGGCGAAGGCTGGCGCAGGGCAGGTGCGCCTGCGCTTGCGCCTGGTCTAAGAAATTAGAGCCCTTAGTGTTCAAAGCTAGTCTTTTTGCCCTTTAGCCTTCTGCACTGGTCACATAAGTGTGAGCTATAGATATGCAAAATAAATATCCTTTGTGACATGTTCTAAGGAGCATTGTTTTTAATCTTCCTGACATCTTATTGAAGTTTATCAGTACAAAGACTGTCTGAATGTTACTTAGTGTGATAAACATATTAAACAAGGAGTTTTCCAAAGTCATCTCTTATGGTCAAAAGTCCTTAAAATTCAATAGAAAAATGCAAATATTTTAAGGCCATTTAAGGTCATAGGTACTTGAAAGTCTCCTTGTCTTTTTGTCTCACACAGCACCACTTAATAAAATCCCAATTAAAATCCAAACTCTTTAAAGCTATACACCACATATTTTGCCATATTAATTAAAAGATTCCTCTTTATAAGGACTGTAATACAGCGGAAAAAGTTTAGAAATCTTTCCTGTTTGTATAAATCATCCGTCTGAGGTCTGACCTTCCTCTGAGACATCAGCCCACTCAGGGTTTGGAAACTCGTACTGGCCCAGCCTGATCCTCTGCTTCATGCCCGGAGAGATGGCCTGACCTGTGTTTGAGTAGAATGGAGGAAACCCACACAGGCTGGAGGCACAAGAGGAGAGTGGAAAAGTAAACAAGTGATTATTTGGCTGGTTGTCTTTACCAAATGACAGCAAAGGAGTCAAACATTGTTTTAAATAATTTATTAAAACTCCCAGAAGGAGTTTTTGTCAGGTAAACAGAGAAGTTAACACACTTTTCTTTTTGTGATTTACAAAAGGAGCAAACGAGACCATGTTTGAAAAGACTGACAGGTCTACAATTTCCTTATTTAACTTCCTTATTTCAATTTTATTAATGCCCAAAACACTTAAATGAGTAGATGGCAGACAAGATGTGACAGCAGCCAAAACACCTCCATTGAATTTTACACATTAAAGATTTATCGCATCCCATGTCAGACATTTAAGCTAAACAAGGATGGGTTTTAGACACAATTTAAATCCCACACAGAAGCTGTAATTTGCATCAGCTGCAAACAGCTTTGATACTCACAGAATATACATGATCACGCCCAGAGACCACATGTCACATGACTTGTCATATTTCTCTGGCCCGAGCACCTCTGGGGCTGAAAAACAGAGACAGAGAAATCAAGAATCAAAACAAGACAAGGAACTGGAGAAGGACAGACGCCATCATAAAAGATGGTCAGTATAGATACATTTACACAACAGTTTGAAAAACACCATCAAAAAGAAACCTAATCCTGTTACAGCACATTTCTGCATCTGTCAGAAATGCTGTTCCAAAGACTGCGTCCACATTAAAACACTGTGAAAGATGTTTAAAAATCTGAATACTGACCCAACCACTGGAATGGCATTAGGACCAAACTGAACTACTATAACATGACATTTTCTGGGAATTTTAATCATGCAACTTTGGACTCTACTTTAGCTGCTTTCCACCAGGTTGTGTACTGTCTGACAAAAAACAACAGGACAATTGACTTGTTGTATGATAATGTAAGGGATGCATACGGAGACCCCCCACCCCTTAAACAGATCCATCTACAGCAAGTTGATTGCTTTTTGAAATTTTCTCTCTGATTAGCTGGCAAGTAAAACAATAATTTTTTATGCAGTTTAAAAACCTGAGAATTTGCAAATCTTTAGCCCTAGCTGTGGATTTATATCTTATTAACCCATGCAAATGTAAGCACTCCATCCAATCACAATCTAGTTCACAATGTCCACATATGTTGGTGCTGTTGGTTTTTCAGTATCTGTAATCCATCATGTCACCAGGTCACTTGTTTAAAAATGTTGATTATCAGTATTGGCAGATATAACCACTTATTTCTGAATATTTCTTTCCCCTTTGCTTCATTGATCAGAAGTGAGAGGGAAAATAGGAGATAAAGTTAGAGAGTGGGGCCAGAGAGAGTGCGGAGGACACACAGAAAGGGGCCACAGAAAATCAGGACAGTCTAGTACCTCATTTTATGCCCGCTCCAACATAACCCTCCAGGTCATCTGAAGCCCCTGATAAGAGAATTTCTTTTGATATTTGCCAATATTTTGGCAGTGCATATAATTATTTCTTTGATTTACCACAAAAAAACCTTCATAATTTACTGTTAAATCAAATATTTTTGTTGTTCCACATCTGATCCTATAACAAAAAAAACAGCAATAATAAGGCTCACATGTCAATTCAAGTGTTGGAGAGATTTCTTATTCAAAAATGTTTGAATGCTGCATATATTGATGGTCGTGATAACTAAAACAAGTTTGGAAATACCACTTTATGAGCATGTTGGGTATTAACTAAAGTCAAATATTGTTCATCTCCAGTAGTTCGGTCCTGAGCTGCCCTATTATATGGATCAACATCATCCATCATGCAAAGCTTCTCTAACTAGATTATATTTATTGTGCGATAAATGGAGTTTTCTCTATGAATTCCCTCCTGATTTTGAGTAAGCCACTAAACCAGATAAGTAAAGCCTTAACAAACTGGAGGTGTACCAGTGTGATGTCATTTTAACATCCCTCATTTTGAGAGCCACAATTCGTTTTGGGCTGATTCAGAGTAAACAATGCACTCTTTTGTTATAGGCTACTTATGAATTAGAGCCACTGTTCATAATATACAACGACTTCTTAAAAACACACAACTGTATACGATGAGTTCAGATGACAAATTCTACAAGGTCTGACATCACATTTGGTATGAGTACGATGACAGTATGGTTCAGACAGCTTGAAAGCCCTTCAGTCATACAGCAGCCGGCACTCACCAACATAATATGGAGTGTAACAGGGAGTCTGCAGAGAGTTGTACAGCGTTGTCTCCTTAGCAAAGCCAAAGTCTGTCAGCTTCAGTGTAGCATTACTGTCTTTATTGGTGTAGAGCAGATTCTCAGGCTAAAGAAGAAAGTGAGCAGAACAGTCAGAGATTCAAAAGTTAAACATCCTGTTATGTAACATTTATGAAGATCACTGATGGCAGTACCTTTACGTCCCTGTGAGCGATGTCCATGTGGTGCAGGTAGTCTATGGCTGTGCCGATATCATGCATGATCTCTGACGCCTCTGATGGGCACAAATGTTGTGGCTGGATTAAGTACCTTCTACACACAGAGGCTCTGATCTAATGTGCTGGAAGTGAATTTTAACCCACCTCTCTCTGTGAAGGCCTGGTCCCCTCGAGACTGGATGCGGCTAAAAAGCTCCCCTCCCTCCATACTGAGAGGAGATAAACAAAGAGATCAGAACAGGGCAAAGAGGGTCTCTCTGGCAAACAGCCTCAGCTCTCGAATGTAATCATGACTGGACAACAAAGCCGTCATTGTGCCTGATTATTTACTGTTGAAGGGAGTGCACTGTCTGAGCATGAAGACCCTCTCACAGTAGTTTGGTTGTAACAGAACCAGAGTTGTAAATTTGATCCAAAATAACAAAAATCTGACAATCTGTGGTATTTTCTCTTGCACAAAGACAAAAACACAGGATGAGAAGTGAAAGTGTAAGGAAATGGAAAGAGCATGACAGGAGTATGTTTGTTATGGTTTTCCAAGAACTGTAAAATGTCAGAGACATATCTGTTTGTGTAGGAAATGTTTACAAAATATGCAGAGGTCAAAACCTTTCTGCTCATTGGGACTTTTCAAAGTAAGTCATTCTAATCAGGATCTTATGGCGTAATTGGATTAACTTTGGCAGGAGGCATTAAAAACAAAAATAAATATCTTTTTAATTTGTATCTTCAATGACATTTAAAAAAAATACACAAAACCAGAAGTACACTGTGCTTTCAGTCTTGGCCCTAAACTCTAGCTTTGCATTAAAAGTTAATCTAGAAAATGGTGCTCATAACTATTTCCACCTTAATTACTGACTAAAGAAGGCTGAGTAAATTAAAAACAAAACCAAACCAAACTAAACAGTGATTTGTGCTCTGACAGCAGGAGAAAATTGTTATCAGGGGTATGATAGTATGATGGCTACTGTGATCAGTCAGTTTATGCTATTGAAAATAAGCCCACAATGTATTTTCTGCTTAGCAACAGAAAATAAGAGAAAATGCAGGAGAGGTGGCAAATTTGTTTTTTTTTAATTCAACCTCTGTATGACAGCACAAACCCAATATGCATGCATCATACATGTTACATACTATTAATGTGAATTTATCAACTTCAGTTTAACATGAGGCCTTTCGAAGTGTTGTTTTTTAAATACTCCTCTGAGGGTCGAGGGGGCTCTGATGCAAACAAACATTTGAGTGTAAATCCGGATAGTAATTCTATTGAGACACTGTACTTTCTCCAAAGGAAATAGTCTATCCAACCCTCACAACAAATACCAACTGTGGTTTATTTATTTTATTGTGTCTTCCTTTGTAAAGAATTGTTTAATTTTATCTAGATGAATATTACACAGTATCTTATTCCCTTATTCATTTGTACTGTAAACACAAAAGCTTAGCAAGACTTGAGTTTGATTGAGCTCTACAGTTGCTTACAGTTGTTTACTCTGCAGAATATCAGCTTGATGCTTTGTGTTGAAACTACACTGAATTTCACCATCCTTACAAATAGGATAAATCATATTGAACTAAAAGTGCTCTGAACAGAAACCCTCCACCAAGGCATTTCCTGGATCCACATCTGGATTTGTATCACCCCCAAAATCTAATCACTTCCCCCTCATGGCTGACATCCCTTGAAAGTGACATTAAAACCTGCTGAGAACTTACTGAGTTATTTGAAACAATTCTGAAAGCTGCCCTGTCTCATAATGTGAAGAAGTCCTTTAAAAAAACTTAATCGGGTGCTAGTTTGGCAGAGCAGTAAGCAATCAGGCACATCCCATAGAAGTTACGGTCTGCTGGGCTCGAGTCCCAACTGAGGCCTCTTTGCCATGTGTCCTCGTCTGCTCTCTCTCCTTTTCACAAGTCTATCTTACGTCTCCGTCTCTCTCCTCAGTCCAAATACAGGCTGAAAAATCCCTCAAAATACTTTTAAAAATATGCAATCAAATTCCATTCCAAATTTTTTGAGTCATCCCTTCTAACAAATAAACAAACTAACTAAAAATTACTGGCAAAGACATAACCTCCTTGGCAGAGGTAATAAAGGAACAAAAATAATTTCATTTCCAAGTGGCTCTGACAGTGTCTGGTGAATCATCTCACATCCGCTTAGGGCAACAAATAGTCATAAAAAAGTTAAAGAAGGACCACTAAAATAAAATCAGAGTTTAATCCAAAGGGAAAAAGCTCCTTGTGACCTAGATAACTGATACTCTTACAGAAAATGATGTTCTCACCACTCCATGACAATTAGGAGACATTTCTTCCCATGGTGCAGGTTCTCATACAGGTTCAGGATCCGGACGATGTGGGGACCACCAGAGACTCGCCAGTGTAGCTCTACCTCCCGTCGAGCTTTAGGGGTGTCCAGCAAGATCTAGAATGTTAGAACACAAAGATCCGAAAGTCAGAAAAAGGTTTAACTAATGCAAAAGACTGTTCCTCGATTCTTCCATTCATTTACTAAGACGTCACTTTTTATCTCTCGCTCTGTTTTCTTATACAGGTGATCAGTTCATTAAGTTTTTTCACTCACTTCAACTGAACCAACCAGATTTCGCCTCACATTGTAAGACCAATCATTCTGTCACTGTCATATTTTAAAATATTTCTCCCCCACCATCACTCTGAAATTTCAATATGATCAACCCTTCTCTTCCCCAGCCTCCTTCTATTGATCTCATCAGCGTCCATGTCCATCCGCAGACGGCCACTCCTCATCTAATGCCTATGCCACTACCAGCAGCCTAAAGTCTTCACATGGGGACATCCTGCATTCTGCCTCCACTAATACATGAAGGCATCACAATAGAGTCTAATCACCAGAAGCATCCTGATCCCTGACGACACTACACATCCTTCATGTTTTTCCAAATTTGTAAATTAATAATTGTTGACTCATTTTTTAAGTTTCCAGGTTAAATAAACAAATGCCTGGGGATGATTACTGAATCTGAAAAAAGGTTAGATTAACACTTTTTAAACAGATATAAGCTTTGTCTGTAAAAAACAATAACCCAACTGAAGATCTAGTGCTGATAAAAAATGGTCTCATGAGGAAATTCAATCACCTTAACATTCTGTTTTTTAAAGACATTATGACCTGAGATAATTATAAAGGAAAAAAAACATTTTTTCTCTGACAACAAAAATGACAATTATTATTTTTTCCTAAAACCTGTTGACGGATCCAAGTAACATGTTTCCAGTTTCAAGGTTTTCTCTTCAGTTCCTGACATCAGTAAATTGCATCAGCAGTTATCCATGTATTTTGTATAATGCGCATGAAGTGAAAATATAATGTAAGTATATGGAGATAAACACAAAGATGTAGCTCAGGCTTTTTGTCAAAAAATGTCAAATTGCAGTGTAGGAACGCAAAAGAAAGTGCAATATAAAACTGCCACTCAAGACACTCCACAAGGCACAATATAGACTTACAGTATATAGTAATAGCAGAAGCAGTGCTTCCAGTAATTGACCTTACTTAGATATTCACTGATAATTCACTAAATCTCAGAATCCAATGCTCTGAACATGGTCACTAAATTAACTAGAAAAGCACTCAGAGAGCACAGACCTCTGCCAGCGCCACAGTCCTCAGCCATATTGTGATTTTCACCATAAATATTAGTCCTCATTCATTTCATTAAAATAGTTAGATTCCTTGACCATGAAAACATACCATTAGCAATTGGATTCATAATGATATCTATTTTAGTTCAGTAGTTATTCACCAAAATCACATTTTTCATCATGGCGGCCAGACGCTGATCTGGATCAACACCAAAATTGAATCAGTTCTTCCTTTTCCCATGCTGAACATTTCCTGAAAATTTCATCAAAATCCACCCATAACTTTTTGAGTTATTTTGTTCACAGACAGACGGACGGACAGACAGGCAAACAAACTCTCCCGAAAACATAACCTCCTTGGCGGAGGTAAAAATGGGATGCTTCAATAAAATTGTGTGCCTTGACTTACACTCAAATATTGTCACTAGGGTTATCTACAAACTGCACAAACGTGTCACTTTCCTGTAATTTTAAGTTGATGGTTGATCCACTGAGTGGACAGTGAGATCGGCTCAAAGCTCTTCTCTCATATCCAAGGGTTAGCTTGTTACTGTTGGAAAACTGAACTTCTGCTGACAAACTAATCAAATCACCACAGAAAGTGTCCAGCTGCTCCAGAACTCTGTTATGTGCTGACCACAACATTTCCACTCTCTCAAACTGGGTAAAGAAAAACTCTATCCCATCTTCGTTTTTCTCTTTAATGCCTGACCAAAATATCCTTCCACACATTCCTAACTTACAGCTGATAAATTACAGACATGGGAGGAGGTTTTCTTTTTTCCTCCACATGCAGACCCCTGATCAGATCCTTCTCGACATTTCGAACCCTGCAGGAGGAAAATGCGAAGACATGGGTCTTTCAAGTTGTCTTAGTTTCTACATGAACCTCAACTGATTCACCAATAAAATACAAACTTATGTTATCATACCTTTGCACTTGTGGCTCCCCACCAACAAAAACATGGAGGCACTCATGGGACTGTTCTTCCTGTCTGTGTTTTCTTTTGGCTTTGCTCCAGCTCTACACTGCTGGTTAAAACATTAACCGGCTCTGACCTTCTCATACACCCTAAATTAGCTTTTAAAATACAGATATGGAAAGCACAAAAGTTGATGTGGAATCTGTTTGAATAAAGTGCAGTTCATTTGTGGAAAGATGATGTATAGAGCACACACAGAGCAGATCACCGTCCGCAGAATATTAATGGAAAATGAGAGAAAACAAGCCAGACAGTACATCACTGTCATACACTCATCTACTGTCTGGGCAGCTGAATGTTGATTTACTTTTACATCTTTGTTTCAAACATCAATGAATGGTTAATAAGTTGCAAATATGGATAAAATCAAGACTGCTCAGATTTCTGGTCTTTTTCATCGTTGAAAGGTAGACATCACAAACAGGACATGAATAATTGATGGACGACCTCTTTCTTCTCAGTCACATCTTCCTCCAGAGGACATTTAACAGACCACAGAGAGAAGAGCAGAAGAAAAACACACAAAAAACACACGCCTTGTGTTCAAGATGGGTGATATATCCCATTTTTAAGACTTGATGATTTTTTTGAGTAAGACGGGAGAAAATTATATTGTTCATATCAGAGTTTATGTTGATGTTGGTTTAAAAGTAGGTCTCCAGACATATTGCTCAGTGTAAAGAGAGCTTATGGTAAAAACTACCAAGGCCTTCCATAAGGGGGGATAAGGGGCACAGCTTTGTGGGGCAAAGACTCAACGGTGGTCAGAAGTTAAAATAATGGTCTAACCAAATTTTTATTTTACCTTCCTTTAATGTCCTATTAAAATAATAAAAACTAGTCATTTATTTATGGTTGAATCTGTGACATTAAGGCCCATTTCAAGGCATTTTAATGGTTTGCATGCATGGCCCGTCTACAATCCCCCCGACCCCCATGCCCCAACATAAGTAAACTCTCTCCTCTACTTCTGTTGACTGCTCCACCTATAAAAAAATGTGAGCTCCAACAGTCTGTTTTAAAATTCTTCTAATTATTTAGTAATCATTGCTTTGCTTGGCGACTGCCTCATATAACATTATAATATCTACAAAGGGATTGACAAGGGAATGGTTTAGTGATAAATGATTTCTCAAACTTGCTGAAATTAGTTTTTAGCTGGAACTGGTTCCCAGTCTCCATTCCTACACTTACGATTACTTTTGAAAATTTAGTGCAATTCAAAAATTATACTCAGTTTTTATAGTCTGCCTGCAAAATGCTAGAGTCAGCCTCATTTTTATAACTAACTTGTTGGAAGTGGATAGGACACTCGTGGTGTCAATCATCTAGGGATGGGAATTGATAAGATTTTATCAATACCAATGCTGTTAACATTCCTGCTAATCGATCCAATTCTTTAACGATTCCCTTATTGATTCCAGCAAATTTTGCATGTGGGCAAATGGTCTGATTTTCAGTGTCAACAATGCCAAACATACATCACAGCATAGATAACTGCTTCTGCAAGTTGCTGGTGTTTCCACTCACTTAAAGCTATGGTCTACAATTTGGAAGCTTTGTACATATTAATAACACCGTTTATAAGGCTGTTATGGTCCTATGGTCCTATCTACACAGTATAAAGACCAAAAAGAACGAAAAAAATCCATTCAGTATATCCGCTGAAAAGCTGCATACTAGCTGACCAATCAAACCTAAGAACCTGCGACTATTAATTGGTCCGTGAGTTGGTCCGTGAGTCCATCCAATCCCCTGTCTCTCTCACTACCACCCATAACTTTTGAGTAGTGCGTCATGGTCCCAAGCTCCTCCCTCTACCTCCGGTGAGCAGCTAGCAGCGAGCTACTGAACTATCATGGAGCTACGGATCTTCAAAGCCTAGCGCCGAGACCGAATTGCCTCCCTCTAAAAGAACCCCATCCATCAACGGAGAACTCTGTGGTTGAGGCCTGTTAGCGGGCTAACGGCTAACGAATAGCCTCAGCCTGTCCGTCAGACCTTCAGCATCACCGTTTCACCCCTGGTTGATCAGGTAATGGCTTTGTTTACTACAGTGGGAGATGTCTGCTGAATAACTCTGGTTAGTTTGTGCCTGCACGGGCTAATAAGCTTGCACATCAGGAGCGGGTTAGCCTGTTAGCCGCTAATCGTTTGCACTGTAAGCTGAGCTGGGGAGGACAGGCTGAGAAAGATAAATCCTCTCCCCACACTTGCTCCGCTGGCGGCGCCCAGACCCGCATTGCCGCTGGTCCAATTGAAATGGCTACT
This sequence comes from Scarus forsteni, assembly GCA_036419115.1. Classification (NCBI taxonomy): domain Eukaryota; kingdom Metazoa; phylum Chordata; class Actinopteri; order Labriformes; family Labridae; genus Scarus; species Scarus forsteni. The sequence goes on from JAZDUH010000152.1 coordinate 28,365,749, forward strand.
GCTGTGTGTTACAAGTCTGCCTGCAAAATGTCTGAGTCAGCCTCATTTTTGATACTTTCAGTTGAGCTGAGCTGTTCTTGATTGAGTTTGCTGCTGATATATTGTGCTAGTCACTTGTAGCTCAGTCCGAGGGGGCTTACATGAGGCGCCACGAGCTGGGGGCGGGATCTTGGAACACGGGAGGGGGAGAGGTGAGGGAAGGGGGGGCAGGCTGCGGTTTCAAATCGTAGACCACAGCTTTAAGGTTGTGCAGTAGGTGTAATTAAAATTAAGCCACAATTCTGACGCTTCTGAACCCTGTCAATTGAATGGAATCAATAAGCAAAAAGATTAATGATATAGATTATTTGATGGAGCTGTTAACGATTCTCAACTGGAATTGGTTTTCGATTCCCATCCCTACAATCATCCCTCCCTGCTACACTTAGAATGCCATCCGATCTTAAAAGAACCAGTAAATCTGTGCATTGATTTGTAAATACATAAGCAGGTCAAAGTATTTATGCTTTCATCATTTTTTTTTAATCTCTTCTTGTTTTTGGTGCTGCCCCAATGATAAGCCACTGTCAGCCAGCAAAACAGTGATTATGACAAAGGTAAAGCTTTCCAGTGAACACTTCATCAACAGAGTTTGCTAAGTTCAACATCAGGTTCAGTGATGACGTGTTAATCATGAACTGTTTGTGTCAGTCAGCATTTATATTTGCCAATATCATGTGGCGATTACCTCAAGGAGGTTATGTCTCTGCTGGTGTATGCTTGTTTGTTTGTTAGCAATATTATGCTAAATCCTCTGTACAGGTTTTACTGAATTTTCAGAAGATGTTGGTAATGGCCAAACAAAAAATGATAAGATTTTGGTGATGATCCAGAAAACAGCCACTTTGAAAAATCATTTTTGCTCACTAAATGTCTAACTAATAATGGTATCAACATGATTCAAAGTGCTTGGTGCGGGGGGTTTCAGGGTCAAAAGTCATATTATTGTGTTAACATTATCATAAAAATATTGCTTATAGATGTAATAGCAATATGTCTGCTACCTTGGCAGAGGTTTGTGCTTTCTGAGTGCTTTCTAGTGGTAAATGTAAATACTGCTGTGCTGTTAGAGGTACAATATTCCATTTTTGTAAGACTTCCATCATTTTCATAAAACCACATAATCAAACAAACACTGGAGTGTCGATTTGAAGGTGAAATAACAATCTCTAAAGAGAGTATATTCTAACACTGCATGGAGCTGTTAATGAAATGTAACTCTAGTTAGTGTTACAATGTGCAAAAATTGAATTGCACTTTTAGTTAATAAATACACTTAGTGTTCAGGCACAAACTTTTCAAAAGGAGTTGATTCAACACTCTGGATCCATCTATGCACTTTAGTAGTGTTACATTATCTCTCATAGTGTTAAGCAGATTTTGCAGCGTAGCTGGGATCTGATCACAGTTACACATTCATGCAGCTATAAGGTTAATACAGTAGGCAGACAGTAAGCTGTACTTAGATAACTCAAAGTATTTTCATTATTTCTATTTTTTGTCCTTGAAAGAGCACATCAGACGTTAGAGAGTTAGACTTTTGCATCTTCACTAAACTACACTGCATGTCTCTTACATAACAGGTTTTTCAGGACAGGAGGACAATACGTAACAAAAAAGTAACTGGATACTTTAATGAGTACAAATGAGTAAGAGGTAAAGAGTGGACTACCTGACTATAATTTTGGTTACAGGCCCAACCTGATCACTATTCGGCTAAAACATAATGGAGATGTTATCTTGGGTCTACATCGCCCACCCTTACCTTGAGTGCACACTTCTCTCCTGATCTCTTGCAGAAACACTCCAACACTTTTCCATTGATGCCAAAGCCGAGGACCTCCGCTGTGATTTTGTAGTCATCAGTCACTGCGTTTCTCTTAAACTCCAGGTAGGGGTAGGGAGGAGGGGGCTGCAGGTCAGAAAGGCCGCTGTCTAGGCTGCTCCCCGGGCTGGAGGAGCCGCTGAGGCGCCCCGTCTCGAGCTGCGCACTGGTGGGATGTCCCGTCTGCTTCCCCTGGTTATGATGCATATTATTCTCTGAAGATCACCACAGGACATCAGTCTCGTCAAAAGGAAATATCCGAACTCATTCTGGTCCACAAGACTTTTGGCACTTCCTCTCAGTCCACTTTTCGGACACTGTTGGAGCGAACTGAGGTCTGCAGTCTATCCAAAAAGGGCGGCGGTCTGGTGTCTCACCGTTATGTTGACATTGGGGACCCCACAGGACTCCGCCTGCTTTTCTGTGCTCATGTGTACAAACAGACAGACAAACTTATAAACTGAGGAGTAAATGCTGAGGTAATCTAGCATCCCCTGCGTGGTCCTCATCACGTTTATCTGTCTCCTCCTGAAGACACACCAGCGGCTCCGATCCTCTGACGTCACCGCGGCTCAAGTTCATCTTAAAGGAACAAGCACGCGCAGAGCCGCGCGGGATGGCACCATGGGCAGAAATGACAGCAGAGAGCTTAATTATTCTCACTACAGTCTATAGCTAGATTAAGAAGTTTACATGTTGAGTTCAGAGCAATCAGGACTGGGGTTAATTAATGCTTGTGGTCTGCATCCCCCTCATGTTAAGTCTCCCTCTCAGCAGTGGGACAGTGGATTGCTTAAAGGAGCATAGATGCAAAAATTCTGGGGCAGTCAATTGGCCCCTCCTCAAAAAGTGAAAAATGGGGAAGAATGACGCCATCTCTGAGTAAAAGGTATGCAGGATATCTCTCTTTCAGTCTGAAAAAACATGGTGGGCACACCATCCAGGATTCATTCCTCACTGTTTAAGAAAGACTGCAGAAGTCTTTTCAACCTGTGGATGATTTTTATTAACTAGTTCCTGAAAAAAAACTTCAAACACTGATTTATTGGAGAACCGTTTTTAGCTTCAAATTTCAATATTATCACGTTTCAGCAACACATCTTTTTTAATTGGGGTGGGGTGGGGGGTGGGGATCAGAAGGTAATAATTTCTCCTAACAATTAATAATAATAAGTGAGACTAAAACTGCTTTATATAAAAACAAAACAGTAAAACACTGAAGTGAATTTATAACTTACTAAGTTTTTCTAAATTAATTAGGATTCATAGTGAGACAAATTCAAAAGCTACACCACCATGTCCCACCGCAGCATTTGAGAAGCACTGGTCCAAGCTTCACCCAAACAGCTACACTGCCCTTGTGTGGTCACACCAGTCATGCCCCAAATGATGCAGGACTAGAGTCCCTTTTAAAACAAGATTCACTCCTGAACAATATTTACCCAGGATGACATCAACTATCTCAACTGGTATTGTTGCTTTGAATCTGGCTGTAAACAACTGTCTTTCTACGCTGTTTTAACAATAACTACATTTCTCTACATTTGGCTCATAACAAAAATAAAATGTTTAGTGACAGGACAACACACAAATTACTCACATGGTCTTTGTTTCATGTAAATACCCCTTTAATCGAATTTTAAACACAACGAATAAAGAATATGGTACTAAAGATTAAGTTATAATGTAATACAATACTAAAACCATAAAGACCCAATGGACAAACTCTGCAGAGGGTGTTACAAAATATCAGATTTGAATTAGTTAATCTGTCCTCCTCAGAAGTTTAATGTGTAATTAAAGTTAAAGTATCTTTTCAAGAGATGCAGGTTTGTTCCAGTTTGTCTAATGCAGCTGGCTATGGACTCGTGTCTAGTGCTAGTGCTTAACCCTGCAGGGCTCGGTCCAGGACATTATCATCCTGAACAGGAAACGGCATGGTGACCCGCAGCTGCCTGTTCTCTTCCATAGTTCTCTGGATGGTGTCATAGGCGTTGACGTTCCCAGACCAGCAGCGACGAGCCACCTAAAGCACATTAAGAAAAATCAGGGCTGGGCAGCTGTCAGCTGGAATAGAGAGGCCAGTATCTACACTGTTATGATGTTGACCAAAATGAGAATCTATCAAGTGACTCTTCCTACCCCGTTGGAGACGTCCCAGTTGAGCATCAGTCTGGCTCGCTGTGCTGCCTCCTCTGAGCCGTCCAACAGCAAACCAAAGCCTCCGTTCATCACCTCGCCCCTGTGGGATCAACAAGACAGAGAAAGATTAACATACAGAGCTGTGTTGATGAACTAAATGATTATGAATGTTAATAACCGTGGACAAAGATTTGTGTTTTTAATCAGCAAGCCTTACCAGCCAACACCACCGCCATTGTGCAGAGCAACCCATGTGGCACCCCTGAATGCATCACCAACAAAGTTTTGGACCGCCATGTCTGTAATGGGGAGAAACTGTGAGCTGTCACATTAACCAATTATAGATAATTAGTGGTTGTATCAATGAAGAGGGACTGGGCAAGTCTGTACAAACAAAATTGAGGTTAGATGCAGCAAACAGGTTGATCAGTAACCGGGAACATATTCTGTGTTCTACTGCTTCATTCTGTGGGAGAGCATAATAATAAATAAATAAAATAAATAGAAATAAATAAGCATTACTACACATGCATTCTAAGTTATACTCTTGTATTCCTTTAAAATATTTTTTGTTTTTCTCACACAGGCACTGTGGAGAAAGCTACCTGTTTGTATGCCCAAAACCTCCAGCACCCCTGGGTGTTGAAATGGGAAGCACTCATGATATGGTCAATACTTCAACAGATGGTGTGCATCAAACGTGAGGTATGTCTAAAATTACACTCAGTTATTAAGGCTTGTGTTTGAATGTAAATAACGAATCTAACAACCACCAAAAAAGGGATCAATGAAAAATCTTCCAAGAAAATCCATTTGAAAAGAGATGCCCCAACATAATTATTTGCTTGTTATGATCGCTGTCAGCCAGTAGGGAGGGTCTTAAATTAGTGTTTGCCTGAGGCCTTCCAATAACAAACACTGCCCCTTAACCCTTTGACTTCAAAATTAAGAAACTTATTTGTTGTTAAAATTGTGTTCCATCTTCATCATTTAGCAACATTTCAGGTTTTATTTTTCAGATTACCCAACTTGGAAGCAGATACGTAAGTCAACCTGATGGTTGGCATCCCCATTAAGACCTGGGCACAAATGGATTTATTTCATTTGTGCAACAATTTTTGGGGGGTTTTCAAATGAAAATATTACAGAAAGCAAAATTTAGACATTAAGTTGTTGACTCAGTTTTCTAAGGAATCAAAGATATTTTTTAAAATAATCACATTTGTTTCCTTCAGCTAAATTATGATTGTTAAAGGGATCTTGAAATATGTGAATATAATTTTTAGTGCTGTCAGGCGATTAAAAAAATTAATCTAATTAATTACAGGATTTGTAATTAATTAATCTAATTAATCGTATTTTAAAGGAACACTACACCCAAACAACGATTTGGCCTCATTTTCTACTCACCCTCATGCTGAACAACACTGTGGAGTAGTTTTGGAACATCTAGGATGCAGCCGGAGATCTGGGGTATACTCACTGTCCACTGCCATTGATATTATGACTTAGATACGAGCGAGAGAAAGTGTCAAAAAGTCCACAGCAATATTCCTCCATACTGCTGTGTAATCCTGTCCTGATGCACCATTTACTGACATCAAGCACATGAGCAGTACTACTGCATTTCTATTATACAATCTAAGATGATCAAAGGAATCGCACTCTGTAACTAAGCAAGAACCCAAAAATCCCACATTCTGCTGACCCTCTTGTGTCTGTCATCCGTCGCTCACAGCAGAATGTGATTTCTTTGTTCTACGCTCTAGTTATTGCAGACTTGTTTGTTTGGTCATCTTAAGTAGTACTGTTTAGGCTATAAACAGTAGCTTAAGATGTCGCTTTCAAGTAAATGGTACTGTTTAAGCTCAACACTTGATGGTAGCGCATTTGCAGTTGGTGGAAGGATCTCCATAATGTACCCACATAAAGAATTTGAATTCTAGGACATTACAAAATTGTAGTGGATGATTAATCAAATGAATACACTAAAAAGAGAAGATTGTATATCTACATTTTCACTGGTAATTGAATAAAAACTAAGTCAGGGCATCTTGTCCAGAAAATTCTAAGCTCAATCAGGCAACTCAAATTACACTTTAAGTGTGTTTCATAAATCAAATTTAAAATAAGAAAAAGGTCGAGGACATCCAGCAAACCAATTAGGCCTGATGCATTATTAAAGAATGTAGTACAAATATAGATAAATAAATTCAAAAATAAAATAAGACTAAGTCTTAAATATGCCATTCCTGTTGTCACCTGGGCTTTGTTTGGTTTGACTAGAGACGCATGTGTGAAGTGACGTGCCACTGCCATGTACGGGTCCTCCAGCTGGCCAATATCAAAATGTTTGTGTGCTATGATTAATCGCGATTAATTTTTTTAAATGCATTAATTTGCGTTGTAATTAATTAATCTAATTAATGCACTAAAGTGACAGCCCTAATAATTTTTCTTACTCCAATGTGTGCCTTTACTGTTAGATTTCTCAGGAGCTATGCAGCAACAAATCACTTCTGATTTTTCTAGTTTTCGAACAATTACATTAATGTACAGCAGTGACACCCAGTGGTTAAATATTGGTGTTACAAACACTATTGAGATCAGGGAAATAAGGAAAAACAGACAAAGATCGGTTTTCAGAGTTTAAAATACAGTGGCGGCAGAAAGTCAACCGCACAGTTACAATGCCAGTCAAAGGGTTAAAGCAAAGTAACCAGCCACACAACAGCTCAAGGCCACAAACAGTAATCTATTATCATCCTGTGTATCAACTATAAGCTTTCTTTACATCTTGACCTTTAAATATTGGGTCATATAGTTTGAAGCGCTAACAGTCTGAAACATAAAGATTTCACATTTCATAACGCTGTTTTGTTGCAAGAGAGTGACTAATTCAAGCAACAGTTATGTTTATGATTGATTATGGTACTTTGCATGCATCCTCATTGATAATGTTGGATTCTGTGTTCTGAGCTGCATTGCGTTTTATGTCTGGTCAGGGTTTTCACACACATTACTGTGCCTTGTATCAGAGCATTGCTTCATCTTCCTCTTAAAGGAATACCCACCCACTTTTGATCTTTGCTGACTCCAAAAACTGTTGGCAGCTTTAATCTTCAGTCTCATGGATTTATAACGTTTGAGGTTCCTCTAACTCGTTCTGTCTTTGGTGAAAGAGCTTTAAATGTTTTTGCTCCATAATATTGGTCTGACCTTTAAGAGTCACTTTAAACGAGAGCAATATATTTGTTTGGGAGATTTTAAAACCAAAATAAATGCACATTTGACCACTGCATGCACATGTTTTACGCTGAATGCTGTTGTTTAATTGATTACAAAACCGTGCCCATGTGATTATTTTTGTTGTGACCAGGTCTCCCTTGTAAAAAATGTCTTTTATATTAACAGAAATTCTGCTAGTTAAATAAGGGCTGAATAAAAAATATCAGCAGATTTCAGTTTCCTCTACAGAAGCTCTTACCTGCACAGAAGGCAGAGCCATCATACACATTGGAGGTTTCTCTGAAGGGGCTGTCTGTGCCGCTGACATCATGGTGGTCTCTGCTAATAACCACAGGAGCCTGAGCAGCAGAGACAATATGAGACAATAATTAGACTGCAGTGAAATTTTGATATGAAACAGACACCAGTTAACAAGAAATAATCTCCTTAGCAGACAGTTTATCCTCTTACCGAGACTCTTCCATCAGCGATCGCCTGGTTTATAGCCAGTGCAATGCAGACTCTTCCTTTCTGGTCAGAGTAGAGAATCCTGGCCTGAGATCCCACAACCTACACAGAAAAAAAGCACAGAACAAAAATCCCCTCACTGTCTTGTACTTCCCTGTGGAGAATTAAAATTGAGGTGTTGTTAGACCTGCTGACCATCTTGTGTTTTCCCGCCTCTCTGATCCAGCGGATGTTGTCATCGTACTGCTGGCGGATGCGCGCTGTGACATTGGCACTAATTTCCTCTAGGACGGTCGCAGCAATATTGTCTGTGACAGCAAGATCGTGAGGGTCCCCTGATGTGCAAACCCAACGAAATGGGCCAAAACCTAAAGAGAAGATATCCCTGTGGCACACAAGCAGAACGGGGAGAAAGAAAACATTTGTTTCCAAGAAGAATAGATTGATTTGCAGTTTGTTGGTCTGGAGCTGTGTTCTCTGACAATCTGGCCTCAGGATCCACTGCTACCTCCTTTATGGGAAACTTCAACCAAAATGCCTGAGAACTTTAAAGGACTCATGCTGCACTCCAGTTGTACTGGGAAGTCGGGATTTCCGAGTTCTGAGTGGGAAATTTCAACTGGAACGCCTCCCAAGGTCGGAATTTTCTACTAGGAACTCAGGGGATCCTTGCCATCCCGAGTTAACAGTCGAAAATGGCTGCCCCAGTGTACACAGTTATTAAACTACTGTTATATTATTTTTATCTGCACTTCTTACTAGTGTACTACATCCGCCATATACACAGTATTGTTCAACTTGTATTTATTGAAATGCCGTTTACAGTTCACATTCTTCATGTGGTATTTGTGAACTAAAACGCAGGACGTGCTAACAACGGCTAACACAATGGCTAACAATAGCCTGGTAGATCGGCACATTTTTTTGACTTTGTAACTGGATCGCTGATAACTCAAAGATGACGTCACTCCCACTTCCCTATTCCTAGTTCCGAGGTAAATAGAACACAGCATTAGATTAATTTCTGGATTTCTTTTTGGAGATCTTAACTAATTTTCTTGTGTTTGAAACCATCACTAAGGTGTCAGGTCAGACTATACATCCTGAGCTACACAGTGCCACACTTTAACTGTTTTTAGCTAAATGTGGAAATGTATTCTCGAAATACCTTCAACTGTCATGTCCATTCATAGTAGCTCCATGACCAACAATTTGGTCCTTCCCACTCAGTACTTTTCAGAAGTATTTATAAATGCCAGATTAAATAATTAAAAACATCTCACCCCATAATGTGCTGGACATAAGAGGGGTAACGGAACTCTGTGGCTCCTCCACCAACTTTTTCTACATCTGCTCCTGTGGAAACAAAAATGAAACACAAACCTCTAAACCTCTTCAGCTGTTGGACTTGGAACATGTGTAATCGATGAAATTGCATCTTAGTTTTATACAATGACTCCGACTACACAAGATCTGGTGTCTTCTTGTATGAAATACGAGCAACACGAGGGAGCATTTTTCTTTGCAAAACAGAATTAAATAACAAAACAGCTGTGTTTGGTGTAGAAGACACTGAAGTCTTGTGTTAATTAACTTTTTTACAGTAAATATACAGGAACTGAGGAAGAATTTAATCAATAAAGAGGATCGATAATGACAGTATCAATCAAGTCTTGTCAATTTCCATCCCTATTGCTGAGAGATTGACCAAACATGCCAGAACATGCTAGTTTGCATAGGTCACAAAAATTTTACACCTGTTTTTTAAACAAATGCTATGTAAAATGTAGCTAAGTACAGTATTTTCTGTAAAAAAAGTACTACGGGTACTACGGTAGACATAAAGTATCTGTCTAAAGAACTCAAAAAATAAAATGTAATAATAAAGCTACTCTATTTCAGTGATTTGAATAAATATAATCAGATATTTTCCATCCCTAATTGTATTGTCATAATTATTTAACATATATGTGAGTATGTTTATACATACCAGCTCTTTGGGCCTCGAGTAGAAAAGCATTGCCATAGTCCCAAAAGAACATTCCAGCATCAGACAGCTTGTTAATGGCCCTGATGTGTCTGCGGAGGCTGTGATTGTAAACATGTTATTGAAGCTTTATGGACCCACATATTAAAAAGAATGAAACATAAAAAATCTACCAAGTGCCTTTACCTTTCCTGAACCATTGATTTGAAGCGATGAGGATCAGTCTCCATAAGCTGGTTGGCCTGGCGGAAGCTGAGCTCGACGGGGTAGTATCCTCCATTATAAGGGTTGTGTAGGGAGGTCTGGTCTGAACCCAGATCCACCAGCAGCTCTCCAGTCCTCTCATGCTCCAGCAGCAGCCTCTCCCTGGTTACCAGAGAAATGAGTGAGAATCAAGCTTTGAGTAAAGCTGCTGACCTGTGCCATCATGTCCAAAGTTTTCACTTACCATAGATCTACAATGTTGCCATGGTACCCCAAACTGAGGGCAGTCCGTGTGTTTTTGGCCTCCCTGAAAGGCAAAAAATGTTAAAAGTGAGTTTATCTTACAACAGAATGAAGCTTTTGTCGGCTCTTTAGTAAGTCCTCAGACCCACCTCCTAACAAGCATGTCTGTGCTGCCTTCATTGGACAAGCTTTTGCCCAGGCTAAGCCTTTTAAGTGAATCATAGCAAAGAAGTGACCTTAATTTGTGACTTCATCATTGATTAAAATGTTTGCAATGGGCAACTGTGAGAGAGACAGGTCACCTACATTATAGAGTACTAACAACGCTTTTAAAACTGTGAAGGTTAATTATGAAAAACATGTTCAGAATACAACTCTGTGAATAATCAGATGGGCAAACCGTTTTCTCACAAATCACAAAGCGTGAGGGATTAACAACATTATCAGTGTGATGTATCAGCAGATATTAAACTGCAGCTGATGTAAAACTACCATATTGGTTTACCTCATCATCACTGAATGCCAACTTTTATAAATCGAAAGAAGAATTTACTTAAGAATAAAATGATGTTTTTCTTGCTTCACATTTGTTTTTAAACCAAATAGACTATTATCATGACAGGAACAGTTTTAGAAAAGAGAAAACTTTGTCCCCTTGCCAAAAAATATTGGCATCAATACCAGTTTCTGCAATAACAAGCTTAGAAATATCGGCATATCAGATAATGGCAAAAGTCCAGTATCATGCATCCCTGGGAGTGGTTCTCGATACACATCTGAAGCTCGACAAGCAAATGTTGTCATGACTACTTTTTTCCCAGCTCCATCTCCTGGCCAAAGTCAAAATGTTTTTAAGGCACCATGACCTTGAAATAGCCATCCATGCTCCTATAAGTTCGAGACTGGACTACTGCAATGCTCTTTATGTTGACATCTCCCAGGCTTCTCTTGGTCGCCTCCAGCTTGTGCAGAACTCTGTGGTCTATATTTTAACCAACACTAACAGATGAGAGCACATCATGCCTGTTCTTAAATCCCTTCATTGGCTTCCCGTCAATCACGGGATTAATTTTAAACTTTTGATGTTTGTTTTTAAAGCTCTTAATGGTCTGGCCTCAGTGTATTTAACTGAGCTGTTAACTGTCCGGGAGCCGGTAGAGCGTTGAGGTCATCAAACCAACTTTTGCTGGTAGTGCCCAGTTTATAATACAGACACTAGGGTTACTGAACCTTTCCCATTGCTGCTCCCAGGCTCTGAATGAGCTCCCCGCAGAAATGCATCTCATTTCTGACCTGGGTCTTTTCAAGTCTAGACTAAAAACAGATTTATTTAGGATGGCTTTAATACCCAGTAGTGCGGTGACACTTTTACTTTATTTTATTGTATTTTATTGCTCTTATTGCTTTAATTGTTTTCATTGCTTATAATTGTTTTTTATTTCTATTTACTTACTACCTATTGTTAATCACTTGGGTTCACCGAAAGGGTTGTTGTAAAGGGCTGTATAAATAAAGAACATTTACATTTATACATGTAATGTTAGAAAACCCTTTTTTAAATTGACAATATCTGAGGTTCTGGTAATGATTAAAGAGTAAAGTGTTTATTTATCTGCAATCATACAAACTTCATAGCTTGTTGAGTTACCATAATATTAGGATGTGGATACAAAGACAACCTAAAAGTGATGAAAAATTTTTAAAAATGTTGAAATAGACATGTTCTTTCAGGAGACGCTCATTCCCCCACACCTTAAAAACCCTGAATATAAACCAGGTTCTTAGTTTCTTTCACTTAACCTTTTCAATCATTTTTTTCAGCTTCTTTTAGATTCAAACAGAAAAATATCTGAACAGGAACTGTAGCATTATAAAAATATATTATATGTTAAAATGTATCAAAAACATTGCATGCACATTCTGATGTAAGTTTGAAGCAGTAAACAATCCCTGTTGGTGATTTGGACAGTAAAAGGGATTTTTTGGTTTATTACCTGATGCGTTTGATGCAGTGCTCGATGTTGCTGGTGACCTCCATCAGCCAGCCCTGCTCATGTCTCTTTCTGAGCGGAGCCTCATCCACCTACACACAAACCAAATTACACTCGTAATCACACAATGTACTTCCTTTAACCTTCTTCCATTAGCAGGGAGTATTAACAGGAAATAACTCAATACCAGCTGACCTCTGCGATCACGCCAACACAGCCGGCAATGACAGCGGCCTTAGCCTGAGCTCCACTCATGCCCCCCAGGCCAGAGGTCACCAAGACGCGCCCCCTCAGGTCACCTGTGCCCAGGTACCTCCGGCCAGCGTTCAGAACTGTCAGCTATGCAGAAGACACAAAGAAACTTTTAATAAAATAAAAAAAGATCTGATTTAACTTTACTTCACACAGTGGTTCCATTGAACTACGTGGGCAGTCAGGAGTTTAACTTTTCCACTAATGAAGTTTCATTTGAGGCTCCAGTTCAGTTTTTACATGATTAGGAAACAGACTAAAACAGGGATGGAAAACATCTGCCCATGAGAGCCACGTTAATGTCATCAACACAGTTGGATTTAATTTAGCAGATGGAGCACATATATCTTTGCTAAATATCTAAAAACCATACTAACATTCAAATTTTCAGTTGTTTAGCATAAAATAAGACATTATTGATTTAGCTAAACACCAAATTCAAGCTGATTTAAACAACCTTTTCAGTGTAAACTGAATAATTACTGTTTTCTTTTCCAACATACTTCAATGACATGTCTTTTTTAGTTTATAGATACATTTGGTGATGCATATACAAGATCTTTAAAGAGACATCAATTACACATCTAATTTCCTGCAAAGAATGAAATAGATTCCAGTAACTAAAGATGAAAATGGGAATGTTCTGATTTTAATACTTTCATGGCAGATTTTGTCCTTCTTTCTTCATGTTTCCCATTTATGAAGATTTGAAACCAACTTGTAGGATACACTGAGTGAGGGAGAGGGCTTCATGTGGCCCCAAGTCCAAAAAACAAAAAACTGATGCAACTTTATAAGCCATAAAAAGCATTTAAGATCATTAAGTTTGACTTTTTTATGCCTGTAACCACTGGCAAGAGTAGGTGTCATGAGTTATGTGATTGGCAGCAAATATTAACAATGTGGGCAAAAGTTAACTGTTAACAGACACCTTTTGGTCAGGGAACACAACTTACACAATACCTGATCAGCAGAGGGCAGAGGTAAAACCACATGGGGCACCAAAATCAACACAAATACAAACGTACTGAAAAAAGCTTTCAATACTAAAAAGCACTCGGGGAGCGCAGACCTCCGCCAGCGCCACAATCCTCAGCCATATTGCCATTTTGACCATAAATATTACTCCTACCTTAATTTCATCTAAATATTTAGATTCTTTGACCATGAAAACATACCATTAGAAACTGGATTCATATTGATATTTTAGTTCGGTATTATTCACAGAAATCACATTTTTCATCATGGCGGCCGGACACTGATCCTGATCAACACCAAAATCGAATCAGTTCTTCCTTTTCCCATGCTGAACATTTCCTGAAAATTTCATCCAAATCCATCCATAACTTTTTGAGTTATTTTGTTCACAGTCGGACGGACGAACGGACAAACTCTCCTGAAAACATAACCTCCTTGGCGGAGGTAATAATAGGTGAAAAAAGGTGAAAAAAGTGAAGGAGTATCTTTAAATGAAAAATAAAATGATATTAGTGCAGTCAGTAGATTAAAATAATGGAGCGATTTATTATGACCTGTAATTACCTCCGCCAAGGAGGTTATGTTTTTGGGAGAGTTTGTCCGTCTGTCCATCCCGTCTGTGAACAAAATAACTCAAAAAGTCATGGATGGATTTGGATGAAATTTTCAGGAAATGTTCAGCATGGGAGAAGGAAGAACTGATTCTTTTGGTGTTAATCCGGATCAGCGTCTGGCCGCCATGGCGAAAAATGTGATTTCTGTGAATAATACTGAACTAAAATAGATATCATTATGAATCCAATTGCTGATGGTATGTTTTCATGGTCAAGGAATCTAAATATTTAGATGTAATAAAAGTAGGACTAATATTTATGGTCAAAATGACAATATGGCTGAGGACTGAGGAGGACTGGCGGAGGTCTGTGCTCTCCGAGTGCTTTCTAGTTAGTTAATGTAATTAATCTATTTTTAAATCTCACTTATAAAATTGCTGAAAAAAGCCTCAACTTGAGGCATTTTTATTGAAATTCATTAGATTATTGTGGCAGATCAAAAGATTGTTCTCCACTCCCCAAAAACTAAAGCACAAGAAGCCCAAGCACAAAAAGATTTTCCTCTTCCCTACTGCTGGGAACCGTAGCGAGATGTGGAAAATGCTGCATGAACATGCCGTAGTCATGGTTACCCTATGATATGATATGATACTGTGACTTGATGTGACTGGTCTGTGACGAGTGAACTGATCGTCGAATCACCAGCTGCTCTGGTTTTTTAAGGTTCTGCCCTTTGAAAATACCAAAAATTTGATTAACGTGATTTAAAAAAACATAACACGTTAATCATGGCTGTAATTAATTAATTGTGATTAACGCAATAATTTGGCATCCCTAAATGATATTAAAGAAAAATTAATCACATCTATTCAAATCAATAATTGATTTTTACATCAATCTTGAGACGCTCCTAGTAGTGATAAATATTATGCATGATGTGAACATCTTTATTTTTCTATAATTTCACAAACCATTGTGCCGTGAACAATCCCTTGAGGTCCAATGTAGCAGTAACTGCCAGCTGTCATCTGACCGTACCTTTAAGTGGTCAAAAGAGCATAAGTTATGAAAACATATATGACTGTATATGCCCAATAATGCACCAACAAATACAAATCATACATTTCTTCCTTAACCCTCGTATATTGTCGAAAAAAATGGTATTGCGGGTCAAAAAACAGGTTTAATCAATAACAAACTAATTTTAGATTATATAAACATTTAGAAAAGAGAAATACATTTCATTTGCAACACTATATTTAAGAGCTATTTAGTTTCAGTTTTCCCTCTTTATAAACGCTTTTTTTAATTTCACTTGTCCAATTTTCCCAGGTTTTCAATGTTTAACATTTCAATCTTCTCCACATGATGGACAGAATGTATGTGTGTGCTTTCCGCAGATGTAGGTCTTGAATTTAACACAAGAGGTACTTGTTTTCTTGTCCCCTTGGGAAGGACGGACCTGGCATCTTTTCCATTTCTTTCTACCAGATCTATTGCAAATTGGTGGGATGACCTGAGCCTGACTTTTTCAATGACAGCCACAAAATTTCATAAAGAAGAAAAAGAAAGGATAGCCAGATCTCGGTAAAAAAAAAAACTGAAACAGGCCATATTGACCCTTAACATAATACAATGGTTAAACTTAAAATTGAAATAGAAAGCACCTTGGAGAACTTACATTGAAACACCAAGAGCGAACATCTTTTCATACTGCTCTTTGGAGGAGTAATTAGGAATGACCTGAGAGGTTAACACAAAAATGAAAAACAACTCAGTACACACAAGAAGATGTGAGCTAAATGCATCAGTTTGTTGAATTTGTAATTGGTTACCATGCCGTTGGTGATGACTGCACGGGGTGAGGAGGGGAGGCTGGGGAACAGGCCCATGGGATGACTGCTGTACATGACCAGAGTCTGCTCGTCTGTCATCTCACTCAGGTAATGCATCACCAGGCGAAACTACAACCAGGCAAACACAAAGACACAATGTTCACCCACTCAGACTCTAAAGTGGGGTTTATGAAGAAGGGGGGCCAAAGTTATGGCAGAGGAGCTTGTCAGGCTAATTAACTGCCAGAAAAGCAATACAAACATATGTAAGAGGGTCTTCAACCAAACATAGGTCTAACAATAAATCTTCAAAAACAGTGACAGCTACTAAAACAAATACAAGAAAATGTGTCAAATCAGTTTGTCCTTGGCTTTACCTTACAACTAAACTGACTGGATGAATTTATAAGGTAACTTGAGGATTACCTGAGCCCAGTTACTGAACACCTGTCCATTCCCTCCGTAGGTGACCAGCTCTTGGGGAAACTGAGAGATAAAGAAACATGAAGTTATCACAAAACAATTTATAAATAGATATATTCTCAAAGAAACACTCTACAAAAGCTTACTCTTAGCAGTTAAGTTTTTCTAATTTCTGGGCAAAAAATATGTCCTTACTTATACAAAAAAATAAAGCCTGAAATGACGGTGTGCTTAGGTCAGACATATGCTGGTTCAGCACTTCTCTGCTTCAACCAGGGCCCTGTATTACTTTGGCCTACTGATAGTCATCATCCAGGCCTGTGCCCAGCTAATGCCAAATCCCTCCAGGTATCCACCGAGCCGACCCCTCCCAAATGCAACCAATTAAAAAATTAGACAACTGCACTCACAACGCTTTAGCTTTTAAGATAAGAGTCACCTGAGCAACATCAGGGTCCAGGTTGTTCATGATCATCAGCATGATGGAGGCTGCCTGACGTGAGCGGCATGGGTACTGATCGATGGGGTAAGCTCTGAGGAAACAAAGAAGCCATCACTCTAATGAATAACAGAGCCCTAGAAAGTACTGCATCACGACAAGACTAAAGCACACATGACACACACGACTACACATTTAATTACCTGTTCTACACAGGAACAGTATATTCACTTGATATGACTTTTGCTACAACCGTTGAAATCTTATGAGTTTCCAAAAACTACAAAACCTTAGATTAATCCTGCTGCTGATTTGTGGACACTTACATGTTGCTTTGGCTGCTGTAAGTGCAGTGGGATGTGGAGTCTATGTACAAAACCCAAAACCAGTGAAGTTGGCACGTTGTGTAAATCGTAAATAAAAACAGAATACAATGATTTGCAAATGCCTTTCAACCTATATTCAACTGAATACACGGCAAAGACAAGACACTTAACATTCAAACTGGTAAACCTTGTTATTTTTTGCAAAAATTAGCTCATTTGGAATTTGATGCCTGCAACATGTTTCAAAAAAGCTGGCACAAGTGGCAAAAAAGACTGAGAAAGATGAGGAATGCTCATCAAACACTTACTTGGAGCATCCCACAGGTGAAAAGGCTAATTGGGAACAGGTGGGTGCCATGATTGGGTATAAAAGCAGCTTCCCTGAAATGCTCAGTCATTCACAAACAAGGATGGGGCAAGGGTCACCACTTTGTGAACAAATGCGTGAGCAAATTGTCCAACAGTTTAAGAACAACATTTCTCAACGAGCATGGGTAACTTGCACATCTGTGAAGGCACCATTAATGCTGAAAGGTACATACAGGTTTTGGAGCAACATATGTTGCCATCCAAGCAACGTCTTTTTCATGGACGCCCCTGCTTATTTTAGCAAGACAATGCCAAGCCACATTCTGCACGTGTTACAACAGCGTGGCTTCGTAGTAAAAGAGTGCAGGTACTAGACTGGCCTGCCTGTAGTCCAGACCTGTCCCCCACTGAAAATGTGTGGCGCATTATGAAGCGTAAAATACAACAACGAAGACCCCGGACTGTTAACAACTAAAGCTGTACATCAAGCAAGAATGGGAAAGAATTCTGCCCGAAAAGCTTCAAAAATTGGTCTCCTCAGTTCCCAAACATTTACTGAGTGTTGTTAAACGGAAAGGCGATGTAACACAGTGGTAAAAATGCCCCTGTGCCAACTTTTTTGCAATGTGTTGCTGCCATTAAATTCTAAGTTGATGATTATTTGCAAAAGAAAATAAAGTTTCTCAGTTCAAACATTAAATATCTTGTCTTTGCAGTGAATTCAATTGAATATAAGTTGAAAAGGATTTGCAAATCATTGTATTCTGTTTTTATTTACAATTTACACAACGTGCCAACTTCACTGGTTTTGGGTTAAGTATGACTTGAATGTAACAGCAGCAGAGATGAAGGTTGGATTGAAAACAATATTATTTAAAGTCAATGGCTAGAACAGGGCAGGACTTCTTAAACAAAATTAAATATAAATCTCTATTTTTATCTTGATAGATCTCAGTTTTAAATCAAATATGAGGTCTTAATGTGTGCGAGTCATCAATGTCTGTTTTTGTCCACTACTTCTGTCCTAAATGAACGAAATCTGGGTTGTAAAATATTCTGAAACATCACATTTTCATCTTAATGTAAGAAACTTTTGAGTAATAAAATAAACAGTAATAATAATTCACTGACATGAAAGCTACACAAAAAGAGTGGACAAGTGATACATGATGTTTGGTCTTTTGGTCTCTCTTATGATCTGGTGGTCTTACCTCATGCGTATCTCAGGGTAGAAGCGGTACATATAGATGTGACCATACTGCCGCAGTTCTTGAGCAAACTCAGGTGCGAGTGTTGGGTGGTGCGACGGGGGGAAGTACCGCAGGGCATTTCTTAAGGCCAACTGAAGAGATGAAGCATTAACACTGAGTTAGTGACACAGGGTACTGTGCAAACTGATGTTCAAATAAAACGGTATGCTTAATATCTCAAAAAAAACAAAACAGCTACAGCACTCATTTCATCTCTTTAAATATTGACTGGAGTGTTTCTCTTGTGTTTTGGTAGCCACCCCAGGACCTTAGAGAATGATCCATTTTTGGACAACCTATTGGCCAACAGCAGTGACGCAATAAGTCAGAGCAGATGCAGCATGCTTTAGTGAGAGTTTCCTACAAATCTGTTGATTTGTGGATGATTAGTTTAAAGACTAAAAAGGTCATAACCTGTTAAGACCAAACCAGTGTGAGTTTAGAGCAATAATATCATTAGTGCTAACATTACATGTTGAGAAAAGAACAGATTTCAAACTTGGGAAAGGTTTTTGTTTCAAGCCATCCATTTAAAACTGCCTTAACAAAACAAACACCATCAAGTATTGGGTAGTTTCCTGATGAGTTTTCCAACATTCATACAAACTGAACACTGCCTGCCTTGCAAAAGGATAAACAATGTTACCTGCAATTAAGACAGTCTGCTTTGATTTCACTGGATTTTTGCCTTCTGCCTTGTGTAATAGACTTTTTCAAAGCTCCTGTTAATCATTGTTATTATGAAGATATAAAGTCCAAGAACACAAAATATCAAAGTGGAGAAGTACTGAATATCTTGATCACACTAGTTTACATTCATTGTACATCGAACAGCTTTTACCTGTGATTACATACACCCACATACGAGTCTGTTGTTTCCCATATTAAATGCTACACCTGAAGTTCTTTACTCAAAGGGATAGTTAAGAAATGAATCTGGACCAAAAAGGCCAGTTGAAATTTTAAAAAATTAAATTGGATTGACTTTTTACTCACCCGTTCCTCTTCTGCTGTGAGGTTGGGGGTCCTGATGGGCGCATGAGGCACAT
Organism: Scarus forsteni; assembly: GCA_036419115.1. Classification (NCBI taxonomy): domain Eukaryota; kingdom Metazoa; phylum Chordata; class Actinopteri; order Labriformes; family Labridae; genus Scarus; species Scarus forsteni. The sequence goes on from JAZDUH010000152.1 coordinate 28,385,291, forward strand.
CGGGATTTCTTCCGCGGTTAGGGGGTAGAGGGTCCAGGGGAAGACCACTGCATATCTCCTTTAAAGAAGACATTCTGTTGGGAACTCTTCCTCAAACCTGAAAAGGAGAATCACACCACAGACTGACAGCAGTTTACCGATTCTTCTCCAAAGAGAGACAAAAAGAGAGGCTGGTGAAGATCTGAGGGCGATCACTCCTGAGCTCTTCTCCTCATTGGCCTTTTGGTTGCATTTGCTCTTCACAGTCCACCAATAGTAAAGCAGGGTGAGAGATGGGTGTTTGGTAATTATTGATCCTAAAAGAGTTTAAAGCAGAACAGGCCTCAGTGGACAAACACAAAAGCAGACCTCTGACCCCAGATGCTCAGACATGTAACTTTAAAGTTACACAAAAGTGTGTGCCAGAACCTTTGAACAGGTGAACAAAACATTATGCAGAAAGGCGTCAGTTCCTTTTTCAGTGTACAAAAGATAACCACTGCCATAACCTCCTGATTCATTTGTCTTTTTACTTTTCAAATATTACACAAAAATGCAGATAAACAGCTATAATGAAGATAAAGAGTCTGGTCTGCATGTTGACATTAGGGATGTACAATATTGGAGCTTTGCCAATATCTGGTATGCCAATATTTCCAAACCCATTATTACTGATGCAGATGTTTTTAGTCTACATAGATGTGAAGCAAGAAAAATATTTGATTCTTCAAAAAAAATATTCAAATTATTGGCTACAAATATTGGCAGCATTTTTAGAACAGCTGATACTAACAATCACATTTTAGGCCATCAACTACTATTATCAATATTGTTCCAGTAACATCGTGCATCTGCATTAACATTAATAATGCAGTTTATAAAGTGAATAAAATGAAACATGCCATTTATTCAAAAAAAAAAATCCTTTAATCTTGCAAGACACATTTGATTTTCTAAGGTCCAATTTTTTGATGCTTTTCAGCAGGTTAATGCTGGTCAAAGATGTTTCAGAACATATTTTTGAAGTTTATTTTTAGCAAAAAAAAAAAAAAAAAACTCAGACATTTGATTTTGGCTTGCCTGCAAACCCCTCTGTTAGATTACATTAGATAATACTTTATTAATCCCCTTGGAAAACCTTCTTTACGGAAATTGGAAACTGGAAATTCAATGCTATTTTGATCCTGCTCCAAACAGGGTGTCCGACCATACTTTTGAGAGGTGGAGCAAGAACACGGGGAGAGGAGGGGTTGTTCTCGTGTTGGAAGAGTTTGTAAACATGGACACAAATGTGCATGAAAAAAGGGGAAAAAAGTGTTACTGAAAATTCTAAAACTGCCATACGTGTAACTGGACAGTATGCCTGTGTAGTCCCCTGTTCCTAATACACTTGACACTTTTTCATCTATAAATATTAAGTTGATTTATCACACAGTACGTTTTAAGAGATGGTGCTGGAATCCAGTATCTAAGTTGTATTGATACCAATGTTTCCAATAACCATCAAAACAAGTATTTTTGCTCCCTTTCGGTACTTCTCACAAAATATCCGAGCCAAAGATGGTGAATTTTTTATTCCCCTTTTTATTCTGTTATCTGTCAAGTATTTCCCTCCAGTAATAAAAATCTACATTGCAGGCAACAGAGGCATTGTCACATGGTCTGCGAGTAGACATTATTTACACACTTTTACTCCCTAAAAGCTTCATTCTGTTTTAGGCATTTGCACTCTTTCAAAAATAACTATTTAGCAGATAATACCCAAATGACCCAATCCGACATCTAACTGAAATAAAAGGTGTAAATAACATTGATACCTCAGACAGATAAAAGTTGGTATATGTTTTATTATAAAACTTTCAACAATATTCATTTCATTTGTCCTGTGGCACACAGAAATAAATTCTTACAGTTAAACATGTCTGAAGTGTGGTAATAAGTTAACATATGACATGATGTAACACAGGACAGAGGGCAGCTGTGGAAACACACCACGAAGGACCCCACATCAAAAATATTCAGTAATGTTATACTGTAAGAAATAAACACAGAGTTTGTTTGTAACATACCCTTATTAAAAATTATCATTATCACACAGGGAGGAGCAATATGAAATGAAAAATAAGTAGGGACATCAAAACTGTTGTTTTGGTTTATCCCAACATTATAAAGAGCAAACATAATCCTTAAAAATCAGAAAATAGACCCTGACCACCTCAGGGCGTAGAAGCTTAGTACTTAAGCTTCCTTTTCAATTAAAGGCAAGGTATCTGTTTTTGCTTAAATCAAAAGCAGGTCTGATTTCAATCTATCTAGAGTAACATAGTTTTCTATTGATCACATTATATTTACTTTAAAGAAGTATAAAATATTTTATTCACTTAAAAAAGTAAATTCCAACTGAACTTTGACATCATCTTTTATTTCTTTTTCATACATGTCAACTTCAAACCAAATAAATACAAAATGTATTTATTATTTTCTTATTCTGACTGCTGCACAATAGAAGAATCAGCCTTCACTTGCTGCTTGGTTTTTAACATAACAAACACAACATGAATCTTGTGTTGATTAGGCTCCATCCAAACAGTTACTGACAGTACACTGCTAATGTTGGCATGTCGGCCTGACAGCTAATAAAACTGCTCAGCAGCAACACAGACAGAAGCGATTAGATAGAAACTCTAAATATCATCTAATGACTCTGGATTCTTGCAGTGATCCTTCCTTTTGAATACACTAAACTGTTCCAACTATAAGTTTAAAAGTGAAAGTTTGTTATCCAGCACTCCACAGAGTGGTACGTCAGCAAAAAAAACAAAAGAGAGTCACTGAAATAGTCATCTATAGATATTTAAAAATATATGTCTATTTTGACGGTAAATTACAAAAACCACCGTGGTTTTGGGCTGTAAACAGGAATGATGAAATGTGATTTCAGTTGGACTTAAAAGCTTTGTAATCCAAAGATGTTTCAAGAGTTTTATTAACTTTCCACAGTGCCGTCTGTGTTGGGTTGTGTGGCATTTAAGTCTTTTTCAGTGTCAGGTGTTGAGTTTGCACCTGATGTTTCAGCAGATTCAGAGTCTTGTGAAGTCTGTCCTGTTTCCTCCTTTTTCTCATCTTCTTGTGGATAAAGCTCTGGGTAACGCTGCATGCAGTCCTGCATGGATCTGAACTGATCCAAACATTCAGAGCCCTTCACCTCCTCCTTGCTGTAGTGAAAACAGGAAAAGGCCTCCTTAAATTCAGTCCCACAGGGACCACTGGCCATCCCGCCCAGACAGGGGCAGTTCCAGTTGATTTCTCCATTGGGAAGAATCAGACCTGTTTTGAGAACTGAATTTCAGTAAGTTTGCAGCCACAAGTAAATGTCAAAGTTCAACCTGACTTCACTATAAGACAGATGTTAGGAACAATTGTGCCTCTTAGCCCTTGTTTTGCCCCTCAGACCTTGGTTTTGCATGTTCACGTCTAGTGAAGGAGTTTCCCAATTCTCAGTAATGTTAAGGGAAAGGCTAAAGGGGAGGGCCATACAGCCACTGAAACAAAGACAAACCAGGACCTTATACCTCCAGGAAGGGTTATGAGAAATTACCCATAAATTACCAATAAATTACCCATGATGCCAAAAGATGGCAGAGCAGAGACTATAGGAAGCATATACATGTAAGTAATTAAGCATAATTATTGATTTTCTTAGCAATGATACTCGTGTTATTATCAGATATTTAACCTTTTACTCCTCAGTGTAAATAGTAACCATGATGCCAAGACGGCATCTTGAAAGTGGATGAAGAATTCTTGCATCTGCCTCTGACACAGCCAGCAAGCGGCTCTATGGCATAATGGAAATCAAGAGGCATCTCAATTCTTCGGCATGTTCCTCTTGGCCGTCAGAGGGCCCAGAGGAAGGGGTGGACAGAGGGGGAGGGCTAAGGTGTACCACTGAGATTGACCCTTAGTCTGTGTTTGTGGTCTCACTTCCTCTCACCTCGCTCCTCATAGGGGTCATTAGGATCTTCTTCAACAAGTTCAGCATTACTGGGTGTTGCGTGATCCTCTTTGGTGACAAAGATGATTTTGTCTTTACCTGGAGGACAAAACAAACCAAAATTAATGAATATTACCAGAATCAGAATCAGTTTGGCTGATACACACAGACCGCTGCCTTGGATTGGACGTACCACATTTCAATGAGATGTTCATCCTATTCTAGGTGGGATTAAAAGAGGTTCATATTGGGGTGCTGGTTTGGTGGAGTGGTTAGCAACCAGGCACCTCATGTACTTGCTTCTGCCGGTCCGGGTTCGAATCCCACCTGTGACCAGTTTACAGTGTCTTCCCCTGCTCTCTCACCCCCTTTCACAAGCCTATCCACTGTCTCTCTCCTATCAATAAAGGCACAAAATGCCCCAAAAATACATTTAAAAAAAAAAGGTTCATATCAACAGTGCATACATATGCTACAGTGACTTTACTCAGGTCTGCCTCTGTGAGGAAAGAGCTCATTGTAAGGCCGAGCTGGCATAGAAGCCAGGCTATATAATAATGCAGATGGGGTCAAGAGCTTCATGTAGTTTGCAGATTTTTCAGTTAGTACAAACTAAAATCACAGCTTGCTCATGCTGATTGAGCATGCTGAACACGTTTTCAATTCTTTGTTTTTCTGCCAGCAAACCTCTTTGTTTTGGTATCTTTATCTTTATATTTATTTATAAGAACTAGACACAAAAATATAAGAGTAACAAAATACAGTTATTTTCCAAAGCATCATTATGCCACAAAAACACAAGAACAACACTTGTTGAAAGGAGTAAATGGGGCAATAAAGAGGCAACGGTGCTAAAACAAAAACTGTGACTGACCAGGACAGGCAGATGGTGTAGTGTTTTCAGAATAACAGGGCTTGTGGACTAGACTTCAGTGTAAAAATTATTCTAACAAGTAAAAGAGATTGGCTTTTCAAACTATAAAACCAACATTAAAGCTGGCACCTTATTTTGCAAACTGTCTGCATAATGGTACCTGTGGTTGGTATTAGCAATCTTTTCCTGTGATGTGTAAAGAGAATGATCTTTTAAAAGGCCTGATTTTAGGTCATTTGTCAAAAATGTTAAAAACATAAATCAACCAAATGCACATTTATTAACATGAAATACATTAATATTGTTTGTTTATAGTGTCTAGACAGGTACTTTAGAGGGTCATATTAATGTTACCGTTACAGGTGGGGGGGCCACACAACAAACGGCAAGAACTGTACCAACATAAAGTTTAAATGCAAATAGTAAGGTTTTCTTAAATGAGCTAAACTTAGAATTTAAGCATATTAAAACTACCTTTGTAGAGCAATAAACATAATGTTGAGTATTAATTGAACTTGTTTTCATATTTTTCGTATGTTTATATATGTACATTTAGGGATGTATAAACACACTTTCAAGATAAAAACACATCAGTTAAACTGGTACTTTCTTTCAATGAATTAAATACATTTCAAACACCACAGATTAAATTGATTTTTTCCTGCAGATTTGGTCTTTTTTCCTTTTAATGTTTACAATTTATTGATATTTGAAACCAAGTTGTGGGCCACACTTAGTCAGAAGAAAGGCCTCATGAGGCCCTATAGGTCGCCTATTCCTGGTAAAGACATTTAAAGTAAAGCATTGTGTAAGCGTGTAAATATTTTAATAAACACTACAACAAAATTACATTTCAACAAAATAGGCACTGATAAAGTTAATGACAACATAAGAGAACCAAGACACAATTCCCTGGCTCTATCTCGAGTTGTTTTTTTCTGCAGCACAACTTTGAGTGAGTAAAAGTCAGACTGATGCTTCATGACATCAGTCTTTATGGACACTGTTCAAGGTTAAACATGTATGATATTAGCAGCTAGCAGACCCTGCAATGTTGATTCCTTAAATATGTTCAGGAAAAATAAAACAAAACATCCAAGTAACATTTGTGACGATCTAAATCATGAATCTTAAGGAACAGGATAGTGCATATCATTCATTTTCATTCAGACTTGATCAAACTTCAGAGCTAGCTTTAGCAGTTAGCACAGCATGGTTACCTTCCTGTCTGACCGAGCTCATTTCTTCACACCGGAACAAATCCAGGCTCTCCTCTGAATGTACAACAACTGTGAACGTGACTCGTACACTCTGCCTCTGTTGTCACAAAACGAAACATAAGAAAATGTCTGACATTTGACTCCAGCATCTGCAGCCGGTTTCACAGCGACCCTTCTGCGCCGGTGCTGCTCTTCTTCTACGATTCTAATAGAGTAGCGTAGACACTCGGGGGCGCGTGGCAGCCACCAGTGGGAAACAAAAGAGAGTGCGCAATATTTATAACATGTAAAAACAGTTAAAAGGGAAACACGTTTTCATTTTAATTTCGTTATAGCAGAAATTAGGTAGAAATATTAACACGTAGCGAGGTATTGTTGTAGAGTAGAACATATTACATAAAATATAAATATATTAGCACAGACAGTAATCATGTAGTGCTCTAAAGTTAAAGTGTATGGACTACAGAAATGAAAAAGTAAATCAACAGAACAAAGTTTTCATGGTATGGACTCCCGTAATAGAAAAATAGATGGTGTTTGCTTGGACTACAGTAAGTGTCTTTCATCATATTGGTGGTTTGACTTTCTCATCTGTTCTGTCAAATATAACTCTGCTGATGAAACAATACTGAAATTCTATCCCCCAAATCATATCAGACCAACATGGTTACTGCAATGTTTAGGATTTGAAGTCTCTATCAAAGATCACAAATGGACAGCAGGTTATTTTTAAAGTTCTCATAAATGCTACAAGTTTTAATTATATCCAGGATTTAGCAGTTTGAAAAATACCTTCATTTTTTATGTATTAATTGAATATGTTGTAAAAATTGTTTACCAATGTTGAAGCTAACAAAGCTTCCCTTTTTCAGGTAAAACTTCTACCACTGAGCTAACAGTGAGATTTCATTGCTGAGGATGGGAAATATATATGAATTATTCAAACACCACAAAACATTCAGACACAATAGAAAAAACAAGACATTCAAAATGTTATCCCTTTTTTCACAAAAGGTTTTATTGAGAATGTTTTCTTCTAGAAGTTTGTTCTGAAATGCATATTTTTCATATAATCAAAAGCTTTTATCTTACAATTAAGACAAATTCAAAGTTTTCAATGTATGGCCTATGTACAGGAAATCATCATCTGTCAGGTTTGGAAAAAAATACATTTTGTTTAAACAGACAATTAATAAACAAACAAAACAAACAAGGGGTAACAACACAGAATGTGACATGTGAGTTAATACTGCATGTCCGTGGGAATGCCATACATCAAACAGAGGACCTTTTCAATGGTTCATCAGATTACTATAAACAAAAAACATGTATATTTTAACAGTTGGAGCCCAATGTGAGCTCCATTTTCTCTGTTCTTCTGAGTCCCTGTTCAAATAAAAGCTTTCACAGGGTCTCATATCAGGAAAATGACAGTACTTTACTCAGCATATGACAGTTCAGCTACTGGTCCACACCTTCACATACTTGGCATGTGCACAGAAAATAAAATAAGTATGAAAGTAAATGTTTAAACAAAGATAACACCAAGCAGAACATTGAGTGTTTGGTGCACAGAGCAGGCAGTTGACCACCGCCCTCTGTGTCAAGTATGCCTGCATACTGTAGCGCTCCGTTGTCAGTTTGGAAAAATGACCAAACTCCAAAAGGACTTTGTCTCGTACAGAGCAGAGGGAGCCTTTTAATGGATCTCAGTGCGTTCAAGTAAGGTAATCTTATGGATTAAGATGTTGGTCTTTGTGTAACTCTGAAAGATTTGTTGAAGGAGCAACAAGCCGTGCAGCTGCCATTTCAGCTGAGAATATCCTGAAGACTCCTCAAACTGCTCGGAACGTGAGAGCTGAAGATGCAGGGGCTTCGTATCGATGGTGAATTAACGCAAGGTTGGTGATTTCTTTTTAAGTTTGTGAAGAGAATGTTTTTTTTAGAAGAGCAGGGCGCCCATGCTGCCCACTTCACTCTGTTCTTTTACAAAGATCTCAAAGTACTGATAGATGATGGTGACAGCCAGCAGGATACCTGTGCCTGAGCCGATAGCCCCAAGGAAGTCCGCCATTACTGACAGACCACCTATACACAGTCCACCGAAGGCAGCCGCTGTTGGAATGTACCTAAAACACAAAAAGAGCATTTTGATAAGAAATAAATTTTGGGTCTCAGCAAAAAAAACGATCACAAGATCAGCTTTGTTTTTCCAACCACCTACATGACAGCTGTAATAATGATATCCATTTATTAATCATTTACTTCTTCCAATTTTGCAGCTAAGAAGGTAATGAAACCTGCCATCATGCCTATTTCTAGTCTTTGTACAGCTGTTGCAACCTTGCAGTGCAGCTGGATCCACCTGATTGCCTGACTGTTATCAGAAAGATCCATCTTGTCACATTCCAATCTACAATGACTATACTTGGCCCGAAGTGGCATGGCCCAATCAGTACCCCTTCCTTTTAAAGCAGGAAGAGGCAGGACCCCCAAGTGAGACAGCAGCAGGAAGTGACGCATTTACAGAGATAAGAACAGATGCTATTTCAGCATCAGTAGCAATTTTATCAGATCTAGACCACATTTCATTTTATTCAATAAAAAACAAAATTGAAACAATTTCTTCGTAGAAAAGATATTTTTGCTTCACTGCTGGCGTGTGTTGGTGAGTTTGTTCTACAAAGTTTCCAACCTCATATGACACTAAAATCCAATCAAACTAATATGCCATATCTAAATGAAGAAGACCCTGAAACCCATTTTCTCTGGCCCATTTGCCTGAACTTTGTGCCTAAGTACCATACAAGTCTTTCAGACAGTATACTAACAAAGCCTTCCTTTCTACCTTTGGGAGGAATATAGTAAATAAACATATTGGCATCATTAGACTCTTTCTCCTTGGGAATATGAATTCTCTGGAACTATAAACCCTGTAACGGAATCTATGAGATCATACAGCGTGCACTGTTAACAGATCAGCCTCAAAGTATGAACTAAAACTCCACCTCAATGCCTTCAAAGTGCACGACGTTTGCACAACTCTGCAGGTGTAAGACCGACTAAATGCTGATGGAGGTCCCAGATGGAAGGGACAAAGTGAAGGACATCAAACAAGACTTATTATTGCCCATAACCTACGAGTTTAAAAAGATATTAACAGTGTGTACAGACGGCCTAACTGCCTTTCCGTTGTTTAATATGGCAAACCAAAAATATGACAAGATAGATGTGGCAAAATATTCATCATAGATGATCTAAATGTAAGTTGTACTCCAAACATGCACAGAGAGTTGTCAGCTCAGAAAATGTGAACATTTGTTTACTGTCAACAAAGTGAACATGCTCTAACTTGAAAAATGAGCTGTTCACACATGTGAATGTTTAAGCACAGCAGAGCAGATTATTCATTCTCAGAACAGTGCTAAATAGATGATAAAACGGGATTTCACAAATAACAGTATTTCAATAATACATATCGTATATTACCAACAATATGAGTATTTGATGGTATGATGGGGCTGTTCTGTGTGAAACAGGAACATTAAAACATTCCAGTTCATAAAAAAAACCTTGTCAAATATGTGGAAAAGAAACCTGGGGAGTAAATATGATCAAGAACAGAGAGTGAAAGGTTTTTCATTTTTACCTGTTCAGTTCATGAACCATTGAAGTTTCTCTGTGTCCCCTCATCACCATTTGCTGCTCCTTCAGCTGTTTGGCCACCTGAATGACGAATAACAAAATAATTCTGTCAAACTTTGCTTTATTTCAATTTGGTCGTCACACCACCTGTATTTATGGGGTACCAGCTTACATCTTTTGCAGAAGAGCCCGAGACTTCAATCCAAGTTTTGGAGAAAAAGGCACATGATCCAAGCATGAAGACGATGTAGATGACTGCATGGACAGGGTCGTCCAGAACTGAGCCAAACGACTCAGGAGGAGAGAGGTAGTAGCAGAGTCCACCTACAGGGTAGGCACGGGCTGGACCACCAGAGGATGTGTCCTGCAAACATGGAAGAAAAAGACAAAAGCTTAAACAAGTGAAAAATAGTTACATAAAAGATAAGTGAAAAAAAAGACAATTTATCCAAGATGTTTAAAGATTCTAAGAACAGTCTTATAAGTCTGGACAAACAAAAATAAAAGGTGTGATTGAAGGAGTACTTACAGACCAGGTACCAAGCAGATTAACCAGGAAGTTTCCACTGAAGCGTGTGGAAAGCATCTGGGAGATGACATACAAGTTGGAGACCAGAGCCGACTGCAGGATGATGGGGATGTTGGAGGTGTAGAAAAGCTTGATGGGGTAAGTGTTGTACTGGCCACGGTAGCGTGCTGACTTGATGGGCAGATCCACCCTAAATCCCTGTGAGAGAAGAAAACAATTGTTACAAACCTCCTCCAATTTCATTGTCACAGCATTTTTCTGTTAAACTTCTGCAAAAGACAAAAGCTCACCTGGAAGTATATGACCACAGCAAAAACGAACACAGTGGCGATGAGGTTCATGAGGTTGGGCAGGTTCTGTCTGTAGAAGGCCTCTCTGAGGGCACGCACTTTGTCTGTGCGAGTGGCGAGCAAGTGGAAAAGGGCGATGATAGCCCCCTCAAACTCTGTGCCTACAGACACAAAGACAAGGTAGATTGAGATGAAAACTTTGTCCTTAAAAATCCGATGTCCTTAAAATCCCAACAGTTTACCGCTTTGTTGCATCTTACCTCTTCCAGTGTTGACCGTTGTGGGGCTGAAGGCCTTCCAGACGATCGTCTCACAGATGTTGGTGGCAATGAAGAGAGAAATTCCTGAACCGAGACCGTAGCCCTTCTGGAGCAGCTCGTCCAGCAGCAGGACGATCAGTCCAGCAACAAAGAGCTTCAGAGAAAAAAACATATATAAAACATTAAAATGCATTCAGTCAGTGAGAAAATTCTTAGCCATTAATAATGTTTTTTTAATCCGTAGAAACATAACAGAGTCAGCACAGTGGCTGCTTTATTAATGTGTCTTGACTAAACAGAATATCTTATATTTCCCTGTATTTAAACTTTACTCCTTCCTATTATTGTATTTTAAGTATATTCATCTTTTTTTCCTTTGTCAAATAAATCTATAACGTTATTCCCTGTGTGCTTTTCTGACCGGTGCTGCTTTAACACTTGAATTCACCCTCCAGGAATCAATAAGGATTGTTTAATCTTCTTCCTCTAATATCCTCCATCTAGCGTTATCTTATTTTTTTAAAAACATATTAAAATTTTTTTCAGGCTTTAAGATTTTCTTTTTTGAAACTTAACCCCAAGCTTTCGTACATACATAGGTCCAGAGTTACTCACATGCATACACTGTGGTTTATCAGAATTCACCCGCACAGACATTATTTAGAAGTTGTGCCCCTAAAGAGGAATATCATCCTTTGCAAGGTCAGATACATGTAAGAATAATCTTTATTTTAACTTCAAATAGTACTTAAAGCAATGCCAGTGGTTCAGCATTAAAGAATTCATGTGTTTACATCAAAATTAATTGGGCAGAGTCAAAGTTATCATGAATACAAAACAGTGTTCTCAAGAGTTGGTCAACACAACCAGTGTACACACGAAGTTCCCTCTGATGCACATCTGCACAGGCACCTTTTTAGTGAGGCTGACATAAGTTTATGAAGTCACTAGTTATATATTTCTGCCTCTTCAATGTCTTTTATAAAGCTGTTTGAAAATTGTATTGTAAACATTTATACTGTTATTTGTGTTTTTCCAGTCACTTTCCTGTGTTAAGAATACGTATCAGAAGCAAGACATTGATGAGGAAAGGCGTGTAGACTCACAAAGTGAGAAACAGAAATATCCTGCTGCTGACATGAGCTTGACACACCTCTTTAACCTCAGTTCGGATGCAGTTGCATCATTTTGATTATTTATATTTTAAAGGTGCAGTGTGTAGAATTTGGCATTTAAGCAACATCTAGCATTCAGATTCTAGAATGAGCCTAACCGCAACCAAAACATCATGTTGCTGAGCAACGGTACACTGTGAAGTCCAAAAAGGATCGTGAACGTGGCATCATTTACTAAAGTGACAAGGTTTGTAACCATAATTTATACACACAATTTAAATCCCTTGTGCAAAGTAACAACTGTCTATACATCCACCGCCATCCTCTCTCCTCTTCTTCACCTGCATTCCAGGTAGATTTCAGAACTGGCAGACAGATTCGCGTTTCGTTCTTTTTGTCCCTAAAATCCACAATGCGGCGGATTGTAATGTCGGCCTATATGAATGCAGCCCATGGTAATGTAACTTTTTTAGTGCTTTTTCTAACTCAATAAAAGTAAAAAAAATGTTTTATTGGGATGATTGTACTCCTATTTTGATGGACTTTACAAACAAATAGAAACATTATATCCTATATTCACCGTTTCTATTCGGCGAAATGCTGCCAAATTCTACACACTGCACCTCTAAGTGGAATTATCATCAAGTATAAAAGCTGCTTTTAATGGTAAGGTTTGTTCCTAAATAACCAGCATACAGGATATTGGAGGATGAAAACAAGATTAAGCTTCATTAAGATAAAGCTGTGATGTTTTTATGTTTCTTATTGGTTTTTCTTCCTATTTCTTTAATTTAGTGATAACTATTTTCCTTAAATAGTGTTCTTCTACCTAAAAAGTGTGCACAAGTTGTCATATCAAACAAGGTAAACGTCTTTGCTTACCTGAATGATAATGAGCAGACAGATCCCAGCACCCATCTCTGAGGGGTCTCCATACATGCCTGTCATCACATACACGATCGCCTGGCCGATGGTGATGATCATACCGAACACTGAAAGAAACGTACAGGAATTAGAAAACCCGTAGCCATGATTTTAATGTTGATCTGTGGATAGACTTGAAGCGAGGTCTTACGTTTTTGGGCTCCGTTGAAGAGAGCTCTGTCCTTTGGTGTGTCTCCAACTTCGATGATCTTAGCTCCAGCCAGCAGCTGCATGATCAGGCCTGAGGTGACGATGGGGGAGATACCCAGCTCCATCAGGGTGCCTGCAGAGAGACACACCAGTTAAAGAGCAGAGCAGTGGGGTTATGTCAAATTTTATATTCAGGTGTAGGTGAGAGGTGTACCTCTGTTTGAGGCCAGGATTACTCTCATCCAGTAGAAAGGATCTGCAGAGTCTGATGACATGATGCCAAAGAGGGGGATCTGAAACAAACAGTCGTAACACTTTTTTTACCAAACAGCTTCAACGAACACACCAATGTTTCTACTTGACTCTTCAGTGAGGGATGTGTGATATTGGATTTTTACTGATATTTGATATTTCAAAACATTTTTGACCAATAAAAAAATTCACCAATACACAGAAAAAAATTAAAGTAGTTCTTAGGATAACAATTATGTTAAATGCAAATGTATTTCTTTAAATCGAAAGTCAAATACTTCATCTACCTCAGAGGGACACACTGTTTTGCTAAACTTCTAGCATAAAATACACCTTTTTATGAAGTTTTTACTTTCAAATTAAACTTCACATGTAGAAATACTCCAAATTTAAAACACCTACAATAAAATTCAGCAGACATTTTCATACATGTCTAAACTGTTGAACTTTTGGAGCAATTATCTGCAAAAATCAGTATCATATCAAAAATATTTTGCATCACTACTTTTCATAATCATACAAACAGATATGCTGGTGGTAATGACAAATTGCTGTGGGTAACACTTTGGACATGCTATTTTTAATTAGATTGGATGTTTGAACAGTGAACACTTATTTACCAAAGACAGTAGAGTACACACATCTATTGTATCATTTTGACCAAAATAAAAGTCTTAAATTAAATCTTTTTTAACTTATTTTGTTGATATAAACATCTGTAATTCCCTCAACACCCTAATACATTCATCAGATACAACTGAGTCATGTGTAATGTTGTCAAAAGTCTTTAAAAAACAGGAGTAATAGGACTTGCGTTTCTCTTCTTTGACTTCCTTTTTTATTATATATGTAAATATGAGACATTCAGTGTGCTATTTAAAACACAGCTTAGAGTGAAAACTTGTGGTTGCCAAGTTGTAGACATTTTTAAAAGTGCAAGTTAGAAAAATATTTTATGAAGGTCTCACACAGCAACCACTTGTACCTGATTATTTAACTGTTAATTAAACAATTAACTTAATCTAACTGACTTTAAGCCTGATTGTCATCAATGGCACTACACTGACCAAGTTCTAAATGAGAAACTGTTTTAAACTATCCCTTAAAGACCATCACTGATTTCATCAATGGAAAGTAGTTGTGAAGAGAAGTGTCTTTAGTTTACACAGATTTAACAACTATGCTGACAGCAATAACAGACTGTATGTCAATATGACAACCACAGAAGGAGACACTTACCTGGCAGCACACCAGGAAGATGAAAAGAGTGATGGCAGTCCATAATACTTTCTCCCTGAACTGGATCTGTTAGACAATCATAATAATAAAGAACTTAAATCAGGAGAAACTCAGAGCAGCTGAAAGAAAGACAGATATAATGATAGTGTCAAACTAATAAACTATAATAAACTAACCTTTCTCTCAGGTTTTTGGATTTCTGGCAGCACCGCACAGAATGGTTTTATCACCTCCAGGAATTTGACTGAAAAGGCAAAAGTCAAACATGTTGGTGAGAAAATGATGTTATTACAGCTCCTCTGTGGGACGTGGCAGTGAATGGTGGGCGGACTCACATACATCCTCACTATAGAACAAAACTAAAGCACATTTTTGTCAGGTTAGGTCCTTTAAATCATGGTGTTGTGAGTTATAACGCCAATCTTTCATTGTGTTCTCTGTATATGACCCTCTCTGACATTAAACAGCAGGTCTGAGCCCTGCAGACAGCAGATAACAGCCGAGTGTAATGCGTCGTCATCACTACACTGTCAGTGTCTTTGAATGAGTGGCTAACATGTTAGCATTGAAGATGCTTCCAGCTTAAAGACACTCATTTCACCAGAACAATCTCCCTTCCGTCAGGGGACCAGTCCTGAAATAGTCTCTTACCAATGGATCACATTCAAAAACAGCTTTCACCAAAAAAGCGTCACAATTGTACAAAAGCAAAGCCTTATAGCTAGCTAGCATCACAGGCTAAGTTAGCCTACTGTCAATGGCAGCGCTAATAGTGTTAGTGAAACTAAGTTCTAGAGAAGAGTTTAATAACATGTTAGCCATCTCTCCACAGATAAAACCAAAGACTGAAGGTCAGTGAGAGTTTCAGAGCCATACTCACTGCCCATGGTGTTTCAGGTGTCCTCCTCAGAGCTCCTTCTCCGTCAGTCTGAGCTCACTGAAGCAGACTGAGCCGCCGGGAGGAGGAGAAACTTTAGAGACACGTCACCTCTACAGAGCTGCACCATCACTGCATATCACCACACCAAATACAGTACAACTGAGATATGCTTTTACATAAAGGGGAAATAAGTAACTACAGTAATGATAATAAAAAATAAAGTATTGTGATAGCAAAAACAAAAGGTTTATGATTGAATTTAATAGTGGAAATATCGAATAATAGGCTATAACCATGGACAATTGTGTTGTGCGAAAACAGAATACAGTAATTTGCAAATCATTTTCAACCTATATTCAACTGAACACATTTTACTTACATGATATTTGATACTCAAGTTTATTAACTTTATTGTCTCAAGGCAGCACCGTCCAAAAAAGCTGAGGCAAATGCATTAACCTGCCCTTTTAACATCAGGAAGCGTTTGTGTACTGAAGACACTAATTATTGAAGCTTCACGGATGGAATTCTTTCCCATTCTTGCTTGATGTATGACTTAAGTAACTCAACAGTTTGGGGTATCCGTTTTCTTATCTTGTGTCTTAACATGTGTCATACATTTTCAATGGGAGACGGATCTGGACTGCAGACAGGCCAGTCTAGTACCTGCACTCTACAAAGTCACACCAATGTAACACATGCAGAATGTGGCTCTACATCGCCTTGCTAAAAAATAATTTGTATCTCTGAAAAAGTTGCCACTCAGATGGCAGCATACATTGCTCCAAAACCTTTATGTTTATGTCAGCATTATCACAGATGTGTAAGTTACCCATGCCATGGGAATTAACACACCACCATACCAATGCAGATGATAGATTTTGAGCTTTGCGCTGATAACAGCCTGCTTGGTCTTTTTCCTCTTTAGCCTGGAGGACATGCATTTAAAAAAACATTGATATGTGGACTCATCAGACCACAGCATGCTTTTACACTTTGTGTCAGTCCATCTTAGATAAAGAATCCCAACCTCAAAGGGTTTGAACCACTGTGGTCCACCAAGGATGAACAAGTTCTGACACCCACTCAATAATTCAACTTGCCCCATTTTAAATTCATCATAGAAGTAGTCTTTTTGACTCCTCTTCTGCTATTTTCTAATTCTTATCTGAATAAATTTCAAAACCTAATATAAAAGAGGATATTTTTAAAGCATACTTTGTATGTTACTTGCCTGTGTTAATTTAAAAAAACAACTGTTTCAATAAAATTCAGGTGAAGAAAAGTGTTTTAATGTTGTAATTTGAAGGAGGAAATCAAGCAAGTTTGATTTTAAAAAATCCAAAGAATAAAGATGAGGAGCCGTTAATGGTATAATGCTTCAAACCTCATCCAAAATGAACTCAACCTGCTGTCACAGATATATATTAGGACATTTTGTCTTGTAGTCTGTTGTGTTGTCTTATGTTTTGCTGTGTTATCCTGTGAAATTGTTGCCATGTGGGATGATTGCCTGTTTCTTTTTTACTTTAGTGTCGAAAAGTGCACAGTAAACAGAAAAATCATTCAACCTGTTGAGAGCAGCTACAATGCATATCTCAGGAAGACTAAGATATGGAACCAAATTTAATCAGCAACACCACTAATTAACTAGATAGGTTCTAAAACAATGGTCTGGGGGATCCTTATAAACTCGCCTCGGTTCAATGGGAATAAGGTGTGACATGATCTGGCCTGTTAAAGTTATCAAGCTCTTCCTCTTTTTTCTGCAACCAGAAAGTTTGCTTACTACTTTGAATACATAAATAAATAAATGTTGTCAGAGAGTGAAGCTTTCACCGTCTTTGCTTTGTGATAAGTCCAAGTGATCCCTTATTGCAATTATATCTGCAACAAATGCGCACCGTTGCCAAGCACATGATGGGGCCCCTCATGCAAAAGCAAATGAATGAGATTTGCAACAGTGAAAAGGGAAGTTGTTTAAACGGGTTTGTGATGGCAAAAATAACCCTACTACATTGCTGGAAACTAGTTAGGCCATAGAGACATAACATCTGTTGGATATTTGTTCTTTTATTGTTCCTCCCTGCACGTGGGCTCTATGTCCAGCAGAGAGCAGCAGAGACCAAAAAAAAAAAAAATCTGATGAAGACATGCAGCCCAACTGACTCCAGACAGACTGTCAATCAAAGCCCAAAAGTTGTTGACCAAAATAATAGGGACACGAGAGCCCTGTAATAAATCTGTCACATGCAAAGATTGCTGTGTTGTATATAAAGACAGTTAGAGGGGACTCCCTCTAAAAGTTTAACTGGGTTAATGATGTGGAAATATAAAATAACCTGATCTATGTTTAGTACTATCAGACCTACATGAGTTCTGTTTATTAAACATACGAGGGCAGTCAACTGCAAGTGCAAATGTAATAAACAGCTCACTGTTTAAGAACACCAGAAAAAAGGCAACCAATAAATAATGCAGGTCTAACATGGTATCTAAACATAATTCTTTTTCTTTCTTTCTTTCTTTCTTTCTTTCTTTCTTTCTTTCTTTCTTTCTTTCTTTCTTTCTTTCTTTCTTTCTTTCTTTCCTCCAAGAATGCAATAATAAATGATAAATGATACAGTATCAGTAAGCAGGATGTTGTAAAAAGTTGCTGAAGCATTTCTCAAATAGTTGAACAGGAAGAACAGAGCAGCAGCGTGACAGAGGGATAACAGAGTGCCCACAATGTGACTAATCAAGGCCATTTAAGAGCTGCACCGGTGTTCTTGTAGGAGAAACAGTCAAACAAATGAGCCCTAAAAAGCAGCTTGGCCGGTTGATTAATTAAATTTACAATGTGTCGTAAAGAAGCCATTTTATGGAAGTACAATGCTGTATATAAACATACTTTTTTTGCATGACATCTGTTATGTACTGTAACCTCTAATGTTACAATTTTCTGATTCATTTCTCAGGAGGAAAAACTCAACATGGTGTATGTTAAAAGTCATTTGATGAAGCAAATAATTACTTATAATAATCGTAATTTTGCAAACTGTATGTAGCAAATCACAGAATGGAACATTTGAATACGATGATGTTTTATGGTAACTTTTCCATCTGACAGCCCCTAGGAGCAATATTGTGTGGACAAACCGTGGCTTTGTAATTTCTGGAAGAGAGCTGGTAGAGACACATGAGGCGTATCTGAGCTTATGCCCAAACTTACCTTCGTTCAAGAATATGACAATGTTTTTTACCTTTGAAACACCTGCATCTTGTTCGTCTTCATTGTGAACTCTAGATAGAAACACTATGATGTCAAGCTCAATAGCCTACAGGGATAGAAAATGAGCTTAGACTACATCTATTTACACTACATCTATTTCATGAGTAAGCTGCAATGGAGAGATGATAATGTGCACACTGACTAACATGCACCAAAAACTTTATTTTAGTGCAGCATTAAGTGACTGAGCATATTCCAGCAATTTTTAGTCATTAAAAACAAGAAATTGCTCTATAATGTGCCATAAAAATATCATTTTGTTGCGTATGGGTTCATCAAATCACCAATGCCATGGCCCTGACATATTTAAAGGTGATTGGTGTGACAGTAATGGTGGCAGTCAAGAACTGCCACATCAGACACAACATAATGTATTATGAGCAAAGCTGTTAATGCAGCTGTGTTGTATACATTTTATTGCGTGTGTTGATGAAATAAATACGAGAAATGGTATGCTACAAGCAGAAAACTAAAGACACAAAGGGAAATGAAGTGCAAGATCCAAATTCCCTTAGATGTTATCCTTGAAGACCAGACCTTTGACAAAGCAGAATAAGTTACCTTAGCCTTGCTTGTTAATGCAGGGTTTCATCTCTGATCTCTCAAAAACTACAGCCACCTTTTACCAGTCTCTATTGCAGTGGATATTTCACTTATGGTTGTCTTTAGTGGGCCTTCAGAGAATTTCAGCATCATGTAAATGAGTAACATTTTTCAGACTTATGGAGCTAAAAGCTTTTGCCAAGTTTTAAAGTCTTGGAGCTAATTTTTCTTAGATAGGTTTTGGATCTGTTCCCATAAATACCTTCTAGACACACACCCTGCACACTGAGTCTGATGCATTTATTTTGTTTTGAACAGCATTTCTCAGAGTGACACACAGTGCAAGACATCAAGAGGTATACATGATTATGTGTCTCTTTCACTCCCCAAGACTGTTTTTTAAAAAACAGTCATGAACAGCTGCCTCTGCTTCACCAAGTGACATTTGCTTTACTAAAGCTGATGAGCCGGTAAAGACATGCTCTTAATCTCTTGATATTTGATATTTTCAACCCCTCAGTGCATCATCGCTGCACGAGCCT